>JAEQBH010005213.1:0-380562 GCA_016808115.1 Tetrastigma voinierianum
GAATTGTGAAGTTGGATCAAGTGGTTCAACCTCAACAGTACGCTGGAATTAATGAAGTCTAGACAATTTCTGGAATTCAGTTCTTTTAGTTTATTATAGTTACAATGGACATTCTTGATCAATACGCCATTATTGATTGTGATTCAGTTTTTGAGAAGCATAGCTTCTACTGAGTGGACCTGTTGATTAGCTATAGTCTTTTCTATAGAAAATTGTGAATTTCTAGTTGGGATTTATTTGATTGATGTTATTATGAATTGATTTGTTTAATAAGTAATTATCGAATACCATTTCAGGGATTGTTTCGTACTCCTGATTTCTAGGAGGCCCTGCAGGTGACCGCAAAATGGAGATTCTGAGGCTTTAAATGTTGTTACACTTGTGGGTATGCTAGACTCTTATTGAAGAAGCCCAAGAGCTCACGAGTTCACTTCGATAAATTTCAATTCACTCATAGTTGAAGTTGAAGGGGATTATTTATCCAATTTACATAATCGGAGATTTCAGTAATTTGATGGAAAGATCTTGATCTGTGTTATTGGGATCTAATGAGGAAAGAGAAAAATCCATCAGATCTAAAGGAAGAGTCATCTGACCAATTTGTAAAGTTTATATTGTGACAGGACTTGGGGTGCGAAAGGCTGTGATCTTAAGAAATAGGTATAGTATTGAAAAAGAAAAATATCCAAATCTTGTAAAGAGTGTTACGAGATACAAAATGGCGATTAGATCCATGTCTTTGAAAGAGCGAGGACCTGCAATTAGTGAATTATGGAGAAATCAAGCTACATTATTAGGCATCTTTAGTGAATCCAAATCGATATCGGGATTGAGAAAATCAATGGATCATAATGCAAAAAATTGGTTGTTTCTACTTGATCCCATATCGATGTTCATTTCTAGCGAAGGCGAGATTTAGTCCATTTTATTTTATTTATTTTGAAGAATTCAAATTTTAATTTTAATTAGAGAGAATATAAACTAGGAATATCTTCTCTTTACAAATTCAGGTTTAAATACATTATAAGGAGGTGCGAATAGTGTGGATCTTGAGTAGTTAGGGTAGTTGATTTCAAAATTCTTGTAAATCTACGGGAATGATATCGGTTGCATCGATTTTACTACTTTTATGACATATATTGCACTTATGAGTGTCTTAGACTAAACTCATTTCATAAATCCTAAAATCTATTCATTTTCTAATTTTCAAGCTACTAGCTCAAATTTTGGTTCCATTACGGGTGGTGTAAGGCTCCGATTAGAGTGTTAAAATTGAGTGGTTTAGTCTATACATTAAAAGGACAAACAGCTACTCCAGCCATTGGAGGTAGCGGAGTGGAAATGGGAGCATATCGTGATGGATTTTGTGACTCGCTTTCCATGGACATTGCGGAAGCATGATGCGGTGTAAGGTGATAGTGGGCCAAACACTAAGTCGGCACATTTTAAGTTTGTGCGGAGCCTTTACCGCCAGGAATTTTGCAAGTTGTACATACGAGGGTATGCAGTTGCATGGAGTGCCGATCTCCATAGTAGCCGAATCGAGATCCCGGGTTTACGGCTCGGTTCAGAAGTTTCGAGCCATGGGGACCTGATTGAGGATAAATGCACTTTTCATCCACAAGCGCGGTCGATCGAAGAGGACTATCACGGTGTTAGAGGACATGCTAGGTATGCGTCTTGGATCTCGGGTAGAAATTTAAATTTACCCTTGGTCAAGTTTGCCTACTTAATGGATTATCAATGGGCGAGTATACGAGATGGCGCCACATGAGACGTATATGGGAGGCCATGTCGAGACTCAATTTGTTGGACCGGAGGTGGGAGAGAGATCCTGCAGTGCAGGTTGATTAGTGAAACCTCGGTGAAGGTGGAATTGGAAATCGCAAACCTCTTCTCAAGGCTCCGGAGTCGGCGAAGAGTTATCTTGGGCATCTGTAAAGCGATGACCTCTAGAATTTGAGGTGGGAGATCATGTCTTCTTGAAAGTTATGCCTAATAGAGGAGTGATCAAGTTTGGCAAGCGGGGAAAGCTATCGCCGAGATATATTGGGCCATTCGAGGTACTCGAGAGGGTGGGTATAGTTGCTTATTAGTTGGCATTAACACCGAGTTTATCTAATGTTCATGATGTATTCCATGTCTCCATGCTCCGGAAATACACTCCGGGTCAGGCTCATGTAGTGGATTGGGGCGAGTTTGTTGTTGTCTGAGATGAGACCTTCGAGGAGGGACCGGTGCATTATCATGGATAGCCCGAAGACTAGGTTTGCGACCTTGGTGTGAAATTTAGTGAAGGTGCTATGTGTGCCTTAGGAGTGGAGGGGGCAACATGGGAGCGTGAGGACATGATGCATGCTGCCTATCCTTTCTTATTTGAGGATGAAGGTACGTTCTTTAGTCATTTGGTAGCATTCAATGACTATTTCATATGCATGTGATTGCATATGGTTGCGTGTAGGAATTTCGGGACGAAATTC
Organism: Tetrastigma voinierianum; assembly: GCA_016808115.1. Classification (NCBI taxonomy): domain Eukaryota; kingdom Viridiplantae; phylum Streptophyta; class Magnoliopsida; order Vitales; family Vitaceae; genus Tetrastigma; species Tetrastigma voinierianum. Next base: position 2,481 of record JAEQBH010005213.1, read on the forward strand.
TTTTGAGGAAGAATGTAGGTAAGGGAAAAAAAAAAACTAGAAATTTAGTTTTGCTAGGAATGGCAAATTTGTAATTTTTTGGAATTCTTTCTAGATCTTGGATGACAAAGCGGAATTCAGTTGGAATCGTCTTTGTAGAAATCTAGTCACCTAGAGGCGAATTTCATTGAATTACAGAACTGATCGAATTTTCACAAATTTTGAAAGAAAGCAGAGAGTGGACCCACGAAAACAAGATTTTTAAGAAAAATCTTGAAAAATGTCAAATATTTAAGAATGTCTATTTAGTATAGATGATGTGAAGCAGAATAAAATAAAATTGTTTGGGCGATAGATGGAACTCGTAATGCCCCCGTGCAGTGTTAAAAGTTGTCTTAGGAACATCCTGCATTAGGATCTTTAATTGATAGTAACGACCTCGGATCGATTTTTCGAAAATACCCTCGCTCCTATAATTGATCAAAGATCATCAATCAGTGAAGCGGGTATTGATTTCATATTGTCACTTTATTCAACTCTTTATGTCCAATGCACGATCTCGAGCTTCCATCCTTTTTCTTCACAAAAGCCGACGGGAGCTCCACTAAGGTGAAATTATACCATTTGACAAAACCCTTATTCACAAGCTCTTCCATCTGTACTTTCAATTCTTTCAACTCTGAAGGAGCCATCCTGTGGGCCCATAGGGTGGTTGTACAGGAGCGGTCGATGCGAAAATCATCTCTCTATCTAGAGGTATACCTGGAAGATCCTCTGGAAATACATCCGGAAATTCTCTGACTACCGGAATGTCTTCCAGTCGACTACCACTATCCCTCACCTCAATGGCATAAGCTAGGTACCCTTGATATGACTTCGGAGCATCTTACTAGCCTTCATAATTTGTCATAATAATATTAGGTAGTGTCTTAGTAGCTTTATAGAACAAAACCTCTGTCTCCCACAGTGCAACGAGAACCTAACCTCTTTCTATAACAATCATTTGTAGCATGATGTGTAGATGGCTAATCATGCCTAAGATAATATGTAGTCATGGATGTCACAATAATATCAAGTCTGCTTTAGGAAACTCCTGGCCTCGATAATCACCTTGCTATCCCGTATAAACACTTTACCTTGGCGGTAGATCACTTGTAGGAAGAGATACCACTATGCTGCAGGCTATAGGTTGGGACTCCACATTAACATTTCAAATAAACTCTATAGAAATAAACGAATGTGTAGCTCCAAGGTCTATAAGAATATGAGCATGATGGTCAAAGACTGAAATCATACCTGTCCACGACATAGGGGACGGTATCATCCTGTTTGGAGTAGCTTAGCAAATACCACAGCTGGTTTACATAAGTCGACTGGAGGTCCTTTGGGTGGCTGACCTCTACCTACTAATACACTAGGTCTACTGGAAGGAGTAGAACCTCTACCAGGTGCCCCCCTTTGATCATGACCTCTACCAAAGCGACCACATGTCTTGAATTGCCCTTTGTGGGTGACCCTTAGAAGGCTAAATGTGACATTTCTTTGCAAAATGTCCTGACTGTCCACATCTGTAACAAACATCGGTACCCCATATGCATTCCCCTCTGTGAAACCTTCCACACTTACTGCATTGTTGTCTTGGGGTCGAAGAAGTTCAGTCCGAGTGGTTTCTTGAACTCTTCTTTGTTCTTGCCTCGACCTGTCTTACCACCTACCCTTGGTGGTTTTCCTCCCTTCTTTGACTTTTTATTGGATCCACCACAGGTCGAAGAGTAGATCCATCTCTCTTTGGCCCTTGAGAACCCTATGCAATTTGAGGAGCTAATCCTAAACTCCTCTCTATCCTAATGGCAGCCTCAACCACCTGTCCATACTGAGTATGAGAGACTTAAGCCAAAATGCTCTTGACCTCTTTTCTGAGGCCTACGACAAACCTCTTACTTTTCTGTACCTCGTGGTCACCAAATAAAGGAAAATGTCGTACTAGTTCCGAAAACTTATTTTCGTAATCTGTCACTGACATGGTCCCTTGCTCAAGCTTGAAAAATTCTTCAATTTTCTGATCTTTATAGACCGTAGGGTAGAATTTCTCTAGAAACTCCTCTTTAAATTGAGTCCAGGACACCTCTCACGGAAATGTCCTGCCATGCAGCCTTCCCACTTGGGATCAAGTGCTCTGTCTCTCAATAGGAAAGCATAATATGTCACCATTTGCTCATCGGAGCATCCCATAACATTGAACACCCTCTCATTACCCTCTAGCCACGACCATGCCCTTCCCGGGGATCCTATTAGTCATAATTTCTTTATTTTCTTGCCACTCTCGATGGACAATATCGGCTCACGGGGTAGCCAAGTAGTGTGGCTAAAATCTGAGCCATCTGATCAAGCGGTATATTAACATCCAGCGGCTCTAGAGGACGTGATGGTCACACTTTGTGAGCTTTGAAGGAACAAGAGGTGGAATAGGAACATTAACAGACTCTATCTATTCCTCAATAGGAAGCGAACAACTCTGCAGGAACTCTCTTCTTGGTTGGACAGCCTCGAGCATTTTCTATAACATTTAAACATATCATATGTTATAAAGTTCATATGATATTTAAATTATTAAAATAACTCGTGCACCTTTAAATAAAACATTAAATCATTTTAGGACGTGGAAACTTGCTAGGCCATAAAACATTTTCAAAGCCCAGGCTCACGGTACCATGATGAAGGACCGACTGAGTTTTCCTTTTCCTAACCCGGGGGACCCTCCCGGCACTCTGATTCGAAAAAAAACCTTTCATTTCTTTTAAACCCTTTTAAAGTAGTCAGGTGGGCGAACCCATTTGCTCTGATTCATGTTTTCCATTAAAATCTTATGAAACATGGTGAGACAAAAATTTTTTTTTTTCCTTTTAAACATTAAACTCTTTATAGAAAATCGGGCAAAGTTTCCTCTATTTTTCGGACATGTCCCAATTTACAACACCTGTAATAAAACAATTTAATTTACTCCATCGACAATGGGACATCAAGTCCTACTGACCAATTTCAAATCAAACTTTAAAATCAATTTATGAACACTATAGATATATAAACAATCTTTTAAAACTTATATACATTACAAAATAAAGGTGCACATGTAGTTATTTACAACAAAAACTATAGATTTTCAAAAAGGTGGTCGTCACGTGAGGCAGAGTGTCACTGGCCCAGAGGATGCTCGAACTGCACATCAGTCTCTGCCCCTGAAAACATTTTATAAAACATTTGGAAAAATGGTGAGCTAAAGGAGCTCAGTGATAGTACAGTACATAGGAAAATAATGTTTCGGATAGTTCAAATACATTGATATTAAAACATGTGGTGATTGTATATGAATCTCTTGTTTTTCTTATTATATAAACATTTACTTTGCATTCTTTTCCTTTCTATTCAAATACAACGTAAAACAATTGTATAGAAATCTCATTTCTAAACATTCTTTCTTATATTGTTAAGCATTATGAGTTTATAAACATCCACCTGCATTTTTGTTCATGGTCGAAATATAATGCCTTGACTATTAACATCGACATATCTTTTCAATATCTTTCTTTTCCTTTTGAATCTGTCATATCAATGGAACAGCCTCTCTCTTGGTAACCAGTTAGTCATGAAAGAACCTTCGAGGAAGCAGTCTGCCACGATCGATGGCCTAAAGGAACCTCCAGATCGTCGTGCCCTCTTATTAATAACCACCATTGGCCATGGAAAGAACCTACGAGGGAAGCAGTCTTACGATCACGGAGTAGCCCCGAGGAACCTCACGATAAATTGTGCCTTTCTTTTAAATATCATTGCACTATGGAATAAATCACTTTATGCGTTGGTAAACTTTTTATACTTTTCACGTGCATGGCAATATGCATCACTTTTCCCTTCCCTCTATAAAAAATCCTAACCCTTTCCCATGTACCATGCATGCGTAAAGTACTTTAGTCGACTTTCCTTTAAACTTTATCTTTGTAACATAGGGTAACTATGGATTCAAATATTTTCATATGAACATGTATATATAAAATATACATTCATAAACATTTCATTTCATATGGAAACCATAAATCATGCTTTATAAAACTATGGAAACCATAATCGTTTCATATTTTCTCAACACATGCTTTATAAAACTATGGAAACCATAATCATTTCATATTTTCTCAACATAATTTAAAGTCAAGAAAACCACATTTCTTTTTTCATTTGAACATTTATAACATAGATATGAAAACATATACATTGGTAAACATTGATATATATAGATTTTCATAAACATTTACTTTTTCCCTCACCTTAGTTATTTAAGCCATTTTTCCTCCTTTAAACAAAACTTTCCACCTCCACCCTTGTCCTTTACCACCTTCCTCCCACAAGTCACATTATCCATAAAATCCATTAACATCCATACTTTAATCATGTTCAATTAAACCATTAACTATAATATAATTTCCAGAAACCCTTAAACATTTAATCACTTCCAATTGATTAAAATCAATTGAACTCAACCTCTTTTGTTCTCATGCTTTTCTTATGCTAACTCATGGAAATTACTACCCCATACAATAGCCCACAACATGCCATGAAATGGTCATGCCAAAACCCGACTATTCACATCAACATAACATAGCAACCTGCACACTTGGTAAAAAACATAAATTTTCAGCCATATTATAATCATCCCCTGTCCTCTACAAGAATATGGCTAGAATCGTGACTCAATGGGCTTTCCATAGAGTCCAAGAACACCCAAAACGGAGTTCAGACGAAGAAGTTATGGCCTTCGAGGTGGAGGCCATGACCGTGTCCCCACAGAATTAGTGTGCTGGTGCACTTTGAATGAATTTCTAGTCCCAACAGAATTTCGATATACCTATTATTTCTTGGCAATATGTTCTACTATCAGTCACAGTTTTCCGGCCAATTTTAAGATACTCAATTACGATGAAGTGATGGTCAAGTATGGCAAAATACGATCATGGGGTCTCAAAACATAGCAGGGAAGAGCAGTGCGGGCATAACCGATTTGGATGCATTTTGAGTCCAAATGGGTCGGAATTTGGATAGACATATTTCAAGGAGATATGTTCTCCTATCAGTCTAGTTTACTTAGAAATTTGAATCACTCAATTCGGATGAGTGATGGTCAAGTTATGGCCAAAATACAGTCATGGGGTCGGAGAAAAAAAACTAGACAACATCTCCTTGGACACACACATGCCCTTAGACAAAAAATTAGCAGGAAGTAGGAGAAGAAACCACACTCCCGAATGGCGTGGTTTCCAGGGACCAGCCTTTCGGTTTCTTGAAAGCTTAGAACTGGAACCTTAGCGAAATCTTGCGATTACGGTACCCATCTTTCATTAGCTCTAGTCGTAGAGCAACTTTAACTCATGACCTAACGAGATCAGTGAATGAAATCCGAGTGGTCGAAGGAGAAGATTGCTTTTGTCTCTCCCTCTCTCTCTCTCTCTCTCTCTCTCTCTCTCTCTTACGGTTTGGCTGAGATCAAATGAGATATTTTCATTTTTTTAGTGACTATTTATAGTGTGGACACATGGCCCACGTCGCACCATGTGTCACACTTCTTCGGTTCCATCGGTTTCAGTTTCATCTCTTAAATGGATATTCTTTAAATATTTGACATTTTTAAGAGTTTTTCTAAAAATTTCTTTTTCGGGGTCCACTCAATGTTCGTCGCCTCGAATTTCATGAAAATTCAACTGTCTCGGAATTCAACGAAATTCGACTAGGTAACTAGATTTCGCAAGACAAATTCAACTGTGAAGTCCGTTTCATCATTCGAGATCTAGAAAATTTTCAGATTTTCTATGACAAATTACCGTTTTGCCCTTTTTAAAAAAAATTGCATTTTCACACCTTAACATAATTTTGTTTTAATACATTTCGACTTCATTAGACTCAATACATTGTATTATGAACATTTTTTTTTATTTTAAGGGCTTGTTTTTGAAATTACTATTCATTTATTGTTTCAGTCAAATAACTAGCAATCAGCAGAAATTTACTATTTATAGAAAGCGTAGTCGAGGGTCTTACATTTGTCGATTTTTGTTAAATTATGGATCAGATAAATGGGACATGATGGTGTGTCATTGGGTTATCCAACACCCACCGGTTTCCGTGAGTTGACGGGTTGTCAACGAGACCCTCGGGATAGGGGTGTCACAAAATCTTTACAAGAAGAATTAAAAAATTAAACATATTAAAGCCCTAAGGGTCTTGTATAATTCATATAAATAAATCATTCTATAACATGAATTGTAAAACATTACAAACATTCCAATACTCTTGCGCTTATAAATATTTGATTATTTTTATCAACTACATATTATTTTTTAAATAATATTGAGAGGGTGTTTTTTTTAACCCTAAACAAATTGTTAATACAATTGATTATTTAGGATGTTTTTAATCCTAAGCGGTGTTAATGCGATTGATTTTTCATAATTTTCATTTTCACTCTTAATATATATAAATATCATTCCAATAAATCAATAGTAAGACATTTAATGTGAAAAATCTGAAAACAAACTAATAATAAAAATCATAGTTATATAGATCGAGATAAAAAATTTATATTTTCCATAAATTTTAATATTTAATAATTGATTAGTTATATATAATACATAATTAAATTATCACTTTACCTTAAAATCATAAATTTTATCTTTGTTGATTTAATATATATATATATATATATATATATATATATATATATATATATATATATATATATATATATAATTTTTAATGATTGATGCAAAAGAAAGATGATAATAGGAATTGTTGCACACTTTTCGTGTTATGCAATTCTACCACAAGTGTACGGGTCAACAAATAGTTAAGTTGTCTATAGGAGTCCGAATATCGATCCAAGAGGGAAGGTGTGTGTCACCTGACTGACCAAGCACATGTTAATTGAGTCTTTATTATCTAACCTATCTAATTTTAAAGGTGATTGTGTTAATTAAATCAAACTACTGATCCAAAGAGTCAGATTTGGATTGAAACCAACAAGTGCTAATTTGAACACACAATTAACCTAATGGAATATAATAATAGGTCAATGGATAGTCCGCCAATTCATTTTCCTCCTTTTAAGCCCTAAGCCATGGTTCATTAGTGTATATGCTTGCCGAAGGGTCAAAGTTATGGAGCATCAACTTAAGCATGTTAGCTCCACTTTCTTACTGCTCATCCCCTAGTCACTTCCTAGGTCTTGTAGGGTACAAGGAGCAATATTAAATAAATTCCTTCTAGTTCTTTTATTGACCGCCCTCTTGATCGCCCCTTGGTAAAACCTAGACTATGAAGAAGAACTGATGCGCCTCCGGTCCTTAAGATCTTTACATAATGCTGTTTGAAGATCAATTAATTAAGATTAGTTTACTCTCAATTTAGAACAACCCTAGGACCTAATTCAATTCCACATAAAGCTGAATCCAAGCTTGATCAAACATAAGCACATAGCGTATATAAAAATAAACCACTTGACTTATAAAATTAAGGAAAATAAGGCATTAGGTTCAACAGTCTTCACAACTAAAAGATTTGAAATTATCCATAATAATGAACAAACCAATGAATGTATCTTTTAAAATAAACCTAGTTCAAAGAAGAAAGAGATAAAGATAAAACCAGTTTTGATTGCAAGTTTAGGCTTTGAACTCCTTATCAACGATGGATTTAAACCTCCCCTCGGTAAATCTCGCGTTTTCCTCGCTTTCTCGGCGTTTTTTTTCTCTCAAAATCTCAAAATTTGCGATCCCCCTCGAACTTAGGCCTCCTCTCCCTTTTTATAGATCAAGATTAGGGCTCAAAAAATAGAAAGTTATAAGTTAGGGGCCATTGGTGACATCACGACGTGTGGTTGCTATCTATGAAAGTTGGCTTTTTTTTTTTTTTTTTTTTTTTGTCACATTCGCCGGCGTTGTGGGCGACATCATCTTGAAATTGTGTTCTTTGTCACGCGCGGTAGTATTGTCGAGATGTGGGCTTGGTTTGCTGGAAATTCATTATGTTTTTGAGCGTTGCTTTTTATTTCCTTTTTGCTTTCAGTTTTGATCTCGTTTTCACTCCTTTAACCCCGAACTTGTCCTACACTAATAAGTAAGAGAGAAAGCAAGCATTAAAACCTTCAAAATACTCTTAAGAACATGTAAATGACTAGGTGATTAAGGAGATATTACAAGTATAAGAGTTACACCTATTAGAAATGAAAATATAATTTATTTTATTTCATTTCCTTTTGAGACCTTTTATAATTTGGGAAGTCTATTCTTATATTGTTTTGTTTTAGGTGTAAAAAATTTTTACAATTTGAATTCAAAGTTTTTATTCCTCCTTTAATTTAAAATCACTTTACTGCAAACTTTACATAACGTGAACCTTTGTTATTATTGTTGAAAAAATATAAGATAAAAGTTTTATTTATTGTTATTTTATTTTTATTTTTATTGCGAAGAAAAATATATAAGATATAATATAAAATAAAATTTTATTTTCTATTGTATTTTATTTTATAAACTAACAAATAATTTTTTTGAATACACTTTTAGTCTTAAGGTAGTAATCGGTCCCACTGGATGCCATTTATACCACTTGAGATAGACTGATAGGCATACCTTCAAAAAACAAAAAACAAATAGTTAGTGGTTTTGTTTGAATATTTCTACATTATTTATCATTACATAATTAATTAAAGCAAATGTTACATAAAAAATGATATAAATTGATAGGGTTTGAAAAATAAAGCGAGGCCCACTGTGAGCGAGAGAGACATCAACTCGAGGTGAAGGCCGTCATTGGACATACCCATTTAGTACTCGGACTACTTTGATGGCGAGGTTGAAGGCCCGATTCACTTAGAGATAGGTTTGGATAACCCGAGCCCGTGATCTGAACCAAGCGAGATAGGCCCCGAATGATTATGGGAAGACTCCTGTAGAGTACGAGAAAATAGAAACGATCCCGATCACATACTTTATACATCTAACGAATCCGTTAAAAGGAAAGAAAGAATAGATCACTTGCTTGGATTGGACATCCCTGATAATGGAGGAAGATTGCCAAATAAAGCTGTTCTTTCTATATCACGTACCTGAATCGGAATATGGTTATAATGAAGCATCCCGTCGATGGGAAGGACTCCTAATGCCATCAGTGGTTGAACATCTGCCGCCATCACGAAGCCACCCCATCGGTGGAAGTGCCTTTGATACTACATCTTTGCATTCTTACACACACACATTCTTGAGCACATACTCGTATGCCGACATATTCGCCCTCTGGCAGTCCTCTCTTCTCTCGAGAAAAGCTGACTTAGGCATCGTAGCGACCGCAGACACGACCCTCCGCAAGCCCCCTTCTTCCTTGTTTGCGAGGAGGAGTGTTAATGAGCCTGCGAGATCAACGAGTCTGGCTGATCTTGTCACCAGCCCGGACAATCCATACCTTTGCATCGGCCCCACGACAATCGGGTGACCTGCAGCGACCCTAGCTCGAAGCCAATCCGGTTGAAAAAGGGCATCATCGAGTTGAGGACCAAACTAACCCGATGAAGATCTGTGTCTGCGACACTCCTCATTGGCCGGATTAGCGAGTTGCGGCGGAGGACTCACGGCGGCGATCTCTAGCGGCATCTTGACCTCGGAAGCTTCGCGACGGGCCGCTTCGAGTTGTGTTTTCCTTATCGTTTGAATCACCATTGGTCGGCGTAGCTCACTTGAAGATCTGGCTGCTTCGGGATGTGATGAGCTCCTCCACTAACCATTTTGAAGCTCCTGAAGCCGGGACTTCAGGCCTCTCCGGGTCTTAATCAAATCATTTGCTTGTGACTGGAACGCATCCGAACCTCAGGCTCGCCTTAGGTCGCCGTCCGAGTTGCCGGACCTAAATCTTCTCTACTTTACTGCCGGCGCGGGCGACGTGGTATGTTTTAAGGTCGATTTAAGTCGGCTCCACTTCTTCAGATTTCATATCCCTCACGGCTTGCTCCTGAAGTCGTTTCTCAGACGTGAGCGGTAGCCCTCGCCTTATAAATCCGAGCAATTCTCACGTGCTTTTCATTTAGTTTGGCCTTTTCGGCCAGCCCTTCAAATGAGTGGCTACCTACACCAACAAACATGAAGTTAGCAGCTCGACACGTGTCGGCATGGGAGTAAGCACGATTGAAGCTTCCGTCTGACCCGAAGGGATAAAGCGAGCCTCGTCAACAGGCAACGCTTTCGATCTCCCAAGGTCAGAATCCTTGAGGATGGATGAGACTGCACCTGCCGCGAGCTCGGCATTAGAGAGCAAAGAGTCCATGTTTTCGTCAACTTTTGGTTTCGGTTTCTTTCTCTTCAGCTCTGCCGCCCTTCGAGGAGGTGACTTGGCATTCTCCGAAGGCGGATTCCAGACGGTTATAGGCTGTGTGGCCAATTTGCTGGCAATTTGCACACCAGAGACTTTTGCCTCTCTGACCCGGGCTTAGAAGGTAAATCCGGGATTCCGGCCGCGTGGCGCTCTCGGTTCCTCCGGTGGGTGATCGCCGCCGTGTGGGGCGGATCTCTCGGTGGGACCGATTTTCGGCGCCGGGCTTCGGGCGTGCCAAATGGCCAATCTCTCACGGGGTGGGGTGGCGCGTGGTGATCGATGGGGATTCCGGGTGGGGGTGGGAGCGAAAGCGAGACGTCGTGACTAAATGGAATAGCAAAGTGATATAAACTTTATAGCTCCATACGGGATAGATGTGCTCCATGCCTTGAGCTATGAGCGTTATCTTCGACGCTAAGGTCGAAACGAGCACACAGGAAACATGAAGATAATATAAAATGAAGCATTCAATCACCTTTAGACAAGTCATGCAGAAAGCGATTGCAAATACTCACGAAGATTATCGGGTGCTCAATGTCAGGAACACCCGAAGTGTAGATCCTGTCGGAAAGTTGTATTCCCAGTGAAAGCCGTGACAAAAATAAGCGTCCCTTCCATGACCTATCACGAAGAAGGAAGATCGAGAGATCGCAGGAGGAGCTCGGAGCGTTTGGAGAAATAAAGGAAGCCCTCGGTGGTCTCCTTTAATTTGAAAAGATAGAGGAAGCGAGCCACACTAGGAATGGCCAGAACCCCCTGTCCCCTAAAAAGGCCAATAGGCCCACCAAAATGCCCCAACCTTTGGGAGCGAGTTGGGAAGGACAAACGTTGAAATCTTGCGGGAGCCTCTTTCGCAAGGGATCTGAGTGGAAAATGAGACCATTGTCAAGCGACCTCGAATAAACATACCATCGGGCCACGGAGGCTACATGCAAAAAGTCGGGGCGATCGGGGAGTCCATACTCGGGCCTTGAAGTCGGTAACGTTCGTAGGTATTGTGCGAAGGGTAGACCTTGCTAGGTCCCACGGTCATGACATGTTGAACGGCCAGTTGAGGTAATTTGACCCCCGGGATATTTAATTGGGTTTATTTCCCTTTATCCTTATTCAAAGGGAAGAGGAGGCGCCCCAGAGCGCTGAGAGCCCGACCACGCACGAACGTCTGGAGCATCCCTAACCCGTCCAGAACCGACAACAGTTGAAGAGTCATCGCCAATACGCAAAGAAGAAGAACGACTCGGACCCATAATCAAAGCGAACAATAAAAACGAAACCCAATCAATTTAACCCTAGCGCCTCGTCGTACCAATGGAAGAAAAACCAAAAGTTAGAGACGCAGTGATCCCAAGAATAAGATGGAAGAAGCTATCCCAGGAAGAATGCCAGAAAAAGACTCTACACAAAAAGGGTCAAACAGAGAACTCTGAGCCAATAAAGTACGAGATCGCGGAAGAGGTTGGAGGACCAGAGAAGCACAGGACAGAGGAGGTTTGCAAAAGAAACTGAAAGAAACAAGAAGAAATAGGGGAAACAAGCGCGAAAACCCAAGAGTCATCATTATCACAAGACAAATGACGGCGACCAAGCCCTAACTAATCCAGCCCCAAGCAGACACGTGGAAATTGCATCCGATGCAAGAAACGATACAGCCCTTGCCCACGTACACCGTACCCAAGGGCTGGGGGGCAACTGATAGGGTTTGAAAAATAGGCGCGCAGGCCCACTCGCTAGGCCCAAGAGAGAGACATCAACTCGAGGTGAAGGCCCAACTAGTGACATACCCATTTGAGTACTGTGACTACTTTACGATGGCCCAAAGGAAGGCCCACCCGCTTAGAGATCAGTTTTGGATAACCCAGCAGCCCATGATCTACGAACCAAGCCAAGATAGGCCCAGAGCGATTATGGGAAGACTCCCATAGGTACAGAAAATAGAACGATCCCCAATCACATGCTATACATCCAACCAAATCCCATTAAAAAGGAAAGAAAGAATAATAGATCACCGCCAGATTGGACATCCCCCAATAAGGGAGGAAGATTATCCCAAATAAACTGTTCTTTCTATATCCTGTACCAAATCCGATATGGACTATAATAAGAAATATCCCATCCAATGGGAAGGACTCCTAATTACCATCCAACTGGTTGAACATCTACTATAAATACGAAGCCACCCCATCGGTGGAAGGTACGCCAATACTCATACGCATTCTTACACACACATTCTTAGACACATACTCGTATGCAACATATTCGCCCTCTAAGCAGTCTCTCTTTTCTCTCAGAAAGAAACTGACTTAGGCATCGAGCGCCACGGCACAACCCCTTGCTCGAATTTCCTTCTTCCTTGTTTTTGCAGAGGAGTGCTACGGGCCCAGAGTCAGTTGGGATCAACAATGCAGCGATCTTGTCTCAAACCAGACAACGAAACGCCAGATCCTAGCCCCCAAAACAATCCGGTCCCATCAACGACCCCTACGCGTCCGTACCAAATTCCATGAAAAGTACTCATCATAAATGTTTTCAATTAAAATAGGGTATTTGGTTCTTGAGTTTTTTTAAATTAAATTACTATTCTAAAAATTATTTTAACTTAATCTATTATTTGTTTAAAATAAAATAAAAATTATTTTAAACAGATATGTTATATGTTATATGATTTAAAATAAATATCAAATAATATGTTGTTAAAAATATTGAGAAAAGTATTTATCTTTTATCTACTCATCAATAGTTAAAATAGCCAGTCTGTGCTCGCTCAAGCGACAAGGGGTATGATGGGGTAACGGAGGTTCCAAGCTCAACAATCTGCTTGCAAGAGCATAATAATACAACAACATGAGATGCAAAGAATAAATGTAAAAATTATAGTTTTAAAAAATAATTATATATATTTTGTCATCAATAAGAAAAATGTTTAGGTTTATTGTCATCAATTGTTAAAATTGATATAATTTAAAGAAATTAATAAAATTGCAAAATAAAATTTATTGTCATTAATTTGGGTTAATGTGGAAATACAAATACTTTATAAACTCAATTCAATAATAATCTAAAATTTTCAATTAATTAAATATTTAGGTTTTAAGCCAAAAACCACATCAACTATTTTACAATTACAAAAGTTAATATAATTTGTACTTTTTGTAGTATTTGTATATTTTTTCAATACAAAGTTGATTAAATCAATTATTAAATTGATAGAACTATTTAACATTTGTATTAATAAATAGAAAAAATAATAAAATAATGATACATTAAATACAAAGAAAGTCACAATAACCATAAATATTATGATTATTAAAAGAGGAAATATTTAAATTAGATATTAAATAGTTAACTGAAAAATCTCACAAGTTTAGTACAAAGGAGTCAATGAGATTTTGAATATGATTTTAAAAATCATAAATTTGTCTCCCATGCATTAATTAGCACAGAGAACTTCAACCCACAGACATGGGTTTTAAGGCCTCAAGTTTGCTGGACTAGAGGTAATTCGGCTAACACTTTCAAAGGCAAGATTGGAGAAGTTCCAGTAATGTAGAGTGGAAATTGTGGTTTGAATGGGTTACAATCACTCATCTTCCCAAGCTAAATTCAGATCATACCCCGCTTCTCATCCAATTAGAAGATGACAAGCACCCCACCTAGAGACAAGATTTTAAATTCCAAGCAGCTTGGTTGACTCACCCGGCTGTTAAAGAGGTGGTTAGCACTCATTGGAAAAGACAGGATCCCCTCGACGAAAACATTAAAGATGTAGCTGCAAGTTTATCAAAATGGAACAAGTACTTCTTTGGCAATTTTTTTAAAAATAAAAGAAGACTTTGGGCAAGAATTGATAGGGTTCAGAAGCATTTAGCGGAGCATAGAACAAATAACTTATTGAAGCTGCAGAAGAAGTTACAAAAAGAATTGGATCTAATTTTAAGGCAGGAGGAATTGTACTGGTTTCAAAGTTCACGTGAAGATTGGCTTACCTCAGAGATAGGAACACAAATTTTACCATGTTTACCATTGTTCGTAACGGTAAAATGATATCAGGCGCTTAAATCACCAGATGGCGTATGGATCAAAGACCAAGTCATGCTAGAAAATATGGTGGTGTATGAGTATTATAAAAAGTGTTCCAAGAGGAGGATGAACTAGAACAATATAATAACAATGCCTTAGTGGCCCCAGTCTCTCAGCTCCCCAACTTCACAGGCTCCACTAACTGATCACCAAGGAAGAAATTAAAGTAGCAGTATTTGACATGGCTCTCTTCAAGTCCCCGAGTCCAGATGGAATGCATGCAAGTTTTTATCAACATATGTGGGATGTAGTGGGTGACACAATATGCATGTTTGCTTTGATTTCTTTAAGCTGGAACTCTTCCGGTGGGGTTAAATGATAATCTCTTAATTCTCATCCCCAAGGTGCAAAATCCAGAACTAATCTCCCAACTTCGACCGATAAGTTTATGTAATGTGGGATACAAAATCATCATAAAGACTATAGCAAACAGACTCAAGGATATTATGGCTCAGGTGGTGGTACCCAACCAGCTGCAGCTTTGTCCTTGGCCGACATTTAGTTGATATATAATGTCATCATCTACCAGGAAGTCCTCCACTCCATACGAAAGAGAAAGGTAGGAAAAGGTATCATGACACTCAAAATTGACTTGGAGAAAGCTTATGATCGCCTCTCATGGGGGGATAGGCGCGAGCTTGTTATATAAAATAGTATGCCTATGTGAGCAAGTGCAAGCGCTCAAGTAATATAATAAAAGTAAGAATATCGTCCCCACGGATAATTAGGTTACTAACTACCGAATTTAGTCTATCTTAGACTTATCCGATGGTGGAAAAATGAAAGATCCAAAGACACTAAAAGAATGACTAATAAAGACTATAAAGTCCTTGTGGGCATAGGATTTCACTCTAAACAATTTTGTATGAACTTTAACCCAATTAGTCAATATTTATTACATCATGAAGATGGCGATTTTACTAATGTATATGCGAATCTCTCTTAAGCATCCGCAAACTACCCTTAGGATCAGGTATTTTGCATCTCTACTCAACCCAAGAATTCCAAAGACGCGTTAAACCCAAGAAATCTCAATACCACACCTAATCTCACGTATATCTCTATCTCATGATAATTAGATAGTAAATCATTTATGGTCTAATTTTAATTCTCACTTCTCAGATCTCGAACCAAACTACAAATCATGCGAATATTAACCAAATACCCACAAGCATTAAAGTACTAAATGGTATCAACATTGAAATGAAATAAAGCATTAATAATTAGAATTTAAGAGAATTTATGCATTCTTGTCTTTGGCTACATCTAAACCCTGAGAAAAAAAACTAAAACATAAGTAGAAAACGAATTATAGCTATCAAAAGAAAGAAAAACAAAAAAGGGAAGAGGTAAAACAAATTTGGCATTGATAGCTCTCTTCTCTTCTTCAAAGAACAAAACCCTAGGGTGTTTCCACCCAAAGGAGTAGTTCCTCATGTGTGTCTTCGTCCCACCTCTCGTGATTCGAACCTCCTTGGCGCATCATTCTCTGCTCTCTTTTTATAAGCCACATCAAATTAGGTCAAAAATGGGCTATTTTTGTTGTTATGCCCCGATCTTTGTTGCGACGAAGGTGTCTTCGTCACGAAATGCTCGAGTCATTTGATCATATTTCATCGCTTCATCACGACAAACCCGTAGCTAGAATATATTCAATCTTCAAGTTCATCAATGATTTAGGGAGCTCACGCGACGAGGGTGATGCTCACACGACGAACCGTTGAGCCGCTATGCCGTATGGAAATTACTTTATTTTTCATTACTTTTCGCCATTTTCACACAATTCCGCCCAAATGGTTGACCTAATCATAAAATGAACATTTAGAGCATTAGGACATTGGTTTAACATAGAAAATACTAAAAATCTAAGAAAAACATAGGAATGAAATGAGTATTTAAGATACTCATCACACCCCCAAACTTAAATCCTTACTTGTCCTCAAGCAAGACACAACCCTAAAAACAAGACACTAAGATAGATATGAGTATGAGTATGGTGCTAGCAACAAGTAAAGAGAAAGCTTGGAAATGTTCTAAGAAAAAATGGTAGCCAAAATTGGATCTCAAAGCATTTATCATCTCTAAAGAATGAGGCATTCAAATGGTAAAGTAATCAAGGCAAGTTTTGCCCCCAAGCCCTCAATAAATCTTTCCTAAAGGGACTCCGATGTAAATGATGTTTTAGGTCTCAAATATGGACTAAGGTTCTAAAACATTCTTCAACCAAACTCAACTCACAATTTTGAAAGAGAATTAACTAAAACAGGATAAGAACACACCTTTTATTCAACAACTAAAACTAGAAAGTAGGAAGCAATGTTAAGGAGTTTTAGAAAAGTATCCATGTAATGAGGATTCATTGGCGACTCCCTACCGGTTGGTTAAGGGCATAGGGAATTTAGTTCCCCTCGAACTTCACCCCAAATGCTTAACTAAAAACCAAAACACCAACTTGTGAATTTAACCCATCTTTTGTCCTATGTAACGAGCAATGAAGTCAATGACTTCAAACTGGTCAGCTTAGGCACAGTTTTTGAAAGGCCCTCAAAGTGTGCTCGAATTCGATCGGATCAACTCACTTTTCTTTTTCTTTTTTCTTTTTTTCTTTTTTTTTCTTTCTTTTTCTTTTTTTCTTTTGTTTTTGTATAAGTGGGGCTCATTGGCCCTCTTTTTAGAGGTGCCCCATCATTAAAGAAGTTAAGGTCTCTCAAAGCAAGTTCAATTTGAGAAAATAAATGGGGCCTATGTATAAATGAGACCTAGTGTGTGTGTGTGTGTAGGGAGTTCCATTAAGAAATGATTTCTTGAGAGACAAGGGGGTTATTCAAGCCAAGTCTCCCACAACCAAAAGATAAATTCAAGTCCTACATCAAACAAATGCAAAGGTATCCCAAATTTGACTTAGAAAACAATTTAAACACAAAACCATTAGTAGGCACCAACCCAACTTATATGAGACACAAAACAAACAAAAGAAAGAAAGAAAAACACATGCAAATAGATCAATAACTAAAATAAGTAAGGAGATGCAAAAGTTGGATTTTTAAAATATATATATATATATATATATATATATAGGCATATATATATATATATATATATATATATATATATATATATAATTTTTTTTTTTTTTTTTTTAATTCATGAATTCAAACCCCCACCCCTAAACTTGAATTAAACATTGTCCTCAATGTCAAACAAAAGCAAAAGCAAGAAATGATAACGAGTACTCCCCTGAGGGTGATCAAGCCTTCGGAAGTAACTCCAATGAATATGACTTGCTTGTGAAATGTAAGTTGTGCCTTCCTTTTCATTAAGCTTGAAATGTGCAAATGAAAAAGTAACAACTTGACAAACCTTTCGATTTTCACTAATTTTCTTGATGATCATTATTCTTCAACTAAATATCTTCAATGCCCAAGAACATCACAACCACATTAACCCTAACAATTTCCATAGTTATATGGCTTTCAAAATGAAGATGAAGGGCATTGAAGGGGATGGAGAAGGTTCTGGCGGTGAGGGATACAAGTTGGAGTGGGTCAGTCTTAGTTCCTAAATGAAGAGGAGCTTGAAAATAGGAATATTTGGTCTCATCCTTGGTTCTTTATGTCAAGATAGATTGAACTTAAGATTTCAACCTTTTTCACTTCCAAAACCAACTTTGAATCTCCAAAAACCAGAAATCCAAAACTAAAACAAGGAAAAACAAGATCAAGCAAAAAAATTTGTTAAAAAATAAACGTAAAAGTAACTAAAAGAAGAAAATGGAAAAGGAAACTTATTAAACTTGGATTGTCTCTCAAGAAGCCGCTCCATTTTTAGAGTCCAACTAGACTCTACCAACTATAGATTGGTTGGTGATTCTTGCCTCCATCATTCTATAAGAGGAGATAATTGTGCCTCGACAAGAACTCGAACACCTTGTCTTTAAATGAATTAATCGTTTTATTCTCAATGGAGGCTTCCTTGATCTCATGAAATGAGACTATGGGCTCTTCTACCTCCAAAATGTATATGGTATGTCTTCACTTGGCAACTGATGAGTCCTAAATTCATCTATTTTTAATCCATTTTTCTGGCATAATTTTAGCAATTTCAGATCTATTTTAATGCCAAATTTTGGAATATTCGCCAACTTTGTGTTTTGCAGGTTTAATTGAAAAAGGAGACAATTTAACATAAAAAGAAAAATGGCAATTGCAACATTCTCTGTCGCGACATAGTTTTTGTTTGTCGCAATAGAATTTCGCGCCCGTAAGAACTATGTCACGCCAACAAATTGTATGTCACAACAAAGTCCAGTCGAACTCAAGCGCAAAAATAATCTCATAGATAAAGAGCTCGTCACGACAGAGTTTCTGGTCGCGACATTTCGGAAGAAGAATGTAAAGAAGGAACTTTGTTGCGACAATCCTTCCTCTGTTGCAACATAAAAGGCTGAAGATTAGCAGATGAACTCTGTCACGACAAAAGATAGCTCTATCGCAATAGAAAATGGAATGGATATAACACAAGTTAGCTGAGACAAGTGTTTTTATGTTGCAATAAAGTTTTCAGCATGGAACCAGCTCAAGGAAAAATTTATGTGTGAGAAAATCTTGTCGCTGACATAACATTTAGGGTTCCTGACAAAACTGATGAGACTTTAATACGACAAATATTATTTTGTAGCGGCAGAACTAAAACATGAGGATGTGAATTCTATATCACCTGGGACAGAAGCATTACAAGAGGAATGGCGACAAAGAAATGTATGTTGCGACCTAGTACAGAATTGAATGCAAAATCTCGGTCGCGAAAAAGAAGTTTTCTATCACGACAATAAAAGCTATTGAATGATAGAATTCTATCACGACATAAGAAAATTCGGTTGCGACATATATTGAATGAGAACTGAGATTAGCCAAGTCCAGTTTGTCGCAACAAAGATTTCTATGTCGCAGCGAACAACTGGCCAATGATAAGGACGAGAGAAGAAGAGTCAGTTGGGATGAAAAAAAAAAATTTGTTGTGAGAAATTGGTAAGGAATCGAAATCTTGTCGCGACGAAAAAAAAATCTATCATGGCCAGTGAACAATTTGAAGAAGAAAAATCTAGTCACGATAAAAGAAAATTATGCCATGAAACGGTTTACGAGAGAGCGAGAAGTGTATAAAAATTTGGGTCTGACGATTCTTGTGTGACATAAGACATTCTGTCACGACAAGAACAAGACTATTGGATCAAAACTATGTCGTGACATTATCAAAGTCTGTCGTGACATAATCCAAGAAAAAGCTCAAAGAATAGGTCGCGATAGAAAATTGTAGGCTGCGACATAAGATAACGACAAAAACTGAAGAATCTGTTGCAATATAACTTTCTATGTCGCGATAGAGCGACCAATTTGGGCTAGAAATTTGAGGATCCACAACCTGATCTTGATGTAAATTGACATTGAAAGTCTATAAATAGAAGCATCCTAGGGCATTTTGTGCGACTTAGCAATTCGGGACTTAGGTAGTTAAAGACTCTTTGTGTATTATTTTTCTTTTATTTCCTTTTTAGTAGATTTAGTTTGAGTGTAGTTTTTAGTTAGTTTTCTTTTGATTTTCCAAAGTTGAGTAATGAATTGAAGTGCAGCTTCGAGTTGGAATTTCTTATTAAATTTTCTCTTTCATTACTATTTTAAATAAAATGGAGTTTGGAAAATTTATGGATTTCATTTATTTCAGTTCGTTTACACTTTCAGTGAATTTTCTGATCAGTTAGTCACTGATATTAGTGAACCAGTTTTGAAAGGTTGAGCTCCCTCTGGGAATGGGTTGATGATGATAGTCATTTTTACGCACAGAAGTGAAGAAACGCCTTAGTTAGAATTCTTGAATTTCTTTGATTGAGTATTATTTTTAACTTAATTGTTCACGATGCCTCACCATGTACCCGAAAAGTATTGTATCTTGCTCACGATTTCGGGAGGCCTCTAAGTGACCTGAGAGATGGAGAATCCACGAGGTATAGAGTAGTTCTTTATAGGTATGGTAGACTAATACTTTGGGCCCAATGAACTCTAAAAGATTACTCGGATAAATTACTAGCTTACTCGTGGTTTGGTTAGTTTGATAAAGTATCGAAGCAATCACTCGAGAGGTTTCTCTATCTACGATGAAAGGATTTTGATCATGTATTAGCAAAATATCTAATCAAGGAGATGGAGGAATTTCATCGGTATTGAAGGATGAAGTGCCATCTGCAGAAGGCTTGCGATATCACCGTACATGGGGCGAGAATTCTTGATCTAAAATCTAGGTGTGAAATGCGAAAGGAAAAACTGAATCTTAGAAGATGATTATATCTTCTGAGTAAGCTGATTAGATTCATGAGTCATAATGAACATGAATCTCTAATTAGTGAAAGCGTATGGTTAAGGGAGAAATCAGGCCATACCCTGATGCATCTTTGACAAATTCGGCTTTCGACATGGCTTAATAAGATTCAAAATGATGCAAAAATTGACAATTATTTATTTATCTATGTCCTAATGTTGTCTCACTCAGTGGATTCTCAACTCCATTCTTATTAATATTTTATGTACACTAGTGAAATTACTTTAGTATTATTTTACTCATTTTCCAATTATCTTAATATTGGAGTTCAAATAGTAAGGATCTTGAGTAGTTAGGGTAGTTGATTTTATGATTCATCATCAATCCTCATGGGAACAATATCTAGACTTAATGAAAATACGCTTTTATTACTTGTACGATCTGGCACTTGCAGTGATTAAGACCAATCAAAATTTTTAATGAATCCAGTTTACAAAAAGGACAAACACATATTTTCATCAAAATCAAGCAACAAGTTTTTGGCGTCGTTGCCGGGGATTAGATAATAGTCCTTTGGTAGTATAGTCATGACTTTGTTTGCACAGTTTGGTCAACAAGTTTTTGTCCACCGAAATTTCTTTGAGGATTAGATAATATTTCTTTGGTGGCTGTGTCATAAATTTGTGTGTATATATATATATATATATATATATATATATATATATATATATATATATATAGTCGAATTAGTGTATATCGACAGTTTTTTAGGCGCGTTCGCAGTGATTGAATAGTCCTTTGGTAGTATAGTCATAACTTTGTTTGCCGCAGTTTGGTCAGCGAGTTTTAACGCGGTACTAGGGATTAGATAATATTCCTTTAGTGTCATAAATTTGTATATATATATATATATAGTCAAATTAATATCAACAAGTTTTGCGTCGTTGTCGGGATCGAATAACAATCCTTTGGTAGTATAGTCATAACTTTGTTTGCACGGAGTTTGGTCGACCAGTTTTGGCATAGCTAACGGGAATTAGATAATATTTCTTTGGTGGCGGTGTGTAGAATTTTGTGTGTGTGTGTATATATATATATATATATATATATGGTCGAATTAATTAATATGCGAGTAAAGAAGTTTTTTCTGTAGATTTCTTGCAGGGGATAGATTGATGAATTTCAAGATTAATATTTTAACGAGAAATTGCTAATTTGGACATTTTGCTTTATTTTATCATAGATATATAAAAAAAATAGTTTTTAACTATGATAGCTTAGTAAGCTACTGAAAATATTTTATGAGCCAAAACTGTCATAGTTGTTTCCCATAGATTTCATTTGATCTTAGTGTGTTTCTATTTCAAGAAGACAATAAATGCATAGAAAACCAGAAGAAGATCTACTGCCCTTAGATACAGAAATAGAAAGAACACTGAGAAATCTGAGGAAGAGTACAAGTGCGGAATCGAAAAGTATGGCAAATCAAAGAGAAATACTGCAACCTATTCCGAAAGAAGCAGAAACAGAAAATCTAAACGAAAAATGACTATGGTAGACTTTTGGAGGCCTTCTATTCAAGATGAATATTCTCCTGTGAGACAGCTTGCCATAGAAACTGACAATTTTGAGCCCCGAAGCCTTGATCCAGCTGCCATTTATCGCGGCACAGTTCACTGATCACCTTTCTTGAGAATACCCAATGAGCATATGGGAAGATTCATGAGGATGGCAATCTGATCAAGTTAAATGGGTAAGACCGAAGTGATCATTGCATCTCTTTCCGCCTCATTAGGAGATGTGGTAGACTCCAAGTTTGAATCCTTGCTATTGGATCGGAATTGGGAGCTTGGTGGAGGCTTATATGGGCAGATTTACCTTGCGAGAATGCAACTCTGGCTCCATCTGGCGAAGCTTTAGGAGGCGGCCGACGGCGAAGGGAGTGGTGTAATAGAGCTGTCGAATGGCGCCATTGGAGCAAAGTTGGATGCATTAATGGAAACGAAATGAAAACAATGAGAAAAGAATGCATTCTGCACTTAAAGTTGGGACAGTAGATGAAGAAGAGAGAAGAAAGAGTGCTGAAAACGGATCAAACCATGAGGGTCCCTACAAAGTTGAGGAGTCCTGATGTGATATTATTAGACTACACTTTCAAGCCTAACCTCAGCTTGCCGCTCCACTGCGCCAGCATAGGAACCATGAGAACTTCTCATGAGGAACACGGCAAGGTCAGACTTGGACGAATTTGCGGCAATATCATGCCTCTCAGAAGTTCAATGACTAATATGATATGACTAAGCGGAATGACGAGAAAATGGGGGCATATGAGATCTAATTCCTTTAAGGACTAGATGCTTGCTTTCATGGGAGAAAAAAGAGGCTGCTAAACATACATGAGCAGAAGTTCTTGGGCTAGCGGCATTCCAGGCCTGACTATGTTTCAAATGATACGATGCCTCTTCAAAGAATATGGGAGACTGGGTAAGTAGCCACTAGCCATGCGAATCGTGAGGATGCATTAATTCCTAAAGTAACACAAGAAAAAGCCAATATTTGCATAGAGCATGATTCTAAGAAGTTGTAGAAAACTAGAAGAGAGGAGAGTTGAAATGAAGAACACTGAGGAAAACAAATATGCATAAATTGGAGAAGAATTTAAGCGATCTGATTCGAAACCGAAGAATATAAAGCAGCAAAATGCAACAAGAACCTTGAGTGGAAAAGATGCAGGAAGGGAAGAGGTTAAAACACAATCCTCGAGCTCCATTCCCTCAAAGGCTAGCGTAAAGCGAAAGCTTGAAGCGATTCTATAAATTCTTAGACATGTTCGAAGATGAGAATCAACTATCCTCCACTTTCTCGGGCATTGACTCGAATGCCTCATAGAAAAAATTCATGAAATATATATTAAGCGAAGAAGATTGGTGAAGAAGGGATAGTGAGCTAACGTGACTGCGGTGCGAGTGATCTAGAAGTCTTTACGGGAGAAAATCACGGGATCCGTGCGGCTTCTTATGCCTTATGATTGGGAATACTTATATGGGAAAGCATTATGTGAATCTAGAGCCAACATCAACTTGATGCCTTTGTTTGTGGTTAAAAGACTAAGTTAAGGAAAGCTTGGTCCCACAGCCATGACCTTGCAGATGGCAGACATAACATCTGCTTGCATCACAGGGGCGATACAGAAGATGTGCTTATTAAAGTGGGAAAATTCATTTTCTAGTGGACTTCATGATTATTGATGTAAAAGAAGACAAGCGGAGTCCCCTTGTTGTTAGGAAGACCTTTCTTAGCAGCGGGAGGCGACTTTGATCGATGTGAAGAAAGGAGAATTGACTCTCGAAGTTAGAGATGAAGTAGTGCACTTCAATCTAAATCACAGCTTGAAACAACTTGAATTTATTAATGTTGGTGTGAGATTGTAGAAACAAAAATTCCCATCGATTACAGGCGAGAATGATTGTAATTTTTAGAGTTCAATGAATGAGAATGAGATGAATTTTAATTATCTTAGGCATCTTAAGTTGAATTTACGAACTCCAGTTTTAATTTAAAAGGCGTACTGATGTTGAAGAGATGAGTACGAAAAATCCGGTAGTAATGAAGAGAAAGTTGTTCAAGAAAATACAAGCTCAGAAGGATTGATTCTAAAAGAATTGCATGACTATTTGAAGTATGCTTTCTTGCTACCTGAAAAGGCCAAGCTAGTCATCATTTCAGCTAAATTGAATGAGCTTGAAGAACACAAACTGTTGGAAACTCTCAGAAAATACAAGGAAGCAATAGTTTGGTCTATAGAAGATTTGAAAGGAATTAGTCCTTCTATCTGTATGCACAAGATCTTGTTAAATGATAATGCTAAAACTTCCATAGAACATCAGAGAAAGCTGAATCCATAATGAAAAGTAGTTAGAAGAATCTTGAAATAAATGAATGTGGCTTCATATGCAATCTCAAATAGCCCTTAGGTGAGCCCAGTTAATGTGGTTCCTGAGAAGGGAGGATTCACTGTGATCATAAATGAGAAAAATGAATTGATTCCTATAAGAACTGTGATAGGATGAAGAGTGTGTATAAACTATAGAAAACTAAACACTACGACCAGAAAAGACCATTATCCTCTACCTTTCATTGACCAAATGCTGGACAGGTTAGTAGGGCACTCCCATTACTATTTTCTTGATGGATATTCTGGTTATATGTAAGTGCTATAGCCCCGAGGATCGGGAAAACTACATTTACATGTCCTTATGGCACCTTTGCTTTTAGAAGGATGCCTTTTGGATTATGTAATGCTCCTGCCACATTTCAAAAATGTATGATGTCTATGTTTTCTGATTTTGTGGAAGAGGCTATGAAAATCTTTATGGATGACTTCTTAGTATGGATCAGTTTGAGAAGCTGTTTGGAAATTTAGAAAGCGATGCCGAGGAGGTGTCAAGACCAATCTAGCTTTAGAATTGGGGAAAATGCCATTTCGTAGTAGCGAAGGTATTGTCTTGGGACACAAGATTTCTACAGGTTGGATTAGAGTAGACGAGAAAAGTAGATATTATGAAAACTCTCTTTCCTTTCCTGACGAGTCGGGGATAGAAGTTTCCTTAAAATCTTTAGTTTATAGAATATACATAAAGGAATTCTCAAAATATCCGGACCATTGTAGACTCTTGGAAAAAGTTGCAAATTTTGGAGTTTGATGAATCATGCGGATCTGCATTTGATGAAATTAAATCAGTTGCGACTCCTCCCATTATGGTGATGCAACTAGAGCAGATGATTTTTGAAATTATATTGTGATGTCGATTGATTATCTGATAGGAGCGTGTGTAACCAAAGGTGAAAAGTATTCAAGGTCATATACTATACCCGACCAAAACCTTGATGAGGCACAGAATTATACTACCACGAGAAAATGAGATGTTGGCAATGGAGTTTGCTTGTGAGAAAGATTCAAGCCTTACATATTGGGGTCCGTGTTATAATACATGCCGATCCATCTTTGTGATTAAATATCGATGGAAAAGAAGGAGCCAGGCAGGCGATCGGATGGGTATTATTGTTCTGAGTTTGATCTAGAGATCGAATATAGAAGGGCGTGACAATGTGATAGTTGATTACTTTTCTAGATTGGAAAGGCTGTGAAAGAAAAGAGAGCTGAAGTAACGAAAATTTTTTTGATGGCTTGATTGTTTTTGTTATGATCAAACACCACAGTATGTTATTAATGTGTTTTGCTTGTGGAGTTATTGCCACACGAGTTGCTTCTGATGAAAAAGAAAATTAGGGTGATTGTAGATTTTATATTTAGGATGACCTACTTTTAGAAGATGAGCATATATGATTATCGGGGAGATGTGTTCTAAGTATAACGAGTGGTATTATGGAGGAAATGTCATGCATCACCATATAAGAGGACACTTTGCGGGAGATAGAATGGCGGAAAATTCTCGATCGAGGTTTTTATTGGCCTACTATATTCAAAGATTGTTTTGAATGGGTAAAACATTGTGATAATTGTCAAAGAATGGGCAACATAAGCAGAAGAAATGAAATGCCCCTGCAAGGAATCCTGGTGGTGCAGATTTTTTATGTATGGGGGATAGACTTCATGGGACATTTTCCATCATCATTTGGAAATATATACATTCTTCTAGCTATGGATTATGTATCTAAATGGGTGGAAGCAACAGCTTATCCCAAAAATGATGCCATCATAGTGGTTTGGTTTATACAAAGAAATATTGTGAGCAGATTTGGAGCACCCAGAACAATCATAAGTGATGAGGGAAGCCATTTTGCAAATAAAGTGTTTGCAAAACATATAAGTATATATGGAATCAAACATATGATGGGATTGGCATATCGCCACCGATTCGAATCGTGTGAAATTTCGATATGGAGATAAAAGAAAATTATGGAAAGCAATGTAAGATCTGACGAAAAGATTGGTTTATAAAGTTAGATGATGCATTATGGGCTTATAGAAACGCACAAACTCCCATTGGAATGTCCCCATACGAAATTGTATTTGGAAAACCTTGTCGCTCCTTTAGAATTGGAATACAAAGCTATGTGGGCCATCGAAATTGAATTGTGACTTTTAAGGCACTTGAGGAAAAGAGATCACTCGAATGGATAGGCCCGGAAGAGTTGAAATGAAGCTTATGACAATGCTAGAATCTCTGAAGAAAAACAAAGAAGTGGCATGATCGAAAGATTTTGAGAGGTCGAGGCGGAGAGCAGAGTCCTCTTATCTGACTCGAGCTCGGCTATTTCCATGGAAATTGAAATTCAGATGGAGTAGTCCTTACAGTGTGCTTCAGTACCCTTTGAGGCTGATAACACTAAGCTAAATTTGAAAGTGAGTTTAAAGTCAATGGTCAGAGATTGAAGCATTATCTTGGAGAAGGCATAAGTGAAGTTTAGATCAGTTTTGAGGGAGAGAATGAACCTGGCGAGTGAAGAGATTGTCGCACCAAATGCTAGCTAAATACATTAAATTGACGGTTCTTGGGAAGCTGACCCGAAAAATTTTAATTTTCATAGTTAATGTGGTTTATTTAAAATTGGTGTATTTGAAGTTTTAGTTTTAATTTTGTTAGAAATTTTATTTTGTAATTTTTGCTGATTTTTTAGGGATAGGGAAGCTGAATTAGAGATGGATGTTATTAGCAAGCACGCTTTCTCAAGCGAAATATACGAGAAAATTGCTCTGAAAGGGAGCCTTTCCATTTCCTAAAGCTGTCCTTAATAATAATGCATAGTTGAAGTTTGGGGGAATGTGAAAAAAAATTTTAGAGCATAAAATATTTGACAACTTCATTGTGTCAATTGCTTGGATCACGTGTAACACCCCAAAGAAATATACCTAGTAGTTTTGGACTTGTGTAGAGATTATGTATATAAGCTAAATAGGAATTTTCGGAAATAAATTGAGAAACCGGAAAGTTTCAGATACAAGGGCAATCTTGTAATTTTGCAAAAGGATATGAAAGTCATAAAAGGAAGATGTGGGGTTAGACTAGAATATGCATAAGTTGAATTTGGGAAGAATTCATGGGCCAAATTGCAATTAGAGGAGATTAACACAATGGGTTTTATTGGAGACGAGCAGCGCCAACAAATCCATGTTTTAAAGACCAAGAATTGAGGTCTCATTTGAGAGAAAAAAAAAACGTAAGAGAGAGAGGGAAGAGCAAGGAGAGAAGAGGAAGAGGAAGAGAGAAGAAGAGAAGAGGAAGAAGATGGAGGGGACAGGTATGGAGCTTTAGTTTATGTATGGAAAGCGAAACAAGTATGGAATTTTAAGGCTTGGTTTAGTTAAATGAAAAAACTGTCTCAAAAGTTAGGGTTTTGTTAGAATTCATTCTAACCTTGGATCTCTTGAAATTAGGGTTGGTAAAACCCCATATGGAACAAGGTAGGTATAGAATCCTCCCTTTGAGGTTGGATTTACGGTTTAATTGCAAAGAAAAAGGGTTGGGTTAGAACAAACCCTAATAAATTTATTATTATTTGGTATGTGTAGGTTAAGACCCATATTAGAATGGTTTTTAAAGAAATTCATGATAGGTCTTTGAAATAAGAAGGATTGAATGATAAATTGAGTAGAAAAGAGATCATAGATGAATTTAAAAGTGAGATGTTGAAGTATTTATGAGGTATAGAGTTGATTGGGGTTCAAAGGTATGGAGAAATGGGAGAAAACACCCATTCTGGGCATTCTCGGGTGTCTTCTACCGGTAGAAGTTAAGTTCTACCGGTAGAACTTCGATTCTGGTCATTTTTGGCCAAGTCCTACCGGTAGAAGTTAGAATCACACCGGTAGAACTTGTTACAGTTTTCAGTTTTGACCGGATTTTGTATTTTAATATAACTTTCTCATTTCTTATCAGGTTGAGGTGATTCAGTGGCCACTTAAAATAGACTTCAAGGAGAACCAAAATTAAAGAAAGTATTGTCAAATTCTGACTCTAAGGGGTCAAATATTCACTCCAAGTAAGGTATGTGCAAGCCCATTTCTCTCGATTAATCATAGAGAAGTCAGATGATTCGGACGTGGCTTGAGTTCGGTGCTCAGAATCGAGGTGATTCAGTTGGAATAGAACCCTTAGCACCTTAATTTAAAGGAGTACCAAAGATCCAGTGTCAAATATCGAGACAAGGCACTGGAAAAATTAATATTGCAAACTATCCTCGTTAAAATCGATGTAGACTAGTTGGCATGAAATGCCATAACTTGAGTTCAGACGATCAGTTGGATTGATTCCAATTCTGAGTAACGTAGATTCATAGAATAAGAATACATGATTAAGGTGTGATTGCATGCTCATCATACCTTGCAGGTATTACAGGAATCTGATCTGTCATGAGCGTATAATGTGGCTAATAATGCTACACTATAAGATAGTAAGTTATTGAACTCATATAATTATGGAATTGCCTAAGACAGTTATTGAATGACGGCGCACTCTCTGATCGTGCTTGACATTGAGTAGCCCGGTACTTTCTGATTAGTGCGACGGCACTCTCGTAGATAGCCGGCACATTAGTATGATACTCTCTGATTAGTGCTCTGGCACTCTCACGATCGTGCCAGCACATTAGTACTTCGGTACTCACGATTAACGTCTGGCAGCACTCTACGTGATGCTTGACTGTGTGCCGGTACTCACGATTAGTGCTCTGACACTCGGCCGTCGCCGGCACTCGTGTGGTACTCACGATTAGTCTTGACGGCACTCTCGTCTGTCTTGTACCTTGGTACTTGTCTTGTATTCTACTCATTCCGTATTACTGGTCTAGGTAATCTAACAATTATATGATAAGACTCTGAATAAGAATAAAGATCTGAAAGTACCTACGGGTACCTCTGTATATGTTCTGTTGTACCTACGGGTACATCTGTATATGTTCTGTAGTACCTACGGGTACCTCTGTATTTGCTCGGTAGTACTGCTGGGTGCTTTTGTATCATGCATCTCTGTAGTACCTACGGGTACTTTGTATACTAAACTACTGTAACTCTATGGGAGATCAGAATAAGTATAAGTCTAGTAGTACTAGAGTACTCGATATCCCAGTAATGCCGATATAAGTTCAGTAAGACCCGATTATAAGTTACGTAAAGACAGTATATGCTCATTAATGCATGTATAAAATGCGAAAATACATGTATAAGTTAAAAGTACATATACGAATCCGAAATACATGTATATGCTCTAGTAATACGAGGATAAGATCTAGAAATACGAATAAACTACGTAATACAAGTAGAGAAGATCGAGTAAGGCGAGGATAGGATTACGTAGTACAAGTATAAGATGCAGTGCAATATAGGATTAAGAGTACTGCAGGTACTCCTATATACAGTTAGTTTCTATAGTACCTACAGCGGGTATCTAAAGTATAAGCTCTGGGATAAGGATAAACTCAGTAGTACCTCTTGGCCTCCGTATGAGTATAGGTATCACGTTAAACTAGGACTTGTTGGGATATGATACGACACAAGTTGATATCGGAAACGGACATTTGATTAAGTAAGTACTACGGGTACTCCGTATAAGATTAGAGATTAAGTAAATCCCGGTATAGTTAGTAATCTACGTGACCTACAGGAACCCCGATTAAGTGTAAACTCAGGTAGGATAGTATAAGTTCTGTAAACTCCTCCGGGAGATCGGAGATATAAGCTCGATGAATTATCATCAGAATAAGAATAAGATCAAGTAATTTATAAGTATAAGGCACGGATAAAGAATAAGTTTGTCATGGTATGAATCCGATAAGGATAAAAGTGGCGTAAGTGTAATTCACGGTAAGTATAAGATTGTTATAAGTATAAGTTCGGTCTTAGTTTATAAGGAATGCGAATAAGCATAAATATAAATCTATGAACTTGACGATACAGTTAAAGGCCGCAGTGCAAGTTAGTGAAATTATTTTTGATGACACAAATAGGAGCAGGCCTTACAGAAATCTACGAAAATCATAGGTTATGTAAAGTTAAGATTGGATGCCTTGCCATTGCATATGTCTAAGTTTGCTCTGAATATGATCTGACCTGTTATATTTGGTTTATATGATTTATGATGATTTTGATATTTGTTTCTGTTATAAGTTTATCATGATTCAGTATAAATGCATGTGTATCAGTATAAGTTATAAAGAATATGCTTTACCCAAAGCGTAAAAAAACATACGGGTTTCATCGGAGTGGCAGAGTACGGGAAGAAGACATCGTAACATCATACAATTTGGGCCAACACACTTATGGTTCCGCCATGCGAGTTAGGTGCTTTCGATTTGTAAATGTAAAGGTTCGTTTTGTATAAGTAAATGGGACTCGAGTTATATGTGTATAGATTTTGATGGACACCACTCAGGTGGTAGTTCTTTGGTCTGTTATAAGATGTGGGCCCGCACCCACGGGTGCCGATTAGTTTTAAAAAAAAATCAGGTCGAAGTCGATATTTGGTCACCGTCCGGAAATTGGGGCGTGACATGCATTGTTGAATATCTTGATAAATGATATTGAGTGAAGAATGAGATTTGTTGTTGATACTTGAATTGAGATTGCTTGCTGTAATATGTGTTCTAATAAGTATGAACTAAGTGGAAGGAATTTATTGCATAATATTATTTGGGTTGAATGGTTGAATGTATGAAAATGTGCAAAATTTTGAGGTAGAACATAACTGTACACTGTTTGAACTTTTTTGCAATATTGGTTCTTTTTGTCGCGACAAAGAAAAATAAAACCTCATCTCGAGTTGCGGGAATCTTTGTCGCGACACTTTGTTTTAATCTGCGACAAGTTGAAATACTAACTGTTGATTCTGAGAAAAACATTCGTCATAACGTAATTCCTTTATGTCGCGACGAGCAGCACACATGAACCTTAGAAAACATGTCGCGACTTTCTCTATGTCACGACGTAAATCAACTGGAGCATAGACAAATTTCTATCGTGACAATTTTTTTTCTCTGTCACAACAAATAATTGCCCAAATCTAAAATTAGTTGAAAATTTTATGTCGTGACATTATTTCTCTTTGTCGCGACACAAT
Source organism: Tetrastigma voinierianum (assembly GCA_016808115.1). Taxonomy (NCBI): domain Eukaryota; kingdom Viridiplantae; phylum Streptophyta; class Magnoliopsida; order Vitales; family Vitaceae; genus Tetrastigma; species Tetrastigma voinierianum. Next base: position 34,328 of record JAEQBH010005213.1, read on the forward strand.
AATAAAAAGGGCACAAACTCTAGGTAAAAAATTTTCGCAACAATAAATGAAAGCACAACAACCTATGGCCTATAAATAGAAAAATTTTGAAAACTGAAGAGACACCTGCCTCATAAACCTTCAACCCACACCTTTCTCTCAAAAAATCTCTCTCACTCCCTTTCGAAACCCTAGATCCTTAAATCTCTCTTTCACAATGTTTGAACCCACGAACCTGGTTCCAAAACCTCAACGAAAACATGGAAGAATATGCTGAGGGGGAGGAAGAAACAATTCAAACCGCTCAGACATAAACAAAGGAAGGTGAAGAAAGGGCTTAAGTAAACGAAGAACCTAAGCAACCAGTAGAAGAATCTAGAAAGAGGAAAATAGGAGATGAAGATGCAAGAGCAGAGACCAGTGAAGAAAAAGCTAGTGACTAGGTCTCTGATATAGCTTATATCACCTGGAAGGATAAACTACAGTACAGGGACTTCATTGGGGAGAGAGGCTTCAATAAGTGGATCACTCTATTCATAGAGATTATCGAGAGTAAGGGATGGCACCTTTAGATGGGACTCAGAATGGGATGTGATGAATTTAATAACTAACACATGTTAGGAATGAAGGATAGAACAATTTATGTTAGAGAAATACAAATATCCTTTGCTTGAGAGTAGATAGGTAGAGACATATAATCTTCGGGAGGAAGAATGGGTCAAAGTCGAGGGTGGTGGAATAACTTTGATTTCCATAAGATTGTAACTTGCTGACTTATGGAAAGGGAAAGTAGAATGCCACGAGAAAAAACCCACATGAGTTTATCGCCAGAGGAGCACTGATTGAGCCAGCAAAGGTGTTGTTTTATTTCTTATGTTCAGTTATCCTAACTTCAAAGCACCTGATTCGTGCCACGGTAGGGTGATTCGGAATCAACAAAATTTGTTTCCTAAGTTCCTCCTCTTTTGCCATAGTCGAGCTATTGATATAAGCGATCTAAGTCGAACACGAGGATGGTTTTCATCCCCTGAATGATCCGTATCATGATTCAAAATGGTGAGGCTTTCATTTGGATTTTTGGATTTGGATAAAATGGGGTTATTAAGGTGTCCTCGGGTCATTTCCTCGCATTAGGGCAAATGACAAATAGTCATAACCAAAACCGGATCTTTGTTTAGCTTTAAAAACTAACCCTTAAAACACTCCTATTTGAGTTAAAACAAATAATGAGCATTTAATGTTCCAATAGTTTGGAAACATAGCATTTAACCTCATTTCAATGGCTCGTAAATGACATCTAAAGAATGTCAGTGCATCTACCATTAAGAATGCATTGAACCCTAAAGCATGACAAGTATTGACAAGAAACATTAAATAGCATTAAACCTAGTTTGGGAAGTTTGGGACAATAAATGCGATTACTGTTCCATTTAAAACATGAGGACCTTTGCCAAACCACCCTAATAAGCAAGCTAGCAACCCTCCTCTTGGTTGAGGGCTTGTGACATCCTTGAGTTGTCATCCTCAAGGGGTGTGTTTGGCAGCCAAGAAAATGAGAGAAAGAAGAGAGAGAAGAGAGAAAAGCTGTAACCTAAAACAAAGCTGTGGGCTGAAAGCTTAAATATCCAAAGTTAGGGTTACAAAAGCTATAAGGTGGCTTATATAGCCATCCAAAATGTGTGAAAAACCAAAAATACCTAAAATACATGATTACAATAGGGACAAGATGGGAATTATACAAAACGAGGTCGTTTGGAACCAAAACACAAGAAGAATTTTATTTATGCGGTGAATTTATTTATCATAGCGAAAATATGAAACATAAGCGAAAATTCAAATTTTTAAGCTGTACCTGGCCTTTCAGCTATGATAGCGGGTACCATTTATAATAGCGAAGTAGTAGCTATCATAGCGAAAACCGCTAGCATAGCGAAAAACTGTGCATAGCGAAATTTTCGTAGGGATTGCAAAATTTTCGCTATGGTTGCGAAATTTTCGCAATCCTTGCGAAATTTTCGCAATGCATAGCGAAAATCCTATTATCCTGTTTGCTTCTGCGTCTTGTTATCACTTCACTTGGCGTTTCTTCATTTACGGCAGTGAAATCGAGAATTCCTCAACGTCGACACCAATCGACCTGAGCTTGAAATCTATGGTAGAACATAGCCTGCAAAATTACGAAATAAACTCGAAATGAAATGGAGTGGTACTAAGTGGACCTGCACATGTCAATTGGCTTAATTCACATGATTAGTACACAAAAAGCACTCAAAACCTATTGATTAATGCCCACAAAGTGCAATTTTGAACCCTATATTAGATAGGTTTTGAGTGCTTTTTATACATTAATCATGTCATTTATACCAATTGAAGTGTTCTAGTCTTCTTAGTAACACTTATGCCATTTAGAGTATTTTGCGGCTGTTTTGCGAGGCTTTCTTCACCTGGGTTCAATGTCGAGATAAATGACGAATCATAGGATTTGAACTCAAGTCTCTAATACCATCCAATCGGCCCCGAGAATCAATGAAAACCAAGGCAAAATGAAAGAAAATGTGATGCGATTGAAGGCAGGAGCGTGCGGTGAAGGATCAACAAAGTGGAATTTTAACAAGCTTGAAATTTTAAGCTAAGATTCTTAAATTGTAACCATAGCGAATTGTAACATAGCGAAAATGCCAAATTTCGCTAGACCACTCAATTCGCTGCTTGTTCATGTGAAAATAATTGATTTCGCTTCTCACAAAAATTTCGCTAGGCTAAGCGAATTACCTGCAAGCGAGAATTTCTTATTCTCGCTAGACACAATTGATTTGCTAATTAGCGAAATTCTTCAGCCTAGGAAATTTGATGCCTCAATCATCTTTGTAATTTAATGCTGACGCCTCAGAGCTTGGTGTATTACTTAATTATTAATAACTTAGCCAATTTCATAGGTTTTGGTATTTTCATACCTTGAGGAGGCTTACATGTCAGCCTAACTTGTTTAGCAAGTGTGAAGAATTGGAGGAACAATTTGGGAGAAGATATTTTTTGTAAGTTTTTATTTTTGTAAATAAAGTCTTTTATTTTAGGTTTTGCTTTTATTTCTTTTCTCTCTTCTCTCTCTTCTTTCTCTCGCCTGAACATAGAACACACACCTCTTGGGGATGACAACTCGAGATGGCAGCTAAGCCTCCTTTCTTTGAAGGAAGGAAGGCAGCTTGGTGGCGTGGGGGCATATGCATGTTCACTCCTGACAAATTGACAGAGATTTACCTCACGGAAGAATTCTGTAGGTAATATAAACAATTCCGTCGGTGGTCATTACCTCACAGATCTGAAATATTATATTTAAGTAGGTTGTTGTAGGTAATTAAATAAATTACCAGTCGATCAGTAAGTAAATTACCTAAATTCGTGAGTAAATTGTAGAAAAGTGGTAGGTAAAGTTGAGGAAAATCTGAAATGGGACGAAATACTGACAAAATTCATTAGGTAATGCAGTGAGTAATTTACCTCTGGAAAATTAAGTCGGTATTTTTAATTTCAAAAAATCAAGAAAAATATGCATTCAAGGGTTTGAACTTGAGGACCTTGAACTTAGGAAAACATGGAGGATCGCTCACTTGACAATAACTATTAGATAAATTGAAAATAATATATATATCATTCATCAACTTGTTATATTAATTGCAAAATAAGCATATATATATATATATATATATATATATATTAGTTAGGAATAAAATAATTAATTTTTAATTCTTTTGGATAAATTAGAGTTTTAAACATTAAAATTATTTCATTTTATAAAATTAAAATATTATTATAATTACATATATTTAATAATATCAAGTATTAAGATAAATATTTCAAAAAAGTATCAAAGATAAAATTTACCTACGGAACACTTAAAATTAGGTAATGTTAAAGTAGGTATTAGTTAGTAAATGGAAAGTACCTACGAACACTTAAATCGACAATTTTAAAGTAGGTATTCTGATCATTAAATAGTACCTAGAAGTTGAGCTTATATATATGGGAAAATTACCTCGAACACACTTTAGAGTCGGTAATTTTAAAGTAGATATATCTTCGGTAAATAGTAGCAAAAATGTGGAAAAAAAATAATATGCTTTGTTAAAATCGATATTGATCGGTAATTACAAACAGGTGTCCGTCGGTAATTTTGTCGATCATTAGGAATTTCTTGTAGTGGTTGTCCTCTTGTATTAAAAGCTACGGGTAATGTATTTATGGCTCTTATTCTCAAAACTTAGTTGCATAACATGGGATGTTATTGATTTGGCCAATACTCTCCATGCTTTAGAATTTGTTGTTCTTTGGATGGTTTTGAGCCTGCGAGATAATATTTACATGTTAGTTCTTCAAATTAGGGTTAAATAACATTCTTGTTATTATTTTGGCGATACTCTCATGCTTTAGGATGGTCTTTCGAATTGAGAGATGCTGCATTGTTCTTTAGATAGTCTTCACGAGCCTCTGAAATGATAATTTAATGTGTTAGGGTTTTAAGTAAAGTCAATAGCGCATGCTGCTGTTTTGACTCAAATAGGAGATGTTTCATGAGTGAGGTTGCTAGTTAAATAGATAGGTTATGCCATGGACTATATGTTGCATGTCATGCGAGGATAAAACCAGGGACGGCTTGTTTTGCCTAACTTGCCAAGTTAGTGATTGAATTCTTCAAAGTTAACTTTTCACTTTAACTTTCGGTTTTTACAATTTCGGTTCAAACCATTCCTTGTTTTGAAACCCAAATCGAAAGTCGAAATAGAAAGCCTTACCTTCATGCTTGATTAAACCATTTTTAGGATGAAAACCCATCCCACAGGTGTTCGACCACTGAACCCTTTATCTTTGCGGTAAACGACTACGGCGTGGTAGGAACAGGTGTATATAAATTTTGTTGATTTTAGCTCAGCTTTCTTGTGGCACTTGAATCAAATGGCGCCGTTGCGAGTGGTGTAAACACAAATGGTAAGTTAGCGAGTACTTGTGATCAACATCAGTGAAGAGTAACCTTTTTATCTCTTTTTACTTATTTCGATTCTTGAGCTGCCGGTTGCTTTACTTTGCGATAGCGCCTTTGTTTGATTTAAGTTTTCATTGATCCGGTTTTATTATTTTGATTAATTTTAATCTTTGCAGTTGTTTGTTGCTGCTGTTGTCTCTTTTAATTGTGTAACAAGCGCTGTATCGCAACTGATGGGATAGGAACACTTAATTGGAATTGAATAGGATAGGTACCGCAGCTTGAACCGGCCGGTGAAGTTAGTGTAACGGCCCAGTACCATGGATCCAGTACGAGGAACTCATGAGGCCAACCGGGAACTATGAATCCAAATGCCTATAGAACCATGAGGGATCACATCCACCCTCACAGAGTTAGTGCCCCATCACAGCTATCATCCCTCCTACTTTGAAGATGCGGTGAGGCCGTATTTGGGTACCTCTACTCCCCACATATCATGGTATGGAAAATGAAATCCATACGCTCATATTAGGGATTTGAGAGGGAGTTTGTACTACCTTGAGAAGGTATGATGGGCAATGGATTTGCTGAAGCTAAAGGCATTTCCATTGACTCTTAGGGCGAGGCGAATATGGCTCGACTCATTGAGGCTAGAAGCTGATAAATTGAGATTTGTTGCAGGCTAAATTCTTGAAAAAGTTCTTGATGCTCATGAGACCCGATAATTTGAAAAGACAAATCTACACTTTTGCGCTCATGATGGTGAGAGATTTTACCGGTGTTGGGAGAGATTTATGGAAACCATCGGTGTGGCATCACACCATGGGTTTGACACATGGATGTTGGTGAACCACTTCTATGGTGGTATGTCTCCTGCCATGAGGCAACTCTTAGAAACCATGTGTGGGGAGCTTTTTAAAGAAAACATCTGATGAAGCCGTAGGATTTCTTAAATTCGTGGTACAAGAAACTTCTAAGAGGTTGGATGAGCTTAACTAGAGAAACGGATAGGATGAAACCACCCGGTCGACGAGGGTGGGATGTATACCTTTGCCTGAAGACATAGAAATGAGAGCTAGATTTGTGCGCAGCCGGGAAGGTAGAGGAAGCAGTGGCTTGGCTCAGAGGTGCATCGTGTTGAAAATCCTGCACGATCTAATCCTTGCAATTTCAATCCCTGCACACCAGCCGGAACGAGTCTATGGCCCTGCAGTGAAGGATTTGATGTCAGAATGTGCAAACATTGTAGGACAATACAGGCCACAACAATTCCAATTGGAGGAATCACCCTAATCTTGCATGGAGACCCAACCCCCCTGTTTATGTACCCCCAGGTGCCAAACCTCAGTTTGGTTTCCCTCCACAGTCAGCAGCCACCATCTCTTCTCGATGGAGAGCAAGCCATATTGAATTTGAAGAAGCGAGTGGTGGGCAACTTTGTTGAGGAAGCAAAAAGGAATTAATCTGCTTGGCCCAGCACAGAAAGAGTTTAATCTTGTAAGTACATTGAATAAGAGAATAGATGGGCTTGAGAGCAATCTACGACAGAAAATTGACTAACACTACAGTATTCAATCACAGAATCAAGTTGCTAGAAGTACAAGAAGAATGGAAGGTTTCCATCACAAGCAGTTCCAAATCTAAGGAATTCATGAGGTAGGATTATGACAATTCAGGAATGGATGAGGTTAGGCCATAATCACCTGAGAAGTGGAAAAGAAGTTGATGACTGTACGAAAACTTGTTGAAACTGGCGGGAGAAGAATTACTGTACAGGCATATTCTCTAGAGGAGGGATCAATGAAATACATACCGCCTCCATTTCCTGAAGCACTTAGAGGAAAGAAGAAGGCAACTCATCGACGAGGCATTCTTGAGGTTTTAAAGTAGTGAAGGTTAACATACCTTTCTTGGACTAATCGAACAAGTCCTGCTTATGCAAAATTTTGAAAGATCTTTGCCTGATCGAAGGGATTAGGCATTGAGAAGAAAGCATTTCTCCTTGGTATGTCGATTGCCATAATTCAAAGCAAATGCCTGTCAAATCTGAAGATCCTGGATCTCCAGCGATTTCGATCCCGATATTGGTGGGAATTGCATAGAAAAGTCCTTACTTGATTTAGGAGCAGTGTGAACCTAATCACTAGTATTCATTATCTGGCTTGAGTTAGGTTTAGGTGAACTAAACCTACTAACATCCCACACTCTCTCATTGGTAATTAGATCGGTGAAAATCCTAAGGGGATAGTTGAGGATGTCTTAGTGAGATGAAATGAATTCTACTACCCGGTAGATTTTGTGGTACTTGACATGAACGATTGCTAGTGAACCCGATCATGTACCAATCATCTTAGGAAGACCATTTTAAGCCCTTTGCCCGATGCGATAATAAATTCTTAGGAATGGAGTCATGCAATTAACTTTTGGTAACATGACCGTGGAGTTAGATATCTTTCATTTGAACAACGAGCATGAGTTCTTTGAGCGAAAATCAAATTTACGATGAGGTTGTTTGATTGATCGGTGTGCGGGAAAACACAATACTCGGGGAAATGCAAGGAGTGATCAACCATGGAATGAAGAATTGGTCGCGCCAGCAACACCAACAACAAGCCAATTGCGCCGGTCAGCTGGCCGTCGAACGATCTGAAACTTGGGCGCAACCATGAAATTAGCCCGGGCAAGCTGCATGGGTTGAGGAAATCATCCTCCTTGACCCTCCTTGAGTAATTTTGAGTATATTGAGCGGTTTGGTGTTCTCGAAGCCAAATTACGGGTTCAACAATTTTCATTTTTATTTTAGTCGATTGGAATTTAAAAATTTATTTTTAGTATGTTTCTAATTTACTTGACTTTCCATTTAGCAACGAAGTTAGTAGAAGTATTTTATATTATCTTATATTAAATTATTAAGATATATTCTATTTTCCTAATTTTAATTTTAATTTTTACTTTTAGTAATATAATGAAATTTTCATTTTAATCCTGAAAATTAGTGCAGTGGTGTATCTTAGGTGAGCCCAAGTCGCTAAGAAATAGAAAATTGGCGGGAATGACTGCTTTCGAGCTCTTAGTTACAAGCTTATATAAACGGGAGGGTTGGTTTAGAATGCCACTTCATTCTCCCCTCCCGGCGTATGCTGACTCGTGAAGCCCCTTGAGTCCCGGTCTGCCGTGAGTGTCACTGGCTGTGTGGAGCCCACCTTTCACGAGCTCCTTTGCGGGAGTTCGGTATGCAGCTAGGCGAGAAGCGCAAGCCCCTACGCGGGCTTTGCACGACTGAGTTTCGTATGGCCATCCTCGGTCCACGCACGCGCCGATACGTAGGAGCCTTCGGTGAGCCTCACGCTGGCCTTGCGAGCCGCACGATTGTTCCAGCGCGGCGAGCCGTTCTTGCGTGCCCGCAGTTGCGGAGTGCGATGGTGCCTGCCCCTCGGCATCCGGTCATTTCGAGCCTTGTTTGGATTGGATTCAGGGGCCATTCCATTTCTGATCGGTGAGCCACACAGTTCGGTTGCTACTAGCCGGGGGTGGTTCATTAGCCTCTGAGAGCTCGGTTGATCTTCTGATCTGGCCGGATTATATTTTAGGTGAGTCGAGCCCTTTTGAGTATTTTATTTCGATGCTCGAGATATGGATTCGTACTCGGGGTGGGTCGAGTCTTCGACCTGGGTGGTCGACACGCACGAAAGTGGCCCGGCTGGGTCAATCTGTACCATCAGGTCGGAGGCGGTCTCAGGAGCCTCGGGGGATTTAGACGTTATCGGACTCGGATGGGACACTGGGCCCCATCGCTGTACCACGGAGGAGGATTAGGAGGGCCGGCCCTCGGCGGGCCGCACATCGGGCCCGAGCGAGTCGTCTTCCGCGGGCCCCACCATCTCCAGTTACTCCCATTCTGGAGCGACTTCATCGCCCCTGGTTGTCGCCCCGTCGGATCGAGGCCACTATTTGTGGGAACCCGTTCGGAATGTCGACTCCACAACCAGAGAAGTTTAAACCGAGTCATTTTATGACATCTCGCGTGAAGCTGACCCGGATATCGGGAGTCTTTGAGATTGATCAGGAGTATTCACTCACACCCTTCATGACTTCCGCTGACAGGTTTTATTGCCCCGAGAGTGATGCGGCGGCTTTACCACTCCTATGACATCAGAGGGAGACAGAACGGTCCACTAGAGATTCGATTCGGTATAGATGGCCAGCCACAGTGGCTACTCGGGCCCGGCCAGATATTTCAGCAGCATTGGGATTGCGCATACCGCCGCGCGGTCGACCGGAGGTTATAGGCTGGGCCCACAGCCTCACGGGGAGATGGTCAGAGCAACGGGAACATCGCTGGCGGTCGGTATTCTCTGAGAGCGGCCAGCCTCGAATCTTGCTGATTGACCGTTTGCTACGTACCGATTTGTTCCCTCTGCGACGTATGTCTGCGAGAGGAGGGCGCAAATCTGGGCACTTCACCCAGGATCTCGAGGGATTTTGGTTCGATCCCTACGGCAGTGATGGCCCCACTCCCTTTTTGCATTTGAGGAAGGTCCATCGAAAGGCGGCCGGCGGAGGCATCCCCTTTGCGTGCGGGAGCTCCTCTGCTATGTTCTCGACGGATGGGATTCCCAGAGGGCGAGAATTTGAGATGAAATTTAGATCCGCTTCATGTAGTGTCGATGAATAGGGTTATGACTATGCGAGTCTCATTCCACATACGACCACGGGGACCGGAGTCTGCGGGTCGGGAGGGCGGAATTTACCATACGGATGATATGCTGTCTGGGCCGAAGTCTGGGAGGACTCCCATTCAGTCGTTCGCCTCCTGCCTTGTCAGCATCTTCACGTGTGACTGCGTGAATCTTCAGGGGCCTTCTGTCGGCACATCATTCAGGAGTACATCCCATTGCGGCTCGAGGAGATAGGCTGGTGTGATGGATGCCATCTTGCTCACTTGCGTTCCTGAGTGCCCGGGATCGAGTTGGCCCGGTGCCGATCTATCTTGACTCGGATGCAGCCCACAGGTCTTATAATGTTCTGGTGGCGAGGCCCTGCCCGATGCGACTTCATTGGATCGATGCAGTGCAATTGCAGTGGTTTGAACCCACCACCACCACCACCACCGTGATAGGGTGGTTAGGTTTCTTTTACATTTTTGTTTATTTACCAGCTTTATCAACTGCCTACTAATTTTGTTTAGGATTTATGTATTAGCCATAGTAGGCAGTGATAGTTTTATGTTTAGCTTTGTATTCAAGTATTACCCACTTTGGCTATATCAAAAGCTATTCAGTTTATATATATATCTGACTTTTGTACATATCATGTTTGTGCCTCCACTAGGTTTTAAATGTGTTTTTCTTTTCGAATTGAACAATTGAATTGCTTCTGATTAGACAATTGAATTGCTTTACCATGTTGAAAAATTGAATCCCTTGTTGTCACTTATATGCTAGGACAAATTCCATGCTTGAGACAATTTTGGTCATTTGAAGTTCACGTCTTTCGGCAAATTTCTCCCTTATCTTGAATTCACACTGCTGCACTCAGTTGTTCGATAGAGTTTGTGATTGTGTGCCTTCTTTAACTATGGCCAGGCCTTCGTGTGTTGGCTACTGGGATAGTTTGAGTTACCTACATTTGAGATTGATGTTGTCTTCGGAAAGAAAGAAAAGCGAGGAAAGAAAAGAAAAAGAAAAGAAGAAAAAGAAAAATAAAGTCGTGAAATCTTGCTTTGAAACCCAGGAACGCGGTCAGGGGTGTATGGTAACCTTTGAAATGCGATGCCACTAAGCGCCAATTGGTACGAGGTCATCGATTTAGTGTTCGTTACATGGGTGGATAGGTGAAGTTTAATGACTTGTGGATGCTTAATTTTCGAAGTCATTCGGAGTCCGGGGTGAAGCCTTTAGAGTTAGTGGTCATTGATCCTTTTGGCTTGATGCCCTAAACCTTAATTGGTTGGGAGTCATCGGACCAGTTACGGACTTTGGTGAAAGTCGGATTTGCAAGCATTGCACCTACGATGTAGATGAATAAAGAAGAAAAGTGTAACTAGCCTACTATCCCCAGGATTTGTTCAACAACTTAAGGCCATGTCGAGTGCTAGGTTGGGGAGGTGGCAATTTTGCGAGTTTATTGGCTTAATCACAGTTACAAAAGAACCATTAGACTTAGGTGGAAATTGAGTTGAGAATTATGGATCCAATATTGACCTCGGTGTTCTTGTATGGTTTGATTCTTTCATATCGGTTTAACTTTAGTTCAATTTCTCAAGTTGAGTAATGTTTATATGTATATAAACCCTTTTGAATCATAACCTTTTGCAATCACCACATCGTCTCCTTTTTCTTTATTTGCATTAAGCTGAGGACTAGCAGCGTTTTTGGTTGGGGGGTGTGATTAATGCCCCAAAAAGTGCAGAATTTTGAACCCTATATTAGATAGGTTTTGAGTGCTTTGTACATTAATCATGTCATTTATACCAATTGATGTTCTAGTCTTCTTAAGTAACACTTATGCCATTTAGAGAGTATTTTGGCTGTTTGCGGGGCTTTTGCGCACTTTTGGAGTTGATGTCGAGATAAATGGCGAATCATGAAGTTTGAACTCAAGTCTCGGCCATCAATCGACCCCGAGAATCAATGAAAACCCAGGCAAAATGAAGAAAAATGTGATCACGAGTTGAAAGGCAGGAGGCAATGCGGTGAAGGATCAACAAGGCTGGAATTTTATTTAAGCTTCACGAAAATTTTAGCTAGGATTGCGAAAATTCCTTGACATATGAAAATTCGCAACCTTAGCGAAAATGCCAAATTCGCTAGACATCCAAATTTAAGCTATGCTTTGTTCATGCGAAAATAATTGATTTAAGCTTCTCCGCGAGTGCTAGCTTAGCGAGAATTTCGCTAATAAGCGAGTACCTATATGAGAATTTCTTGTTCGTACCAGACACATTGATTTCGCTAATTAGCGAAATTCTTGACCTAAGCGAAATTTGATGCCTCGTCATGCTTTGTAATTAATGCCCAGAAGCTAGCCTCGAGCTTGGTGTATTACTTAATTGTCAAATAACTTAGTCAATTTCATAGGTTTTTTGGTATTTTCATACCTTGAGGAGGCTATATAAGCCTCTTTGTTTTTTGTAAGAAAGTGTGAAGAGAATTGGAGGAACAATTTGGGAGAAGATATTTTTTGTAAGTTTTATTTTTGTAAATAAAGTCTTTATTTTAGGTTTTGCTTTTATTTCTTTTCTTTTCTTCTCTCTCTTCTTTCTCTCCTTTCAGTACCCGAACACACCTCTTGGGGATGACAGCTCGAGGGATGCTTGGCCCAAGCCTCCTTTCTTTGAAGAGGAAGGAAGGCTAGCTTGGTGGTGGGGCATATGCATGTTGTCCTCTTGTATTAAAGCTACGGGTAGTGTATTTATGGCTCTTATTCTCAAAACTTGGTTATAACATGGGATGTTATTAGGTTGGCAATCTCTCCATGCTTTAGATTTGTTGTTCTTCTAGATGGTTTCTGAGCCTACGAGATAATATTTACATGTTAGGGTTCTTCAAATTAGGGTTAAATAACATTTCTTTTATTATTATTTTGGCCAATACTCTCTATGCTTTAGGATGCGGTGCTCGGGTGAGAAGATGCTGCTTGTTGTTCTTCTAGATGGTCTTCTGAGCCTGCGAAATGATAATTTAATGTTAGGGTTTTAAACTAAAGGGGCCATAAGCGCATGCTACTGTTTTGACTCAAATAGGAGATGTTTCATGGGTGAGGTTGCTAGTTAAATATAGATACGGTTATGCCATGGACTATATATTTGCATGTCATAGCCGGATAAAACAGAGGACACTTGTTTGCCCCAACTTGCAGTTAGTGACCTAATTCTTCAAAGTTAACTTTTTCACACTTTAACTTTGGTTTTACAATTTCGGTTCAAACCATTCCCCTTGTTTTGAAACCCAAATCGAGAGTCCCGAATAGAAAGCCTTACCTTCATGCGCGATGCAAACCATTTTAGGATGAAAACCCATCCACAGTGTTAGGCCACCAGACCCTTTATGCGATAGCCCGACTACAGCGTGTAAGAACAGGTGTATATAAATTTTGTTGATTTTAGCTCGACTCTTTGCCTTGCGAATCACATCTTGAATAGGACTCAAAATAGCACTTTTGGGTACTAATCACACCCCAGCCCAAACACGTTGCTAGTCCCTTAAATGCTAAAACAACTTGGGTATGCATCTTTGTGCTTTTCTGAGTGTATATTGTTCGAGTGTGTGTGTATACGTAGGGTTTGCCTTCAGTATGAACAATTTAGACTCTGTACAAAAACCATCATGAGAGAACAATTTCCATATAAAACGATTTTAGAAACGACATCGGTTCAAGGAAGTCAACCTAAATTTCCACCTAAATCTAAGTGTTCTTAAGGTTACCAGTTTGAGCCAATAAGTTGCAAAGCCATTCCCTCCCCCCAACCAAGCTACTGCCAGGGCCTTAAACTGTTGACCAACCTAAATAGGACCAGCTACACTCTTATTTCTTCTTTGATTGTATTGCAGGATGCAATGCTAAAAACTCGACTTCACCAAAGTCCGTGTAACGGGGTTCCACCGATGACTCCCAACCAATTAAGGTTTAGGCACTGCTTCGGTGCTGATCAACCGACCACAAACTCTACTGCTTCACCCCGACTTCAATGACTTCGAGAATTAAGCACCTACAACTCACTAAACTCCACCCATCCACCCGCAACGAACACTAAATCGAGACTCTAACCACTATATTTAGTATCGGCATTAAAGGTTTTCAAACCCCTCTTACCGTGTTCGGTTTCAAGGCAAAGCTCACGTTTATTTTTCTTTTTCTTCTTTTCTTTTCATTTTGGAATAATATGGCTGGTTCTCATTCACGGGTAACAAACCTATTATAGGTCGTCATCATCAAGGCCGCTTTGCAAAGTGAAAGAGGTATATAGCTTCTCAACCTATTGGTACAACTGCGTGCATCAGGTGTGATTAGCTAAAAGGCGATGTAAAAGGTTGAATACATCGAACGTTAACACCAAAAACTAAATCATGCATGGAATTGTTCTAGCATTAAGGTAGCACACAGTGCTTCAATTTTTCAACTAAAGGCGTGAGTAGAAACACAAAATATAACACAAAAAATGATTTGCAAAAGTGTAGTAAATGTAAATACGATATAAAGCTTTTGATATAACCAAATGGCTAATACATGCTTGAAACAAATTAACATGACAAAACATCACCGTTTACCATCTAGCTAATACATGAATCCTATACAATCCTATACAAAATGAGTAGGCAGTTGATAAAGCTAAAAACAATACAAAACATGATAGAAGACAATCCTAACTCTAACTTTTCCTCCCAACCAAAGTATAAACATGCCTCCACTGGTGGGATAGGAAAGTTAGAGAAGGAGGGAACACCTGCTCTGCGGGCGCGGATGTGCCGTTGATCCGAAGCCGCCGCGCGGCCGCTAGCATGTCCAAGGAGGTCGCCGTCGGGCTGGTCTCGGTGAAGTCCGTGTAGACTCGCGAGACCGAGGTGACTCATGATCCCAGAAGCATAAAGTGACTATGCGCTGGGAGTAGCCCCTGCGCCGGCCATCCTCCGTCCAACGACGCCGTGTGGGGTAGCCGTGCAACAAAGATCTGTATAATAAAGAAAGAAGCTCCCAAACCAACATGAATATGCTCGAGACGCTGCGCCGGTAGGAAAGGCCGACGTTGTTAGCGGCCTGGGGCGTATGAGGTGGAGATGGAGGATGAATCGACTGGCTCCTCTCCACCTCTACCTCCATCTCGTGCACAGATCCTCCTGGTCCTCTCGCACACCATTTGCTACCTCCTCCCCGATCCCGCCGAGAATAATGGAGATCTAAGATAAAGAGATCGCTTCCATGGACAGACCTGGAGTGCAACCGATCTCTCCGCTGACGTTGCGGCTCCTCGTGGAACCCTGTGATGCTCCAGACCCGGGCTCAAGAATCGCGGTATCAATAATCTGCAAACCCTCGCCATGAGCCGTGCCTCGCGTGAATTTTCCCTAAAGTGTAGCAGGGAAGTCATGACAAGCTCAGAGGGACTAAACCAAAATCCCTCTGAGATCCTGTACAGAGCCTCGAGTATGGCTCCCCTACGCCTCGAACATAATGTCAGCTGAATAAGCCGGGTCCGGGCTGTGGTCCACAAAGAGCATATGCGTGTGTCGCCTGAGGAAGAGAATGGTCCCACGTAGTATCTCGAGCGAGACAAATGAATTCGACTTCGGTATGATAAATTTGAAAGCGTGATGTGTAAATATTAATGCGCTATGTGTAAGTGCCTGGCGTCGCCTCAAGTAATATAGTGTTACCCCTAGGAATGCGGATATCGATCCGCTGGGAGAAGTGTCTTTGATGCGACTTTCCCCGACTTTTAAATATTATACGGACCTAAAGATAAGTAATGAATTCGATTAATAAAAATAAGAAACAAATCCTATATTATTTACTAAATCAATTAATTATGGCTTAAGTTTGCCTTCACAATCACACTCGATGAATTTTAACCTAAATAAATTACATTTGTTGTATTTCATGATTCGCTAGCGGGTTGAACATGTCTACAAGATATTCTCTCTCGAGATATATCTGTCTATCTCATCAGTGGGGTGTATTGCATCTCTGCCTTAACCCCTCTCTGAAACGGTTAAATGTATAAACCACAATGCCACGCTGGAACCGGGATATCTCTATTCTAGATTGACCAATTGTTAACATTCATGTCCCTAGGAGTCATCATCTCGATCTCGAGACTCTAGCAATGGCATGCCAAAGTGGCCAAATAACATGTAATTATTGAAAAGATAAAGCAAGTCGATAAAAATCATACTTATATTAAATAAAAAAATGAAAATTAAACTAATCCGCCTGCAATACGGTTAGGTTTTTGACAAAACCCTAGAAACCGAAACCTAAGAACATCTCTATGTGTGAAGAAAAAGAGAGGATAAAATCGCGATTTTGAAGTGAAAGCCCCATCTCCACTCTTCTTCAATCTTCTTCTTCAAGCTTTTCCCCTTCGAAGATATATGTGCCTAGGGTGTTTCCACCTAAGAGAGGAGCTTCTCCTCTTAGCTCAAATATGTCACAAATCCCTCTTCTTTTCGATCTGGTTTGAGCCTTAAAACCCTTCATTTTATGGGCTCAAAATGGGCCTTTCTGTCCACGGAAACCAACCCGAGGCAATCGCGGCGTCGTCGCGACAATCGCGCGACGTCGGGATCTGTTTACGCAGCGTCGCAACGTTGGTTCTCAACGTCACGACATTCTTTGCGATCCCTGTTTTGCTCAACCGTGCTAAGGCCATAACTTTGTCATACGAACTTCCCGATTTGGGTGTTCTTGATGCTAGTTGGAAAGCTCTTGAAGTTTAGATCCATCCATATATTTGATATAATATGAGCTCTGCATGATATCTTAAAATATCAAAAATACATTAGCCTCTCTGGCGAAGTCTTGATATTTTTCGATTTTCTTCAAGTTTGGAACTTGCATAACTTCTTTGCTCGAACTCAATTTTTGGTGTTCTTGAGTGATCTGAGTGTAGAATTCATCCATATATGGATTGATGCAATAGAACTCATATGATATCTGAAAATGTCAAAATCTGATGGCACGCTTCTTTTGCGACTTTTCCACGATTTTGCACAATTCACCAAATAGGATGACGATCATAAGTATGAACTTTTAGAGCATTAAGGGAACTTATTTAACATAAACAACGAAAAAGCTGGCAAAGTATAGGGATAAAATGAGTATTTAAGATCTCATCACGCGACTTAAAATTCTTGCTTGTCCCAGCGAGATTGTTAAAACAAAACAAAAGTGAAAATGACATGAACTAACAAACAATGAGATGAGTATGATAACATGATGCCAGTGGAAGAATCACTATGAACATAAGTTAGCAATATTAACTTGATCTATAACCAAAGCTTTTAGGATCTTGATTTTAAACTTTAAGGAGCATGTGAAGCTAGCTTATGATGAGTAAACGAAATCATTTGAGTCCTCGATGACCTTTCCCAGGAAACTAAGTGTAGGTGATAGCATGATCTCCAATGTATAGCTAGGTCTAGTACCCCCAAACTTACTCCAACTCACCTATTTGGAAGAAGCTAACTAAGAAATGAAGTAAGAACGCACCACATACTTTTATTCATACCTGTCTACCTAAAAATTACCCTAAGCACTAAAAATGAAAGAAAACCTTCGATGCGAAGTTTGATGAGTGTTCCTGTAGCGGGGATCCATTGATGACTCCTCACCAGTTGGTTAAGGGCACCAGGCATTAAATTCCCTTCAAACATCACCCCGAACACTCAACCAAACTCAAAGGCCCTAAGTTGTGGGAAGGATCCATCTTACATCCCCCATGTAGCGGGCGTGAAGTCAATGACTCGGCAGGTTGGCTCGGGGCATTAGGCTTTGAAAGGCCCCTCATACTGTGCCCGGGATTTCGATTGGATGATCCCGCTTATTCTTATTCACAAGCCTTTTTTTTTTTTTGATATTTTTTTTCTTTTTTTTTCTTCACTTTTTCTATTGTTTTTGTATATATATTTTTTTAAGTTAGGGCTCGATGGCAATCCTCTTTTTGTTTAGGTGTCCCATCACTTAGGTGGCTAGAATCCCCTAAGGTTAGTTGAATTCAAGGCAAGGTCCGTGACCAAGGTAGCCAAAGAGCTAAAGTGTGTGATAGTTCTTGGAGAAGCATAAGCATACTTGTAGCAAATGGAGGTGACTAAGCTAAGTCACCCATGCAGCAGTACCACGATTCTAGATCATTTTAAAAACCCACAGGTCTATTCCTCTTTACCTTGGCATTTTTTGGATTGTGTTCAAAATGACCTTCTACTAGCCAACAAGGCATCAAACTCACTCATATGAGACACAAAATAAATAAAATAAAGAATGAAAAGCACATGCAACTAACAACCAAACAACTAACTAAAACAAGTAAGGATATACAAAAGTTGTATTTTGGAAAAAAAAAATTATTTTTTTTTCTTGTGAATAATGAGGGTACTTTAAACTTGAAATGAACATTGTCCTCAATGTTAAGCAAAAGCAATAATGGATAATGAGTACTCTAAAGGTTGATCAAGTCTGGAAGTTGCTCCAATGAGAATATGGCTCGCTTTGGAGGCAAGAGAGGTGGGGGTTAGACTTTAAGTCCAAATGAAGGGGATGCTTGAATATGGTTTCCTCTTTGGTTCTTTAAGCCTCCCAGAATTATTGATCTTGAAGCTTTCAGCCTTTTAGCTTCCAAAACCATATTTGAATCCCCAAAAACCTGAAATTAAACACTAAAACACAGAAAAACAAAATCAAGCATGAAAATTTATTAAAAAAAAAAAAAACTCAAAACTAACTACGAAATAGAAAAAAGGAAAGAAAACATTTTAAGCTTGGGTTTTGCCTCCCGAGGAGGCACGCTCCGTTTTTCGAGTCCAACTAGACTCACCAGCGCTATGGATGGGTTGTGAGCACCTCCATCCTTCTCTAAGAGCGATAGTTGTGCTCAATCAGCCATGTTTTATATTCTTACATTTTTTTCTATTTTTTTTTTTAATTTTTGTTTACAATGGTTCCTCTCAATTCGTTGTTCAAGTGAATGATGTACTCATCCTCGAAGTTGGGGATAGTGCTTTCTCATTTTCAATTCTTCATGCATCTCACCCCCATAAAGTCATCTCAGGAAGATTCTCTACAACACACCTTTTCATATGATTAGGAGAAAGTTGACTATTTTTCTCCTTTTCAGCTTCAGAGTCTTTCGAGTTTTGCGCATCATCCTCCTCCACTTTTTTGAAGCTTCTCAAGTTCTTCATTACCTCTTGAAGTGATTTCTTCTCGCACATTGTAGCTCTGGTTTTTCTTCTTACGTAATTACCCAAGAGTAAGATGGCGAACTCTCATGTTGTCTCACTTCATAGGACATTGGCAGCCATATTCTCTTGTTCAGTACATTCCTTACTTATTTTTGCCACTAGTTCTTCCTATACTCACTTTCTCCTCTTCTTTTTAGGTTATTCTTTTTCTCAAATGTAAGTTGAGTACCAAGAAGTGGCCATTGAAGGCCATCTCTTCTTTCAAGCTAATATCAAATGGTGTATGCTGAATTTGAACATTAGCCCTTGTCAATTCCGGGGTGAGGCGAGATGTCACACGTCGGCATGAACTCTTTTCATTTCCATTCAGCGATGCCTCTAACTTTGTCATTCTCTCATGTGGAGGTTGACTATCTCTCATTGAATTAAAAAACTGAGGTAACCCAAGCTTGAGAGTGATCCGTTCATCCATTGATCTTGAAAATTCGGGTTGTACCATGGTAAATCTGACTTGAGTTCTTCTTAGTCATCCATAGCTTCTTCTAGGCTTGATCTTTGGACTTATTGGGTGTAATGTGCGAATGGTATAACTTGTATTCCATGTGAGTGTTTGGGTGGTGGCTCCATCTCAAGAGTATGATTGCTCAGTATGGGATACCTGTATTGAGGCGTAATCCATTGGCTCCATATGGTTGCCAAACTTGACTTCGCACTTGAGTTGTCAATCTTCTTTGATGCTCATCGGCCAATTGCCGCATTCTTAGTTGTTGCTCAAGGTGAGCCAATGCATTTGTCAACTCGATGGCCTACCCATTGTGATTTTAACCTGAAAATCTATGCAAAAAGAAAACAAAAAGTATCAAAAACTCAAAAACCACACAAATATAAACATAAAAAATGTTTGAAGTATTAAAGAAGCACTTAGTATTAATATTAGCATAAAACACCAATTTTCCCCGGCAACGGCGCCAAAAACTTGATAGGCTGAAAGCGTGATGTGTAAAATGTGTATGTATGCCCTATGTCTTGTGAAGTGCCGCATCAAGTAATATAGTGTACAAGTACGAGATATCGATCCACGGGGAGAAGTGAATCTTTGAGTGACTTTGCGCTTTAAATATTATATAGACCTAAATAAATGAATTAGATTAATAAAAAGAACTTAATCCTATATTGTTTGCTAAATCAATTAATTATGAAAACTAGGGTTTAACCTTCACTGTCCACGCTCGATGAATTTTAACCTAAAATAAATTATTTATTTAATATTTCATATGATTTACGCTAGCGAGGTTGATCATGTCTACAAGATATTCTCTCTCGTATCGCCTATCTCGCCGGTGGAGTGTATTGCATCTGCCTTGACCTGAAGCTGCAATGCTTAAATGTATAAACTAATGCCACACTAGGAACAGGGATATCTCTATTCCTCGATTATTGGTGTTGCTTTATTCATGTCCCACTGAGGAGTCATCATCTCTGGACTCCTAGCAATAGCACACATCACCAAAAGTTGGCCAAACCCTAACATGTGTTATTTTAAAAATAAAGCAAGTGAATCAGCACTTATATTAAATAAAAAATGAAAATTAAACTAATCATTACAAATATAAATTAGGTTTTGACAAAACCCTAGACGAAACCTAAGAACATCTCTATGTGAAAGAGAAAAGAGAGGATGAAAATAAAACGATTTTTGAGTGAAAGCCCCCTCTCTTCTTGATGCTTCTTCTTCTTCAAATTTTCCCTTCCAATATGTGTGCCCTAGGGTGTTTACACCTGAGAATTCTCCTCTTCAAAAAGCTCCCAGTATGTCACAAATCCACTCTTTTTCGATCCTACGGTTTTGAGCCTTAAAACCCTTCATTTATGGGCTCAAAATGGGCTAACAATCCACCAAAAACCAACCCGAACGTCGCGACGTCGTGCAGCAACATTTGTCGCTGACACGTCGGGATGCTACATTTCTTCAACGACGTTGCTGATCCCATGTTTTTGCTCTCGACCCCGTAAGGCACCTTTGTCATACGAACTCGATTTGGGTGTTCTTGATACTTTTAAGTTGGAAATCTCTTGAAGTGTAATTCATCCACATATGTCATGATATAATATGAGCTCATATGATATCTGAAAACATCAAAATACGGCACCCTCTTCTGCTGAAGGTGCTGCAATGTTTCTGATTTTCTTCAAAATTTTGGAACTTGCATAACTTCTTTGTTTGAACTCAATTTTGTGGTGTTCTTGGTATCCTATGAAGCTTCACTTGAAGTGTAGAATTCATCCATATATGGATTGATGCAATAGGAGGAGCTCATATGATTTCTAAAAAAAACGTCAAAATGGGTGTGATGCTTATTGTAGAAGCTTTTCCATGGTACAATTCCACCAAATGGATGACCTGATCATAAGTATCAACACCCCAGAGCATTGGGCACTTATTTAACATAAAAACACTAGAAAAACTAACTAAAGTATAGGGATAAAATGAGTATTTGAGCCCATACCACCACCACATATCCTCGAGTTACTGCATTTCTGGCGGCAAGCCAAGCATTGTAATGTCCGCGGCTCGGGTGCTCTCGGGGCGGCGTCGCGAGCAGGAGCTCAGGACTCGGCACTCCAGGGATGTCATAGTACATGGTAAAACTCCAGCACAGCCACGGGATAATAGAGCTGTCATGACGTCATGAATAGAAACAAAAATCACTGGCGTGATCGGCCTCATCGAGGAGTCTCCTAAACGCCGCGGTCGATGGTCAAAGGCTGATACGTCGTAAAATGGCTCCCCATGGAAGTCCGCACGAATCTCGTTCCCATCGGGTCGTTGGTGAACATGGGCGCACTGATCCACACCGTGTCGTGGGGGAATGAGCCCCATCGGCTGGGGAGTAATGGCTCGGCGAGATCTCGAAAGACTCCCTCGGGCGATATCGGAGCGGCGGAGGCAGGAGCCCTCTCACCTGGCGTCGTCTGCGGGAGCGCAGAAGAAGGGCCCGAGGTCCCATCACGGTCGATATCTCAGAGATCCTGACTCCTCGGGTATGGAAAAGTAGAGCCAATCTCTGGGGTTTTATTAATGCGGTGGAGTGAAGAATGAACTTTTCTGAGCCACAGGAAGTGCTAGATCCACGTCTTTGAGTGCCCCGAGATCTGGCCCAGGCTGTAAGCGAGACCACCCGCAGTGCAGGACCGTAATGCGTGGTCCTGAGCGCGTCGCGAGAAGCGAAACGGGGGCTTCCCGGTGTAGTGTAGGGGCGTGGCTAGGGCGGTGGATTTGCGCCTGCGCGCCGCCCGGGGTGGACGAGCTCGGTGGCGGCGGCTGGCCGGTGGACGCGTGGGGTCGGCGACCTGCCCAGACAAGGTCGGGGGCTCGAGGGTCACTTGGATGCGCGATTGGAGAGCGGGCCACGGTCACGGCCAGCGAGGACGAGCAAAATGGCGCTCACGGCGGGGCTCTCGGTGTTAGGGAACTGGAGCTCGGCTGGCTGGTGGCGCGAGGCGCCAGCAAGGGAGGCTTAGGCGTGGTCTAGAGACACGGGAGGGGTTCTGCAAGAGGCTTAGAGGGATGTGCGGGCGTGGAATGAAAAATGAGCGGGGCCCCTTTTTCAAAGCAGTTTTAGTGTGAAGAAGGGTCCTAGACCAGAAACCACTAAGTGTTTAATTTCGCTATTATAATTGAAGTTCTTGCTGATTTCATCTGTAGTAAAAAAAAAAAAACAAAATTTTAATTTAGTTAAATTAAAAATATAATAATATAAAAGTAAAAAAAAAAAAAAATATATATATATATATATATATATATATATATATATATATATATATATATATATATATATATATAAATAAAATAAAATTAATATTTTTATATTTTGCTAAAATTAGAAAAAAGGAAAGTTACTAAAAATAGCATAAAAAGAAAATTGACAAATTTTAAGCAAAAAATCAAAAATCTATGAGAACGACGGAGTTTGGCCTGAGGAATGACCGCCAATTTCACCGGTCATTCTCATGGAGGAGGGTCGGAGGGCTGACCCACCGGCGGCGTGGCTTTTGTCTTTGCCGACCTTCATGCTTGGTTCCTTCTTGTTGAAATTCTTCTCAGGGATGTTGGTGACCATTGGCTGCCAGGGGCCGAGGGCGACCAATTCCCAATCAATTGCTTCACCTTCCTTTCCCAGTTACGCACGTTTGGGGGGCATTTAGTTTCCGCATTTTGACAGTGAAGCGGAGACTTCATCGGCTCTTTGCTTGTCATCTTCCACTAGCTTATTGGCATTATTTAAAAAAGTGAAAAATATTAAGCTCCAATGTCATGTTGCCAAATGTGAGCATGACTCCATTAAAAACAATTGGTTATGTTGAAGTGGCAAAAATGGTCTTCGGGATAATTGGCACATGAGATTGGGCTCATTGCTATTAAGTTCGTGTCGAAACCTTTAAATCCAGTTGGTAAATTTGACCTTACCTTTACCAATACATCCTCAACTATTCCCTTAGGAATCTTTTCTTGTCCGTCGGCTAATGACGCGCATAGTGTGTTGGTAGGCTTAGCTCTCAGCCAGCGCTTATATCTTGTGTAAGCGTGGGTTTACACTGGCTCCCAGTCGAAGCGGTGCTGGCCATGCAAGAATCCCTCGATGTTATTATTGATATTGTGGGGGATCACGGATCCCTTGTATTGCTTGGGGGTCTTGCTTTGAATAATGGGCGAGCTTGCTACGTTAGGAAGGCTTTCTTTTCAATGCCTAACCCCTTTTGATGTGCAAGGTCCTTTAAGAGCACTGCATAAGTTGGACCTACTTGATCATGTCAACGGCGGGATGTTACCTTCGCTTGCCTTAGCACCTCCCAAATTTGACTTGGTTTGGAATTTTTCTTCTTAGTGCTTGAGAAATGGAGAGGGGCATATGTACTTTCCACTTGAATATTCACTTATTGGCCTCCTCATGGCTCGGCCTCCTTTTCTTTCTACCCAGTTTTCTTGGCATGGAGTCATAGACCTTTGTTTCTTTCTGATTTCTTTTCCACTCCTCAAAGTGATGATAGCTTTCACTTCATCCATCCACGAGTTCTTTGAATGAACCTATCCTTGGACTCCTTTTGGATTTGGCGTGTTTGGGAAGGGAATCTTCCTCTCACGTACCTCGACAAATTGGTAATCTGGTGATTGAATCTTGTAGATTCTGAGTGATCTTCCAGGTGCAAAGTGCTCTCCAAATCTATTCTACTTATTGGGGTACTTTCTGATATCAATTCTTTGAGCCAATTGTACATTTATCCCCTTTTGTTCTTTCACCAAAAGTACCTACACCTTGCTCCAAGTTTAAATGGCTTGTTTCTTCAATAGGAAAGAGGATGGTGATGGGCGCGGATTTGAGATGAACTAAGCGTGTTTGACTTAGCGAACTGGCGGGGGTTAGGCTTTCCAAAGGAAAGTTGGGGTTGATTCAATTGAATTATATGTATTGCCGTGACATGGGGCATTAGGTTGTGGCTTGTATTGGCCCTTGGCATTGGCATGCTCGACATAAACTCTCTCTCTCTCTCAACGAAATTTGACAGATGATGTTCTTACGTGTGGCCATTGGATTCCCAGCGGCGAATTGATGCATGGGTTGGCATATTTTGAGATTTTCGATCCTTTTTTGCACACTTCATGGGTTTTTTCTTCCGGCTCTTTACCTTTCTAGCCAAAGGTTGATATTTTTTCTTTCATCTCTCATATATCTTGAAAGTGCAAAAATATGCCTCCGGATTGGTGAAATTTGAAGGCCTAATTTTCTCCGCCTCCCTTAGGTTTGGCTCATCCCATCCTTGGAATTTTCAACCACATAATTGAAAAATCAGCGGCTTCATCTAGGTGCTTGCTCGTCCTCCACACATTTCCAAAGTTGCTTTCATGGCTGGAGACATACCATAGAAGTGGTTTACAACATCCAGTGTCGAAACCATGATGTGGATAAGCACTAATGGTCTCCATGAACCTCTCCCAGCATTGGTAAAACTTCTCGTGTAAATGAGTAGGTGTAGATTTTGTCTCTTCAAATTGTTAGTCTTGGCGAGCAGCGAGAAGAATTTTTAAGAATTAGCTCACCCAGCTTCTGATGGTTCTTAGTCTCGATGGAATTAAGCCGTATTTTGGCTTTGTCTTTGAAATTGATGAAATGCCTTCAACCGACAAATCCATGTCAATTTGCACCTCCTTAAGGTTATGCACACTTCATAAAATCCCATATATGGGTGTATGGATTTTCATTCTCCATACCATGTGAAATGTGGGAGGCCGGGGGCGGCACTAGGTAGGGTCTCAGCGCTATCCTCCAGCCGGAGGTATGATGCGGGAAGAACACTAACTCTAGGAGGAGGTGTATGTGATCCCTCGCATTGATGTATGCTGATGTGGTTATAAGTGCCTTGCTAACTTTTGCTGTTCCTCGGGGTAGGATCCATTTGATCACTTGTGTACACTAATTTCCGATGCAACTCCTTTATTGATTTGTACTGATTCTTTGCCAGTCTACCCTGAACATACCTATCCAGTGTCGCATAGCACCACAGCACAAAAATGAGACAAAGCAAAGAACCTGAAACAAAGCTTGCCCGAGGATAAGGTGTTAGCTAAAACCAAAATTAGCTTGACTATAAGAATAAACCGCCGGTCTTACGTGCGCTAAAAAATGAAACTTGCAATTCTTACAAACGAAATTCCAAAAGGTTGAGTCACCAATACTTGGCAATGTAGATTACAAGTTCATATCATCATCGTGGTTGGCACCATCACGACGGCGCGCCATTTGATTCGTGCCCGCGATAGGGTGATTGAATCAACGAAATTTGTTTCCTAAGTTCCTCTCTTGCGTAGTCAAGCTGCTGCCCACATTAGCGGTATAAGATTCGAACACAGGGGGATGGGTTTTTCATCCACAAATGATTCGTATCATGATTCAAAAATGGTGAGCTTTCATTTTGGATTTTTGGATTTGGGTAACGAGAGGAGGTGGTTGCATTCCTTTGGAGTGCTTGAAACAATTTAAATTAAAGTGTGAAATGATGACCTTGGCTTGGATGCGGCGATAAAATGGGGTTATTAAAGGTGTCCTCGGGTCATTTCCTCGCATTAGGAGCAATGACATATAGTCATAACCAAAAGCCAGGATCTTTTGTTTAACTTTAAAGCCCAACACGCTTAAAGCACTCTATTTGAGTTAAAACAAAATCTTGAACATTTAATGTTCCATGGTTTTGAAAACATAGCATTTTTAACCTCATTTCAATGGCTCGTAAATGACATCTAAAAAATGTGAAGTGCATCTACCACTCACGAATGCATTGAACCTAAAGCATATGACAAGTATTGACCAAAGAAACACAGTTAAATAGCATTAAACCCTAGTTTTGGGAAGTTTGGGACGATAAATGTAGTACACGTTTCCATTTAAACATGAGGACAGCATAAAGCCACGATAGCAAGTAGCAACCCTCCCTCTTCAAGGCTTTTTGGGAGCTTAGCGACATCCCTTGAGTTGTCATCCTCGAGGGTGTGTTTGGCGACGAAAATGAGAGAAAGAGAGAGAAGAGAGAAAAACTGTAACCTAAAAACAAAGCTACGGGCTGAAAGCTTTATCAAAAAGTTAGGGTTACAAAAGCTATCATTGGCTTATATATGCATCCCAGAAATGTGAAATACCAAAATACTAAAACATATATGATTACAATAGGGACAAAATGGGAATTATACAAAAGCGAGGTCGTTTGAACAGCTCTGAGGGGAGAGATTTTTGCTATGCGTGAATTTAGCTATCATGGCGAAAAATACAAGGCATAGCGAGGAAATTCAATTTTATTATGCCTGATAACTCGCTATGATAGAGGAAATTTAAGCCATGAAAAACACTATGCATAAGCGAGAAATTTCGCGGGGATTGCGAGAATTTTAAGCTATGGTTCTGGTATTTTGGTAGGGATTAAAATTTTCTCTATGGTTGCGGTACCATAATCCTTGCGAGGAATTTTACCGCAATGCATAGCGAAAATCCTATTATCCACACATTGCTTCTGCATCTTATTTCATCGGTTCATGACATTTCTTCCATTTCGACTTGATGAAATGTAAGAAATTACCTCAACATTGACACAATCACGACCTGGCAAAAATCATGTGCAGGCTGCCAAAAACACAATTACCAAAAACAAACTACGAAACTTGTCGGTGTTGCTAAGTGGACTGCACATGTCAATTGGCTTAATTCACATGATTAGATGCATAAAAAAGCACTCAAACATCTTGAATGAGGCTGAAAACCGCACGGGTACTAATCAGCCTTTAACTTTTGTATGTACCGATGAGAGAAAGGGGCTTGAGTTTGTTATATGTACCATCCCTAAAAGTCGATTCGGTGTTGGTAAAATTATTGAAACTCATTATGAGTTATTAAGAGGAAATTTGCAAGGGTTGATTCCACCACCTAGGCGATCTCGAGGCTACGTATCTTGGGTGGTGTACAAAGTGACCCAGGAGGAAGAAGAAAAGCGTCCAAGACATCACCTTAACACTACGGGAATCATAAAAGGGGCCTAGAAGCAGAGGTAGGGGAAGAAGCAAGGGTTGTGAGATAGAAGAAGAACCCGACAAGGATATCATGGCCGTGGCGGAGTGAAACCGGGCTCCACGAGGAGAGAGGTGTGAGCTGGTGCCTTCTCCCTTGAAGTGAGACAAGTCCATAAGGCATCGCTTTGAAAAAGCGACCTCCTAGAAACAATGGTTGGCGTAGTGCTTCAAATGCTTCCAAAATCCATGACGTAAGTAATCTTGAAAGTTAACCAGGATGAAGAGATCAGTTGCAGCTCGAGAGATGAGTATGGATCTTGAGTTGAAGAGAGAAGGGACTATAATTTGGCTCTTGAAATAGAGTGGAGGTGGAAGAGTAGATGGGAACTAAGAGAACAAGAGTTGAGTGAAGAAATTGGAAGGCAGAGAAAGATGCCTTCATTTCATCGGCTGAAAGATAGTGAGTTAATCGCAATCATGAAGAAAGAAAGAGAGAAAGTGCATGGAGAAAAAACTAACTTTATGAGAAGGCAGATGCTTTTAGTATCTGTATAAGGAACATCATAAGGAAATAAGAACTCTGATAGAAAAAATGGACAAGGAAATGGAGGTCATCCTAAACTATAGGGAAAAGTGTTGGACTGAAAGCTTGGACATGATCAACAACAACTTGATTAAAGTAGCCCTTTCTGCCGAGGAGAAATTTGGGAGACACGAGATTTGTGGGTAGAGACAAAACAAGTGATCGAACGAGTGGCCATATCCATGGAGGTGGTCTCGTACTCAACGAAGTGGAGAAGCGGTAGGTCGAGGAAGCCACAGTCGGATCATGAGTTCTCACCTTCTACAGTTGGTTACAAGTTGGATCCAGTGAATCTACCTCCCTCCCATAAGCATGAAATAAGAAGGAAATAGCTCACCCTGCTCTTCCATCCTTTTCCCTCTCTATACCTACTATACAATCCTTGGAAAATTTAATAAAATGGAAAATTCTTTACAAAGCTTGGTGTTCACTTTTATTTTTTTCATTTCTTGTTTGTTTTGTTTAAATTTTCTTTCCTTTGAGTTTAATAATTTGAAATTTTGACTTGTGGTAAATAACTTAGTTGAATAAATGAGAAACCAAATTTCCTGGTTGGAATTGTTAAATAAGCTGTGAATTGATTGGTGGAGCATAATTGTTGGTAGATTTAGGATTGTTTCTATATTTACATTTCTTTGAAGGCTGAATTGTTGAATCTAATGAACATTCTATTTGTTAAATAACACAACAACATATCCATAAAACCAAACAAGCGATTTGATGAATAAATTAGGGTGGGATGAGATGAATTGAGAAAAATTTTGTAAGGATATTAATACCAAGTATTATTACGAACTTCAAAGTAGAAGGTTTTAATAAATTGATGGAACAAATAAGACTATAATTCTATTTTTGTAACCGGTTGGTTATAAAAATCGATAAGCTTTGCACATGGTCAACAAATTGTGCCCGAATTATGGACATCTTGCAGGATCCATCACGGTAATCTCTCCGGCTATGTCCTAGAACTTGTTGGATTATTGAGTCGAAAGGGAGAAATACAGAACAATACCACCACTATAGAAATGATTTGGCATCTTGGAAGTTTGAGCCTTCGAAGCCTACCGCATGATATGAAAAAAAAGCGTACGCTGGTTCGCTGTTTGAACTATAACCGTCTCATCATCGACCAGCGAATGAAAGCTCAATTCCTTCCTTGTAAGCATAATCCTACAATAAAGAATCCTTATTTTCCTAGATTACAAGACAAACCATTAATGATAGAAAAGGATAGTTTACTTTTTGACCCGGAGGAGGAGGAAGGGGGATGATTGAAGAAGAAGAAAGAGGAAGTGAGTATTTTGCATTTGTGGCAGCGTGCAGAAGAAGACTACAGAGACTTCTTTATTAAGTTGTAGAGGATTAAAGGGTTGAGAAAAAAATTCATTGAGATAAGAGAAAGAGATTAGAGAACCAAGAAAAAAAGAATAACATCAAGAAAGAATGAGTTTGAGTATTCTTCCTCCTTTGAACAATTAAGTTCTTAGGGGTGTTGTACCTAGTACCTAATTACCAAGCTGGTATGAAGTAACTAACCCAAGTTAGATTGGGGTGAGGTAGAAACAAAAGACAAACGGTAAAATGTTCCCATAGTAGCAGTGAGAAAAAACCTTCTAAAATAAGGAAGAAATTATATTACGTGTGTGAAGAATTGATAAGAAAAAGAAAAAGATACCACAATGAAGAATATACTTAAAATACGAAAACATTGGGATTAAACTTGAAATCAAGAGAAATCCAATGATGCACTTGTAAAAGTAAAAATATATTATTTAAGTTATTGTGATAAGTCTGGGTAAAGTGGGCATTTAGAGATTTGTCAATTATCTGCGTTACCCCGAACCACACATTACAAACTCAAAGACTATTTGGTCTTTAGAAAGGTGATGATAGCTAACCTATTGGTGGAGATTAATATGACGAGCGGCATATGGGACTTGAAGAATGAAAGAGAGAGAAACGCATCTACTTCAGCGATAAATATCGAAGATTAACTAATCTACTAAGGAAAAAGGGAGAAGACAGCACCGATTCAGAGTTAAATAGTTAAGTGTTTATTATATAAATATTTGTTTGTCAGGTGTGCCAATTGAAAATCTTTGCAGTTAGATTACGGAAACATAATTTTAGAAATAATTTTACAATGGCCGACTTGTTTCCTGGCAATTAAGGTTTAAAAAAAATGTCCTTAAAAATAAACTAAATTGTTTGAGGACAAACAAAAAGTACTTTGCTTTTCTTTGCTTAGGGACAAGCAAAACTTTAGTTTTGGGAATTTTGATAAATTATAAGCTGTCTGTTTTTAATCATTTTTCTTGCATGTTTTGGCAGGGTTAGGATCTATTTTGTGCAAATTATGAACATTCTGGCACTGTGTTTTGCAAGGTTTTTGAATTGAAAAATGAGATAATTGAGCTTGAAAAGAAGGAAAAAAAATGCGATTGCGGCTTTCTCTATACGACATAGTTTTGTTTGTCGCGATGATAGAATTCTCAACATACTAGAAGAACTGTCTTGTTGCCAGCAGTTGTATGTCGCAACAAAGTCCGAGCTAAACTCAAGACAGAAATAGAATCTCTACAGTGATGAAAACGAGGACTACGTAGCGAGCATTCGCTGAAGAAAATTTTAAGGCGTAAAACGACTTTGCTCACTACCAACTCTTTCGCGACAATGATCAAGGCAAATGGCAAAGGAACTTGTTGCGACAACGAAAATCCTTCCCTCGTCGCAAAATAAAAAGAGTGACAATTAACGAGATGAGCTTTATGTCACGAAAAGGCGAAATATCGCGACGAGAAAATGGCAGGATATGAACAAGTCAACGAAATAAAGGTTTTTATGTTAAACCAAAGTTTTAAACATGTCGGCACAAGGGAAGAATTTTGTCGAGAGAAAGAAAATCTTGTCGTGACATAACATTCAGAGTTCACAACAAAGTGCAACAGGACTTTGTCGCGACAAAGATTATTTCTGTCGTAACAAACAAAACATGAGGGAGGTGAATTCTCTGTTGCGACAAGAAGTTGAAGAGCAATAAAAGACGAATGACTAAAACAAGAGTATGTTGGCGAGCATAGTAAAGAATTGAAGCGAGAATCTCGTCACTTATACAAAGGATTTTCTATCGCGACAATAAAAGCTGAGAATTATAGAGGAATTTCAATCGCGACAAAAAGAATGAGAACTAAGATTCGCGAGTCAAGTCACATCACCGATATAAAGATTTCTATGTCGTAACAAAAAGCTCAGCCAGCGATAAGGACGAGAGAAGAAAAGTTTGCAGTCGCGACAAAGAAAATCTGTACCTTGAGAATTTGTTAAGGAATCAAAGCCCCTATCGGCACATAGAAAACTGATCGTGACGGGTAGGCAAACTAAAGTGAAAAATGCTTGTCGAGAGCAGAAAATTATGTCGCGGCAGAGTTTTCAGTAGAAGTGTATAAAGAGGAGTGCAATGGATTCTTTGTCGACACAAGGAACATTCTATTGAGACAAGAACAAGGCGTTGGATCAAAACTGCACGTACTTAACATTATCCAGAAGTCTGTTGTGACATGATCCCGAAAAGCAAGAACAATATCGCGATGAAAACTACGGCACTTTCTGAAGAGCCTTCACGAAGACTTAAAGATTATGTCGTGATAGAACTTTCTATATTGCGTGGGCGACCAATTGAGTCGAAATTAGGGATCACAACAGTCTTGAGGTCATTGACATTGGAAAGTCTATAAATAGATGCATCAACCAGACGCGTGCCTGACTTCGCGATTCGAGGACTTTTAGGTAGTTGAGGCTGCTTTAGCATATTATTTTTGTTTTTATTTTTCTTTTATTTCTTTTTCGATGGGTGTTTTAGTTTGGCGTAGTTTTTTAGTTAATTTTATTTTTGATTTTCAAGAGTTGAAGTAATGGTGACCAAGTAAACTGATGGAATTTCTTTTTAATTTTCTCTTTATTAACGTTTTTGAGAATAAATGGGTTTGTTTTAAGTTTCTGTTTTAAAACAACTGGTTTTTAGACAATTTTTCCTAATCGGGTTAGTCCACGATATGAGTGAACCGAGTTTGAAGGTTAGGAAAACCCCTGCGAGATGGATGAGTGATTATGAATGAAATTTTACGCACAAGTGGAAGAAGCGCCTTAGTTAGAGTCTTGAATTTATGGCTGATTGTGGTATTATTTTTTAACTAATTGTTGTGCTAGTGCAGTGTTCCTAAGCAAGTGTTGTATCTTGCGCCGATTTCAAGAGGCCCTGCATGACACAGAATGGAAATCTGAGGTACCAGAAATGGTTCTTTATGGGTATGGTAGACTAATACTTTGGAACTAAGACCACGAAAAGATTACTCGAGATAAAATTTTTAACCTGCATGGTTTGAGGTAGTTTGATGAAGTATCAATTTAATCACTCAGAGGTTTCTCCTCTTTCTTATGAAAGGATTCGATAATGTTTGGCGAAAGTCTAATCAAGGAGATGCGAAATTTTATCAGTGATGAGGATAGGGTACCATCAAGTCCAGGGAGGGAAACTTTGTATTATCTTCGCTTTCCTATGTGGGGCAAAAATTCTTTGGTTTCTAAGAATCTGGGTGTAAAGCAACGAAAAGAAAAATACTCAAATCTTTGAGAGGGTTACCTCTTTTGCGAAATAGCTGGACCGGGTTAATGGATATCAAATATGATGATTCTCAGTGATGAATGGTCGGGAGTCGTTTTCGCACCAAACCATGTCTCTTCACATTCAGCTCCAGCTTGCATGGACATTCAGTTCAAAAATGATGCAGCGACTCCGGCTTCAGCCCAATGAATCTATTCTCACCGTGAAATTTGCATCTAACTCTTATTTAACATCTTCTGTTTTTTTCTTTTGTGAGATGGCTTTGTCACGCCATTTTATTTATTCTGGGTCTTGCCAAAGTGGGATTAATAAGTAAGGATTTTTAGTAGTTGGAGACGATTAGTTTATGATTCGTCATCAATCCTTGTGGAAGTATCCGGACAATGATATCAGGACGATAAAGTACAATGAATCTAGTTTACAAAAGAACCCGAACACACACTTTCATCAAAAATCAACAACAACACTTTTGGCGCCATTACTTGGGATAATAGTCCTTTGTTGTATAGTCATAACTTTGTTTACCAGTCAACAAGTTTTTGTACGACTTCTTTGGGGGATTAGATAATATATTTCTTTTTGGTGATCATAAATTGTCATTAATATATATATTTAACTAAATAACCTTATATATATATATATATATATATATATATATATATATATATATATATATATCAAATTAATATCAGTTTTGTAGCACGGTTGTCGAAATTCGATAATAACAATAGTCCTTTTTGGTATCACCTTTGTTGTTTGCACCGGTTTGGTCAGCAGTTTTTGACCTGGTATTGAGGTGATAATATTCCTTTAGCCCAATTGGCAGTGTCATAAATTTGTATATATATATATATATATATATATATATATATATATATATATATATACTGCTGCTATATATATATATATATATAGTCAAAAGTCAAGTCATCATCAACGACAACTCCTCTCTTGCAAATGCCCGAGAGTCATCTTTGGAATTGTTTGGCTTCTTCTTTTCATGTTTCAAAGAAGTTGACACCTCTTCTGCCTTAAGTATCTTCATCACCTCTTGTCCGCTCTACTTGTTTAACTCTTCGACTTCTCCCCACACTTTCTCAGGTGATATCCTCGTGAATTTCCATCTAAATGGCTCGGAGTTCCACTTCCATTTATGCAAAGAAAATATTTTTGTTGTTCTTCTAAGAGTAACTTGTTGGCCTTGTCCTAGCATCATCCATGAATCGGGTATAGGTACTAGCCATCTCCTCTATACTTAGATTTTCTCCTTGTGGAGCTTAGCTTCTCTCAACCATGAACTGAGTATAAGCATTAGCCATATATAGGGTCTATGTGTTGGCCATCTATATGCTATACTTAGTGTCTCCTCTTATGGAAGTTGGGGTGGCTGAACTTGTGCAAATGAATCCTCCATTTGAAAATCTATACTCGTATGAGGCCCATTACAATACTTACAAAAGATAGGGTATATTCAAACATCTTTGGCCTCAAACTCAGCATTATGAAGTTGGATACTCTGAAGTTGGAGTGTTGTCACCGATGAATCACTTTAGATATCAACTATAAGTCGTGCCCAGGGTTTCCTGAAGATCTCGACCATGTATTTCACTTTTGCACTAAAATGGAAACCTTGCGGACATGAGCGAGGATGATTATAAGAAGGTCTGAGTTCTCCGCTTTTCAAGGAATGGATGACCTTGAATCTTAGCAACAAGAGTATTGAAGACCATACTGCTACATGGAGAGACCATTTTTCTATCATTATCTAGTGGGTATGGAGGTGGCGGAATTTGCTAATATTTAACAATATGGAACCAGCCATGTGGGATAAACTTAGCGAAATTAATAGGTGCTCACTTGATGGATAATTATTAGGTCTCAGGAGTGACAGTGGAGTGTATTGCAGCCGGATCCGGTTGGGTTCCTTGCGGGGTGGGTGGCACACCCTCAACACAGATGGAAGTGCTAATACTAATCATAAAATTTCCCGGGGAGAAGGATTCTTAAGGGAGAATTCAGGTTGATGGGTTTCAAGCTTTGCTGCAAATATAGGAGACTATACTATGGTTGAGGAAGAGTTGTAGGCCCTCATACATGGTCTCTATCTTGCATGGAGTACTTGATTCGTGCCACGGTAGGGTGATCCGGAATCAACAAAATTTGTTTCCTATTTTCCCTCCTCTTGCAGAAATCAAACTCTTTGCTGGTATGAGGTCTAGGAACATGGGGATGGTTTTCATCCCCCTGAAATGATTTTGCATCATGGTTGTTGAGAGCTTTCTTTTTTGGATTTTTTTGGATGTGCATTAAAAGTGTGGGTGTTGGGGGTCACTAGGAGTGGTAAACGACTTGAAATATGAGGTGTGAGAGGAGAGCCTTGAAGAGCTTGGGTCACTAACTTGATAAAATAGGTTATATAGGTGTCCTCGGGTTATTTCCTCGCATTAGGGCAAATGACATATAGTCATTGCCAAGCAGGATCTTTGTTTAGCTTTAAAAAACACTCTATTTGAGCCAAAACGCACCCCTAAGCATTTAATGTTCCAGTAGGTTTGAAGAATTCACCATTTCCAACCTAATTTCGGTGGCTAAGTAAATGGCATCTAAAAGGAATATCGGTGTATCTACAAAGTA
The DNA here is from genome assembly GCA_016808115.1 of Tetrastigma voinierianum. NCBI lineage: Eukaryota > Viridiplantae > Streptophyta > Magnoliopsida > Vitales > Vitaceae > Tetrastigma > Tetrastigma voinierianum. Next base: position 69,569 of record JAEQBH010005213.1, read on the forward strand.
AGAATACACTGAACCACAAGCATAGTATTGACGAAACACATTAAGCTAAACCCTAGGTTTCTGTTAGTTTGGAAAGTTTGGAACAATAAATCGTTACGTTTCATTTAAAAAGCGAGGACCACTGTGAAGCCTCCATTAACCAACCTAGCAACCCTCTTCAGGCTTTTGAGTCTTAGCAAACATCCCTTGGTTGCGTCATCCTCCAAGGGGTGTTTGGCAACCAGAAAGTGAGAGAAAGAAGAGAGAGAAAGAGAGAGAAAACGGTAAAATCCTAAAACAGAAGCTGCGTGAATGACTTTTATGAAAGTTAGGGTTACAAAAAAGTCATAAAGGTGGCTTATATGATATACAAGATGTGTGAAATACCAAAAATACCAAAAATATGTGAAGTATTGACATTGGGGACAAAATGGGAATTACACAGCGAGGTCGTTTGGATCAAAAATCAGAGGGTAACCAATTGGCTATGCATAATTGAATTTAGCTATCACTGTTAAATCTGAGGCATAAGCGGGTGGAATTTTCGCTATGCACTGTCATTTTCGCTATGATAGCGAATTTTCGCTATATTGAAATTTCCTTATCATAGCAAAAGCGTATAGCGAGAAATTTGCAGGGATTGCGAATTTTAAGCTATAATTCTGCTTCGCCAATCTTTGCGAAATTCATGCTCCCTCACGCGAAAATCTTGCCTCCCCCATTGCCTCTGCATCGAGTTCGGTCTCCATTTCTAGCCGGTTCCACTTGACATTTCTTCATCCGGCAGTAAAATCAGGAGTCGCATAAATCAGCAACGTCTGACGAAGAGAAATTGAAATGAAGGTGAGGTTCCCAAAACTTTGCAAAACTATCAAAAACAACCTCGAGAAACAAAATAAGTAGTACTAAACGGGACACCGCACGTATCCAGTCGACAATTAATATGATTAGTGTAAAAAGCTGCTCAAAACCTATCTTAAATAGGACTCTAAATAGCACTTTTTGGGTACTAATCACACCCCAACCGACACGTTGCTAGTCCCTTAGCAATGCTAAAAAAAAAAACAATCAAGGGTATGCATGCTGTGCTTTTGCAAAAAGTGTATGCTGTCCAAAAAGTGTGTACAAGTGAGGCTTATCTTTAGTATGAAAAACTTAGACTTTGTACAAATACCATCACGAGAGAACAAATGCCATATGGGATGAGTTTGAGGGCGACATCGATTCCAGGGAATTCAACCTAAACTCCACACCCAAATCTAAGTGTTCTTAAGATAACAGTTTTAACAATAAGTTGCAAAATATTTTCCCTCCCCAACCAAACTCTTGCTGAGACCTTAAAGCGTGTGACCTAAATAGACTAGTTACACTCTTATTTCCCTTCTTTTGTGATTGTATTGTAGTTTGCAATCACGAAACTTCGACTTCACGAAGTGCATTATTAGCGAGTCCACAGATGACTCGACAAGTGGGTTTGAGACATCGAAGCCAAAGGATCATGACCTAAACTCTTCGAGGCTTCACCAGGACTTAGAATGACTTGATGCCTCTGACTCGCTAATCTCTACCCATCCACCGGTATAGCGAACACTTTAAGTGGAGGTGACCAACCAATGGTTTGGGGCATCGGGGAGAAGCTTTAAGAGCTTTCTGCCTCCCTCGAACCACAGTGTTGGGGTTTTCAAAACAAGTGTCGCGGCATTCATAAATCTTTTTCTTCTTTCTTTTTCTTTTTGCTTTTTCTCTTTTCTTTTTCATTTGGAAGACTTCATTGGTCTTATTTTGTTGGTAACACAAACCTATTATGGGTGAATCCAGCAATACATAAGATCGGTTTTGCAAGTGAAGAGTGGTATATAACTTGTCGACCTATTGATGAAACTGATGTTGCAATATTATTCTTGAATTAGCCCCAAAGCTGAAAAGAAATACAAGGTTGAATATCTTTGGAACTTCTAATCGACAGCTTAATCATGCATGGAGCTGTTCTTAACATTATGGTAACATACAGGGCTTGATTCTTATTCGAGCGAGTAGAAACATAAAAATATGAGCCTGGCTTGGCGGCCTGAATTTCTTTCAAATAAATTTAGGCTCTGCGGGGCATAATGGAACCAATAAAACTAAATTAAAAAATATGAACATTATTTCTAACACGAAATATCCTACGCATGGGAATGAGAAAGCTAAGAGGATGAGTGGGTACCTCCCATGATGACTGACAGTGGGAAGGATTTGACTCCGGCTGGGCATGTTGAGAATTGTTTGTGAAGTGGTTGATGTTACTACGTTTGTCAACATAAAAAGAAAAGCATGCCCGAATCAAGGCTGATTTATTACAAAAATTTTTGTGAGAAGAAATTGGAACAACAGTAAATAAATTAAGTGAAGCTACAAAGACACCCTACGATTTTCCAAATGTGTGTGGCTGTGGGTTTGAAAGGGAGGGGGCGAAGGAGAATTTCTGGCTACACTCGGATTCAGACAACATAAGGTTTCACCCTACGTCATTAACTTTGATCACCACATTGTCATTTGGATTCCAGGTAGGTCTGAACCATTGGGGTGTGCTTGGCCGAGCGCGATGAATGGGCCGTCCACGGCGACTTGAGCTTGCCGAAGCGAATCAGGTTACACGGAATCATATAGGAGGACTTGGCGGTCCCCCTTACATCGAAATTTTTCTATTTATCATCGATCATGCAATTTTTCGATCTTTCCTTTGCAATCTTGATTTAGTGAGCATCATTCGCGTATTTCCTCGACTCGTTTGAGATCGAGGAATCTTTTGAGCCGGCTGTTACCAAATCCATGTTGCGACATGATTGCTCACCATGCTTTATACTCGATTTCCACTGGAAGGTGGCATGCCTTACCATAGACCAACCGATAAGGGGACATTCCAAGAATTGTTTTAAAAGCTGTTCTGTAGGCCCACAGTGAATCAAGCAGTTTAATGGACCAATCCTTTCTGTTGCTGTTCACCACCTTCATTAGAATGGTCTTAATTTCTCTGTTGGCCAGTTCTACTTGACCACGAGATGGTAAGGAATTGCTGGCCACTCTGTGTTCCACTACATATTATTAGCCATGAGGTTTTTCAAAGGTTTGTTATATAATGTGAACCTCCATCACTAATAATGGCTTTTAGTACCCGAACCTGAGAAAAGATGTTGCTTTTTCAAAATTTAGCACCACCACGTGTGGTCATTGGTTTTGCAGGGGATTGCCTCAACCCATTTGGACACATAGTCTACTCCCACCAATATGTATGTATGACCATAAGACGTGGGGAAAGGTCCCATGAAATCAATGCCCCAAACATCAAATAGCTCAACCACTAAAATTGGGTTCAGAGGCATCATATGACGGCGAGACAATTTCTAAACCTTCTGGCATCTGTCACATGTTATTGTTGGTGTCACTTCTTTAAATAGGGAAGGCCAATAGAAACGGATGGCAGGACCTTCATTGTCGTTTTAAAGGAAGCAGTGACGCCCGCAGGCACTCATAGCCGTGTAGAATTCCACTATTGTTCTTCTTCAGGCACACACACTTCACGATTATCGATGCGCACGTGTTCATGAAGCTCTTTGATAATAGGAATGGATCTTTGCGAAATACTTTTTCCCTATCACGTTCTTTCAATGGATGGGATTTCTCTCACTGTTGCGAAGTGGCAGTATGTGAGGCATACAGGAGCTTTCGATTACGAAGATTGACCCAAATTCATCATTGATGGGTGGCGCAATGATGTCATGGTGTAATCTTGAAAGATGATGCATACCACGTTCTGCACGCTAGCATTAGCGGTGCGAGTTTGGTGCCCAGGCGATCGCCCATCACATTAAGTCTTCTTGCCTTAGCAGGCACGTGGTCGGAGATATTCAAGCGAGCCAATCTATAAATATGACATCGGACCTTGGCGTGCGGGTGTCCTACTACGGCGTGAACCCTTTTTAACGGTCTTTCTACATGTATAGTTCCTTTGTCTTTCATTCATAATAGACTACATAGGGTTTCAATCCTATCTTTGGCGAAGCCTCCCGATAGCAAGATCACTTGTCACACATCACCTCAAAGGCGACAATTGGGTGCTCGTACTATTAGTGCGATGGTCAAATGGACCCGACTCTTGAGCTCTCACGGCATTCTTTCCCAAACAAATCTAGCATCTTTCTCTAGCAACATAAAGGGGCTTAGTAATCTCCGAAAAGTCGCCAGTAGATCATACGCAAAAGCTTTTGCATAGCGAGAGCGCTATTTATTTCACATTGTTAGAGCGGCAATTTGGAAATAAGTTCAATTTTATATCCAACTTATATCTGCTGGAAATAACATGCTTTGATACAATTCCTTGATTCACCATAAAATGGCATTTCTCGATTAAACGCAGTTCTTTTTAATGCACCTGTAGGACAACCCAAGGTGATCGAGGCATTCTTTCAAAAATCTCCTCCACTTACGATGATGTCATCCCATGTATACTTCCATTATCGCTCCACCATATCGCTAAACATACTAAGCATACATCTACGAAAGGTAAGCGGGGGCATTGCAAAGAGACGAAAGGCATCCTCCCGTAGCATAAGTACCAGATGAATGAGTAAAGGTAGTCTTCTCTTGATCTTAAGTGATTTCTCTGAAAGTACCACAGATACCCATCCAAAAAGCAATGAATGGGTGTCGAAACTCCTCTTTCCAAAGGTGATCAATGAAGGGCGTTGAAATGATCCTTTCTTATTCTTCATTGAGCCCTCATGTAATGCATGCATACCCTCCAGCTAGGTGGTTAGTGAGTAAACAAATTCCTCTCCCTTTTCATTTGCATTCTTCGGTGGTCACTTTTGATTTCTTGGGCACTTTACGAGTTGGGCTTACCTAAATTGCTATGGATATGGGAGTAAATGATCTGACTGCATGATTTCGGGACTTCAGTCACGAACTACCTCCTGCCAGTGAGATTCAACCTCTATGTGGCTTCTTGACTTTTAGATTCTTCCTAAATAAATGTGGTGAGTCACAGTTAGCCGGGTTTATGTGCAGCACTAAATCAGAAATTTTCACCCAAGCTTACTTGTTTCTTTTGAGGAGTGCAGCGGGTTGTGCTCCACAGCCAAGTGAGTATTCGGCGGTGATGATATTACCTCTTTGGGCATTGCTTGTTTTATCTTCCGGGAATGCATATTTTAACTCGGTAGTAAAGGTTTGAGCTCTAACTTTTGAGGAGTTCTTTTGGTTCTTCTCCGATCGTGATAGAATTTCTAATTCTTTTTCAGTGCCCACACCCAATAAGCTCATGCATTGAGGTTCTTGTTGCTCTACAAGGCACTCAGATAACTCCGGGGTTAACACATCTTGCACTTGCTGCTCATTGGCTTGTTCTTGAGGTGTATCTATTATGTCACGGACTTCACTTCCGTCGTCCTCCACTTGGTACATATGCCTTTTACTCAAATGGAAGATATTGAGTTCTAAGTCATATTATTCCCAAATGTGAGTTATATCCATTAAAGTTAGTTATGGCATTCGGAAGTAGCCAAGAATGGCCTTCCATTATTAAGGCACATGATTGGCTCCCACTTTGCCTTAGAAGCTCTTGTATCAAAATGCGAGAAAAAATCCCTTTGGATAGTAGAATTTGTCACTTGTATTAAGAACATCCTCAATGGTCCCTTCGGTATTTTAATGAACCTATCGGCTAGTAATGATGTGATGGAAGTGAGTTTAGGTTCTCCCAAACCAATTTGCTTATGCATGGAATATGGCGAAAGGTTCACACTAGCTCCAAGAGTCTAATAATTCTTTCTCTGCTAGTGCCTCTGATATTAGTAAAGTTGTAGGACATCCGAGTCTTTATATTTCAGTCTTGCACTCAGTAATGCTTCACTTACTTGCTCGATTAAAAAGGCCTTTTTATTTGTTGAAGCCTCTTTTACCCGTACATAAGTCCTTCAAAATTTTGCATATGTGGGGACTTGTTTGATCGTATCAAGGGAGGAATGTTAAGCTTTCACTTGTCGTAAGACCTCTAACATTTCGAGTTTGAGTTAGCGAGTTTTCTTTTTAAGATGCTGTGGGAATGGAGGGGTACCAACTGATCTTCACACCTCTTCCTTTTTGGCATTTGTTCTTCCTTTGGCGGATCAGTTACTATGGGAGCTGTCTTGGCTAGAGCTAGGACTGTTGGTCTAAGTTCTTTCTGCTTCTCGAGTCACCTTTGCCTTGACTTCATCAATTCTCTTACATTTGGATACAGATGAAACTATTTCATGCACTCCCTTACGATTTTGTATGCAGAGAATTTCCCTTTGAGGAACCTACTGTTTAGTTGGACAACCTTGAAATCTCGAGTGCATATTGTCTAATTTACGTGAGTGAGCTCATTTTCAAATTTTCGATTAATGCAGACATTCAGCACCCATACATTAACTTCTACAAGCGTACTGCCACTTTGCTTAAGTCGAGTTACTGCTCAGGGAGAAAGAAAGTGTTTCTTCTTTATTTGTATCTTTGAAGTGGAGCCAAGCTAGCTGTATGCTCTGAAGGATATATCACGAGGGGTTTTGGCTTCCATGAAGGTTTGGATGATTTCTCAATTGGGGTTATAGGTGTTGCCATATAGAGCATTTGTGGGTGGCTTTTTATCAAGACATGGGCATGCTCTTGGCCGGTGCTCCTAGGAATTGGCTATTTGGTGACAAATTAAAACAAGATATGGTTGAGATCACGGGCAACTCATTCTGTACATTTCATGCGGCTTCTCATTCGACTCCTCCGACCTTGGGTCAAGCGTAGTGATTTGCTTTCATCTCGTGTCTTGAAAGTGCATAAATGCCTCCACACTCTGGTAGGTGACCTCATTCTTCCAGCTTCCTTGGATTAGTTCATCCCATACCTTAGAGGTTTACTGGCCACATAGTTCAAAGTCCATGGCCTCATCAGTGTTTGCTCAAGTCACCTCCACACATTGTTTCCAAAGAAGTTGCTTCATGGGTACGGGACATACCACCATAGAAGTGATTCCACGAGCATCGGTGCCGAAACCATGATGTGAATGACGCGATGGTCTCCGTAGACCTCTCTGACCTTTGGTAGAACCTCTCATTGTCATGTGACAAATGTGTAGATTTACCTCTTCAAATTATTAGTCTTATGAAGCCTTTGAAGAATTTTTAAAAAGTCTGCTGCGACTCTGCCCGACTTCTAATGGTCCTAGGTCTCGATGAATTAAGCCATATTTTGGCTTTGTCCTTGAGTCGATAGAATGCCTTGACTTCAACAAATCCATATCAATTGCACCTCAGCAAAATTTGCTGCACCTTCCTCAAAATCCCGTATGTAGATTGTATGGATTTTCATTCTCCATACCATGAAATGTGGGAAGTAGGGGCACCCAGATAAGGTCTCAACGCTATCTTGATGACGGTATAGTCTGAAGAAGCGCACTCCACTCCTAGGAGGGTGTATGTGGTCCTCATTGATCACGTATGCTATTACCGTTCACTTTAAGTACCTTCACCAACTTTGTAATACCTCAGTAGAGATCCATTTCAATCACGTACTTTGAGATTTCTTGATCTTACTCAAGCCCCAGTATCTGAATTCTTTCATAAAATCCTACAAAAGCTATCTCTATCGATGATATAAACACTGTAGCACAAAATGAGACAAAGCAAGAACACAAACAAGAGCTTGCAGGATCTGATGTTAGCTAAATAAAAGAAAGCTATTTATGTAAAAATAAAGATAAGCTCGCGAGAGGCTTCTTTGATAAAAAAAAAAAACTTAGAAATTCTTACAAGCGAATTCAAAAAGGGTTAAAGAGGTCGCCCAATATTTGTAATGAGGATTCTGAGTACATATCAACTTATCATCGTAGTTTGGCACCATCCACAGCAGCGGCGCCATTTGATTAAATGCGGTAGGGTGATCGGAATCAACAAAATTTGTTTCCTATTTTCCTCCTCACTATAGTAGTCAAGCTACTCTGATATAGAGGTCTAGGGTCGAACTTGGGGATGGGTTTTTCATCCTACAAATGATTTGTATCATAGTTGAAATGGTAGAGGCTTTTCTTTTGGATTTTTGGATGTGCATTAAAAAGTGTGGGTGTTGGGTCACTAGGAGTGCCCCAGAAACTTGACTTGAAATGAGGTGTGAGAGGGAGACCTTGAAGGCTTGGGTCACTAGCTTGATAAAATGGGTTATATAGGTATCTCAGGTTATTTCCTACTTGTTGAGACAAATGACATATAGTCATTGCAAAACCGGATCTTTGTTTAGCTTTAAAAAAACTAACATTAAAAACACTCCCTGTCTTTGAGCCAAAACACTTCACGAGCATTTAATGTTCCGATGGTTTGAAGAATGCACCATTTAACTAATTTGATGGCTCATAAATGGCATCTAAAGTATGGTATCTACCATTAAAATACGAACCCTAAAGCATGACAAGTATTGACCAAAGGAACACATTAAATAGCATTAAACCCTAGTTTGAAGGGTTTAGACGATAAATACGATTACTGTTTCATTTTAAAGCGAGGACCACACATGGAAACCTCCATTAACCAGCCTAGCAGCCCCTCCTCTTCAAGGCTTTGAGTCTCAATGACATCCCTTGAGTTGTCATCCTCCAAGGGGTGTTTGTAGTAGAAGTGAGAGAAAGAGAAGAAAGAAGAAAGAGAGAGAGAAGAAGAAAAGCTGCAAACCTAAAACAAAGGCTGCGTAGATAAAACTTATGAAAGTTAAGGTTACAAAAAATCATAAGGTGGCTATATAGCCATACAAGATGTGTGAAATACCAAAAATACCAAAAATATATGATTACATTGGGAACAAAATGGGAATTACACAAAACGAGGTCGTTTGGATCAAAATCAGAGGGCAACCAATTTCGCTATGCATAGTGAATTTCGCTATCATGAAGAAATTTCGCTATATGTGAAATTTTGCTATCGCATAGCGAAAATCTTAAACATAGAAATTCAAATTTTTGCTATGCACGATGTAATTTCTCTATGATAGCGAGAATTTGGCTATCTCATGGCGAAAAAAAGAAAGCGTGCATAAATGATTCAGCAGGGTTAAGGAATTTTAGCTATAGTTGCGAGAATTTTAGCGTCTTTGGGGAGAGTACAATATGCCGTAGCGAAAATCTTGCCTCCCTACATTGCCTCTGCATTAGATTCAGGTCTCTATTTCTTGGAGTTCAACTTAGCATTTCTCTTCATCCCGGCTTGATGAAATCAAAAATTATAAATCGACAACGATATGAAGCTGACTTGAAATGAAATTGAATTCCAAAACCCTGCAAAACTATCAAAAACAACCTCGAAACAAAATCAATTAGTACTAAGCGGACTGCACATATCAATCGACGAATTAATATGATTAGGTGCAAAAGCACTCAAAACCTATCTTAAATAGGACTCAAAATAGCACTTTTTAGGTACTAATCCAGTACTTAATTAATCAATATTCATTTCATTATGTTGATGGCGATTTCACTAATGCAATTGTAGTCTCTCGATAACTCACAACCTACCCCTAGGATTTAGGTATTTTGCATCTATGCTCAATCCCAAAACCCTAGGAATGCAATACACTCAAGAAAACTAAAATTGCCACACAAAACCCATGAGTATCTCTATTCAATGGTGAATTATGGCATTCCACCTAGGTCTAACTTGTTATTCACTTTTCAAATGTCATAACACGCCACGATTCATGCAAATGTGTGGCGAGAATACCTAGCGGAGTAGAATAAAATGAAATACTCAACATAGATATGAAATAAGTCATTGATCAATAAAGATTAGGAGAATTCATACATGCAGGTCTTTGCTACATCTAAACCCTAAGAAAGTAAGCTAAAACATCTTAGAAAAGTAATTACAACCATCAAAAGAAAAACATATAACGAGGAAGAGAATAAACAAATATGGAAGTAGAAAGGCCATTCTCTTCTTCCTCCTCTTCTTCTTCCATAGTCGTCTCTAAATTGATATATTAGGTACAATCTGAAATATTTATAACCTTAGAAACATCAACTAAGGTAGCCTAAACTCACAGCATGGTGATAGTGGGTGCAAGAGTCGTCCATGGGATGGATATTCTATTTGAAAGTTGTAATTTGTAGTCTATGGTTAATTTGAGTAGTTTGTAGGTAATTAAAGGAAATCGGTTCCACTAGGGGGTACACTTCTCTTAGATGACAGAGGATCTAGGGTTTCCTAGGTTTTGTGAACAAGTTTCGACCTTTGGTTGATTATTGGATCAAAACTAGGGTTTTCTGTAAGATTTAGGTTTAAGCACTAATTTTCTGATGTAGATTGGTTTAAAAGTGCATGATAATCGACCTAGGTTCCCACTCTTAGCCTTTTGATTAAGCGAAATAGAAACTCCAGTCACAACAAGTCCTAATAATAAATACTTGATGTATCTATACCAGTATACATATTATCAATGAATCTAAGAAGATAGAGAGGAGAATTACCATCAATAATGCATCGAGAACCTTAATAGCGGCCAAAATCCCCGAAGAGGATTCCCATCGTTTTTACATCCAACCTAATGAAGATCTTAAATTTTATTTAACATATCTATATGATCCTCTTGGTTACCTTTGATTTGTACTTACAGCACATACCCCATGAAATGAGTTTAGTCACTCATTGTCTAGAAAAACCTCCATTGATATGTAGGAAATCAAAAAATATGCAAAGAAAGGAAAGAAAAAAAAGAAGAAAAATTTGATAGTGATGAGTAGAAAGAAAAATAAGAAAAGAATAAACTTTAATGATAGATTGGAAAAACTAAAAATTCTCTAAGGTTGAGTTAATAATTCGTTTGATCAGCCATAGCCCTATTAAAGGGGTAAAAATAAATCTTAGGTAGGGGTATATTAGACATGTTATAATGATCCTTGAGTGATTAGAATCCAAAAATAGAGCCAAATTTCGTGTTGAAGTTGCAAATTTTCCTTTATAGGCGATTTCTCTTTGACTTGAGAGCGGTGCAAAAATTTTGTATTGCTCCTTGATTTTGGCACTGCTTCCTTGTTTTTGGATCTTGACTTCCTAAGGCCATCTTTGTCATTCGAACTCAGGTTGCACAAACTTGGACTCTATGAGCTCTTGAAGTCTAGACTATGAATCTGGGCAGAGAAAATACTTTAGAGGTGATAGTAAAGACAAAATCAACAAAGTGCGCAACTAATCGGCTTTTGAGAACTCTTCTCCCTCTTCTTCCTTCTTCTAAAAGTATTGGCTTGATCATTTGAAGTCCAAATAAAGTGAATAAGTTCTTCGGAAAGCCTTAGGAGTCTACTATTCATCCATATAAATATTAGATCCATGAGAGGTCATTCTATAGTCGAAAAAATCAAAAGCCTTGTTGCATGCTGCATGTTGAGTTTGTATTTTACTTTTAAAAATTTGTTTTTCCTCAATTTCTTTTGTTAGCTCCCAATGGTTAGATGTTGACTTCTCACTTCATTTTGATCATTTTTAGGCCTGGCCTCAGAATCAACCTTCAATGCTCAATTCATACTAAAGAAACCCAAATGCTCCATTGCTCATCCTCATGCTTCCAAAAAGCCAAAAAGTCACCTAAAAAGGTCTTGCAAAACAACAAAACTCAAGGAAAACATTAATTACCAAGAATAGGGACTTGAAACTTGCATAATTGGCTAAGTATGATTAACTACCACTCAAAGGGGCTTAAGATGAAATAATTAAGCTTGGAAAATGCCAGCCTTTTTTAGTATTAGTTATCACTTTGAACCAACTCATTGCTAGTCCTAACGATTGGAATAAGCAAAATAAGAATAACAAATCAAATGATTGAAATAAAATAATGAATTAAAATAAATACCATCAAAGCGAATAAACTAGGATAGATATGAGTTTCTGAAGGTGCTTGTATTTATCAAGAGAGCACTGAAAAAGTTCTAATAAACTTGTGAGTCTTATTGGGATCCCAAGGTATGGGTATACTCTGGTGCTTGCATTCTAATAAATTATCTCTAATGGACAAGGTTTCAAGTGGCATGGTGATCAAGGCATGCTCTTCTCCCAAGTCATCATTCAATCTTTCCTTAAGGACTGGAATTATTTATTATTTTCTAGTTCTCACCTTAACAAAGGTTCCAAAAATCCCCCTAACCAAATTCAACTCTCACCCTTTTTATAAGATGACTAAAACTAAGCTTGAGAATGCACCATTTTTTATTTTATTCATACTAATATATTTTTGTTGTAGATTGCAATGCTATGAGTCTAGTGGCATTGTGCGGAGATCCATGTTGGCTCATGCAATTGGTTAAGGGAATCAGACATAAAGTTCCCCTCAGACTTCACCCCAAGCCAAACACCTAAATAAAAAGGCACTTACATTGTGAAAACAACCCATCTTCTATCCCATGTAGCGAGCGAAGTCAATGACTTATGTCCATTTGGCTCAGGGCATTAGGCTTTGAAAGGCACCTTGAACTATGCTTGGGATTCCAATTGGATCAACTCACTCTTTTATTTATTTATTTTTCATTTTTCTGATTTTTTTTTTTTATATTGGTGGGGATCATTGGCCCTTCTTTTAAAAAGAGGGCTTGTACCTAAGAGTATGTGAGAGATCTAGTGTGCTCGAGTGTGCAAGCGAGGTTCAAAAGAAATAATTTTTGGTGCATAGGAACTATCATGACTAAAGTCTCCAAACAACTACTAGATTCCTTAAATCAAGATCAAATAACTGTAAAGGTATCCTAACTCAACTACTAATTTTTAATCAAAATACCAATGCATCTCAAAATAATTTTAGCACCAACTAACTCAAAACACCGAGAATGCAATAAGAAAAGAAAAAGCTGACTGGAAACATGCGAAAATATTTAAAATTTGGGTCAAAATGGGTTAAAAGTTTTTCTCAACATGTGTCCCCCTTAACTTAAAGTTTACATTGTCACTCAATGTTTTAACCATGTATAAAAGATAAAAGGATAAGAGATACATCCAACCAAAAGGGGTACTATATTTTGAACTTACTCCGTATTACCATCTTCCAAACATGTAAGCAGCATGATTCTTGATTATTTATTATGGTTGCCATGTGATTCCAAGAGATGGAGCCATATGATTTAAGTTCAAGGTGAAGAATCTTGAAAAAAAATATCATAAGAGGAAAGAAAATTTTCTCCCAAAAATTAAACAAATAAAAAAACTATAAAGCAAATAAATACACACAAGCTAAGATGGTAGGCTGCCAGCCTCAAAAGAGACCAAGCCACTAAGTAACTAAACCAATCAAATATTCAACAGGTCCAAGATGAAATTTAGGCACCTCATGAGTGAAGTTAGTGGATGAGTTTCTCTAGACCTCTCTTATTTGGACATTGCATGGTCCTCCTCTTTAACTATGGGATGAAGCAAGTAAACTCCTCCATTATCCTCCTCCTCATAATATATAAGAATCGGATTTGTGTACTAGGTTAATCCCTTTAAAATCGAGAACAGTCTATCTGAATACCTCTCTCTGCTTCTAATAAGTGTGAATCTTGTTAGCATTTTTAAGGTACTTTTCACGTGTTTTATACAACTTGATGCTAAATTCACACTAATATTTTTAAAGAATGCTCTAATCCCTCATTTGATTGTGTTTTCCAAATTTTGAGTGAAAACTAAGCAAAGTGATGAAGAAATGGTAGAAATCAAGCAAAAAGGGAAGTTGTTGAGCTATATCAGGTTGCTTCATCACAACGAACCATCCTTTTGTTGCGATAAAGGTCATTTCGTCGCGATGAAGTAGGAAGATCACAAATTCAAGAGCTGGGTTTTGTCATAGCGAACTAAGAGATTCGTCATAATGAATAAGATTGATGAAAAGCGGCGATGCAGGTTAGTCGTGACGAACCATTGCCCTGTCTTGACAAAGCCCCAATTTAACCATAACGAACCCTTCTGAGACTAGACGCAAGTTGTCTCAATTTTTGCCCATAAATGGCCCATGTTCCAAAGACTATAAATAGGGGTTTTCAAGACAAGCCTAGGGTTCATAATTTTAGGAAGACATTTCGCACTTTAGAAGTTCGACTCTAGAAAGAAGGGAAGCACAGTGAAGTGCACTATAAAATTTATTGATCGGAAAGAGGGAAGACCAAGATCCACATCGATATTCAACATTAAAACTATTTATTCTTCTTTCATTTTATCTAAGTTTGATGCTCAATTTTAACTGTATTTCTAAATTACCAACTAGAGTTTTTGTTGTATTTTAGATATGGGCACCATCTCTAATTGCTAGAATTCCTTCTTCTATTGTTCCATGTGATTGAACCTCTATTGATTCATACTTGATTATAATTATGTATTAATTTCTTATCAACTTCAATGTTGTGAGTGGTTCTCTACGAGATCTAAGGAAGAGTGAAGAGAGATTGAGATACCAGTGAATCTTTGTAATTAAACTGATAGTGTAGAAATATCCCGATGAATTAGGAGGCCTATGAGGTTCTTGGGTCTTAAAAAACTTACTCAGAATTGCTTAGAGGTTTAGCTTAGGAGCAAAGACCTAGTGTTAGTTGGTAGGTTATTAGGCCACGAGAACATTATAATTAAATCAGTCAAGAATCACCTTGGAGAACTTTCCCAAGAAGAATAGGATTCTAGTTCCGATATAAGTGGATTATCTAATTTTCCCATTTGGATATTAGAGAGGCAGCCCGATTTTGGTACTTAAAATCCCATCTTTCCCTGTGGATCGATCTTTGTACTCGTGCAACAACATTGCCGATAGCGTATACTTGTAGCGAATAGGCATCAACTTCTACACACTTTTTCACATATTTTAATTGCACACAACGCCAGCCTATCAAGTTTTTTTTGGTAACCGTTATCGAGAAGGCGGTGATTGTATGCGCAATATCCAGACTAAATTAACCTATTTAATTATGAAACATTTCCTTTACTTTTTGTTTTGTGTTTTTTGAGTTTTAACCAACAGGTTGTTTTTGTGTAATTTCGAATTACGATAGGTTGTATCACGAAGAGATTTAGTACTTCAAGGAGACTTTTAGAAAAACCCAGAGGGATAAGCGAGCAGTTGATCTTATAAAACTATAACCCATGGATAATATGGATGATTTTAGAGAAGAAGAAGTTAGCTCCAGGATGGGAAATGGTGTAGACACTGATGTACAGTGGATAATATCTTGAGACCATTAAAGTTATGCTCGTCATGCGTCTACTACTCAACACAGGATAAGAGGCGGCCATACAAGCTAACAACTTCGAGCTCAAATCCATCACTCTCTGCTCCTTCAAGAGTTCAATTCCACTAGACTCCATCACGAGGACCACACAATGTCTCACAAACTTCTTGGGAAGTGTGTGACAGTGAAATACAATGGGTGATTAGTGTATGCGCCTTGATTTATTTCCTTTCTCTTTTTGAAGGATAAGGCAAGCATTGGCTTACTACGAGCCTTAGTTCCATTACATCTTGGGATAGGTGGTAGACAAATTTCTAACTTAGTTTCTTTCCACGGCTAAGACATCAGGAAATTAGAATAGATATCAACAACATACGATTAGATGGAGAGACTTTCTATGAAGCAGGAGGAGATACAAAGACCTCTTAAGGAAATGCCCTTACCATAATTTCCCTAAAGGGATGAAAGTGCAGCATTTCTACAATGGTTTGAGCATTCCTACGAGGACTCTTATTGATGCTTCCATGGGAGGAGCTATTTTGGGCAAGAATAAAGTAGAAGCTTACCAAAGTTTGGAGAACATAGCCTTGAACAATTTCAATGGCTAATTGAGAAGGCAGCGCCAAAGAAACTGGCCGAGGTGCATTAACTAGAAGTGGTTACAACCTTATCCACCTAAATTTCTTCTTTCTAAGCAATTTCTGATCGTTCAACTATACTGAGTTCTCAGCGTCAAAGGAGGTAAATTTAGTCCCCGCTTCCATTGTGATGATTGTCATAGACCTCATCCCCACTATGGAATATCCAAATAGTGAACCCCATGGAGAATTCGGCCATTAGACAAATTCAATATTTAGCCAAGATTCATCAAATCATCAATTCAACCCTTATCTTTCCCGGAATTATAATTTAAATTGAAAGAACCATCTAATTTTTCATGGAGGAACAAATCTTTGTGAATCCTATGGGCAAGTAAAACCTCTCCACCACTAGTAGTATATAAATACTCATTTTAGTCCTATATTTTATAGTTTTTTAGTAGTTTTTATAACAAATAGATTTTCCCTGATATACAATATTCATCTTTATGATTAGGACAACCGTTTGGTGGGTGCGTGAAAATAGAAGTAAAAAAATGAAGAAAATCAACAAATTTACAATTGCAACAACAACTACTATGTTTTGATGTTTTAAGATACAAGATGATCTCAAATGACTACAATATTTATATGTATGGATAGGCGACTTCGAATTCCAAAGACCTTATTCACTCAATTTGGACTTCAAATGATCAAATTATGACTCTTGGAAGTTGAAGAAAGAATAGAAGAGAGCTCAAAAGTGACCAGTTGGAGAATTTCGTAAATTCAGTTTGTATCATATTTTCTAAAGTTTTTTTTTTTTTTTTGCTATATCTAGATTTTAAACTTCAATATTTTCCAACAGTACCAAGAACACCCCGTCAAAGTTAGAGGCGGCAAAGTTGCCTGACCTTGGGAAGTTGGTGCAAAAACAAAGTGTGAGAAACATCGCTGACGTCGAGAACCAGCAATCGCGGCGTTGTAGAGCTCAAGCGCTACAACCCGATGCCGAGATGTTTCTGACGGCTTCGGCTGGAAACCTAGTATTAGTTGGTAGATTATTTAACCTCGAGAAAAGGCTTATAATTCACGAAATTAGACAAGAGTTGCCTTGAATGTCTTGTGAAATAATAGAAATTAGGAGAATTTTGACTTAGATATAAGAGGATTATCCAATTGCACCAAAGACCTAGAAGATTTACATCATCTCTTGGTGTCCATGGTTACTTTGCGATTCATTAGTCAGTTAAGCTTTCATTAGTTTAGTTTAGTTTAATTACAGTTTTCAACCCATCATAATTGATTGTTTGGATATTAAAGAAGCATTTAATTTTGGTACTTAGCATTCTCATTTCCCTGTGGATCGATATCTATACTTAAATTTTTACTTTATTACTTAATGACGTATACTTGCATGAAACAGTGTTTTCTTTTGATATTTTACATATTCTTAATACAAAATAATCGCCTATCAACCCTCAAGATAAAAGCTGACGGAAAGAAAATGGAATTTAGCTAATTGAATGTGCAGATAGAATGCAAAGTCTTATCATCGGTTTAAAAATGAGATAAGAAAGTCCTTGAACAATCAAGTAGCTCAACTCAAAATTTTGGAAATGCAAATGGGACAGATGGCTTCATGGTTTAACGAGAGACAAAAAGGCAACTTACCCAGTACTTTAGAGGTGAACCCCAAAAGGGGAAGTGTTGAACACTACAAAGAGATTACTTTGAGATGTGGAAAAAAGCTTGAAGAACCAAAAGAATCTAAGGAAGAGAACATGGAACTAGATCAACCCTCGAAGCTTGGAAATAAAGAGCCAATTAGAGAAAAGAAATCAAAGTCTAAAAGCACTCTCGTATAGCCCTCAAAGATCTCACATAAGTGTCTTTCCCTCGAAGAACAGTAAACAGCAGGCAAGCTTTCTCCCCAAAGCAGGAAGAGAAAGAAAGGGATAAGAGATGCAATGTGAAGTCAATTCTCCCAAGTACCTACTTCACACATCCCCTACCCTCATAAGTTAAAGAAGGGTAAGTTGGAGAAGCAATTTGTCAAGTTTCTTGATATCTTCAAGAAACTTTACATAAATATACCCTTTCTAGAGGCTCTCGAGAACATGCCAAGCTTTGTGAAGTTCATGAAAAAGATCTTAGCAAACAAGAAGAAACATTGATTATTGGAACATTGCATACCACTAAGGAATGTAGTATAATCCTTCAAAAGAAGCTTCCACCAAAACTTCATGATCCGAGAAGCTTTGCTATACCCTTCTCTATCGGGAACTCAATATCTAGTAAAGCCCTTTGAGACTTAGGAGAAAGTATCAATTTGGCCGCTCTTAATGTTTAAAAGGCTAAACTTGGGGGAAGCAAAACCGACAACAATCAGGTTGCAAATGGCGGACGATCCTTAAGAACTTCAAGAGGAATATTGAAAGTGTTTTAGTCAAAGTAGATAAGTTCCTCTTCATTAACTTTGTCATCTTAGACATGGAAGATGATGAGGAGATATCCCTTATCATGCCGGAAAGTAGGCCCTTCTAGCTACCGGAAGCTGAATCAATGTTGAGATGGTGGGCTTAGATTGAGTTCAAGGGTAAGTCACTTTCCATGTATTTCAAGCTATGAAGCATCTGGATGATGAAACAAATGATGACATCATTAAGCCTATCCACAAGGAGAGTAGGCGTGGAGACTTTGTGAATCGGTAGGATAAACTCAATGCTATAGCCAAGGGAGTTGATGTCTTAGCAGACAACATATTTCATCCACCATGAGCAATGCACTGAAGCACTATGTTGAGTTTTTAAAATTCCCCGTATTTTGAGAACCACCATTAAGATGCAGCCTCGTTAAGCTAGCAACATTAAACTTAGCGCTACTTGAGAGCAACCCTAAGCTTTAGAATCTTGTTTTTATAACTTTTATTTTATCTCATTTATTTTTAGTTTGATTTTTTTGTGTTATTATTCTAGGATTTCTGGTATGTTTTATGTGTTTTTGTTTAAAGTGTTTAAAGGTCCATTGAAGGAATCAACAAGATTTTCAAGTTGTGGCCGAGTATTACGGGCCTATAGATCAGCGAGAGAACCAGATTCGTGGTTGGGTTGTTAGGATATATGTATGAACTTATGGGGAGTAAGGGTTTATACCATAAAATACTAGAGAACTGTAGTTTGGGTTTTGATATCTTTATTGAACATGTGTGAAGTCTTTGCTTCATCTAACGAGACCCTCTCCTATCATTTTCAACCCTCTGACCAGACATGCCGTCGCAGACAAAAATCAGAGCTTTGTAATCCCAAAAGAACCCCCACGATAACCTTTCCAATACACGACCTCGTCGCAACAAACCTGCCTTAGTCATAATAGCCGACCTTGCATTTTCTCTAATTCCACGGCCTCGTTACGATAAGACACCTTTGTCACAATGAAGGCTCGATTCAAACAATTTAAGCGGAAAAGTATTCATTTCTCACAACCCTTTAATTCTCTCTGACTTCTTTAACAACATGTACCTCCTCTCCAGCCTCTCTACAACTTCCATGGCACCCAAGAAGCAAGTTCCTAAGAAGAGGAAGACTAGCTCGGAATCTAGTTTACGCCAACCTCTGCCTCCGCTAAAAGAACCAAGTAGATTCATCACTCATGAGGTGGAGCGCCTCTATCATGACTCCCTCTACAACGATCTTTCATACCAGAGAGTGGATTTGTCACTTCCAATGCCTACTTCACGTACTAGGTATAGAGAAAAGGGTGGGAAAAGATTTGTGAGCAACCCCCATAAGGCATCGCCTATATTATTCGAGAGTTTTTCTCTAACCTCCCCCATGGGGATGGATTTTTCAGTTTGTATGCAAGAAAAATGGGTTCAATTCGATGTAGCCACCATCAATAGGGCATATGGCCTAAAGGACAACGACAATGATGCCTACAAGGTGCTATTTCACAGCCCAGAGCTATGACAGCCTCCTGGAAATCATTGATGGTAAAGAACCTTGGAAGAAAAATCCTCCAAACGAGGAGAAGTCATGGCCTTCCCAAAGGCGTGAAACCCGATGCAAGAAACCACAGTTTCTTCCCTCTGCTCGCGACTGATGTCAAGTCTACATGTGTCCATTGTCCAGAGATACAAGGTTGTCCTGCTCTATGCCATCATCAATGACATCAAGTTTGATTTGGGGTACGTGATTCAAGGCTCGGTCTGCGGAAGTTTTTACATGCTAGGTGCACCAGCTGCGCTCCCATCATGTCTATGTTCCACTCACGTGTGTAAGCTGGCGGGTGCACCCATTTTCGGAGTTTGAAGAAGGCCCGCCCAGGCTTCACTATTGGTTCCTAAGTCCAGAACTGATCCCGATGGAGAAGGTGATGAAAGGAGGTAGAAGTGATGGGGATGCGGAGGAAGAATTGGAAGGATCATGACAGTGGCAAAACATAGGACCATAGATCCATGGGTCAAACATATGATCACTGCCTAGACGGAGATGTCCTACAAGGAGTTCAGGGACTTCAAGAAAATCAATTACAAGTTGCACTTGGACAACGCAAGGATCAAAGCACGACTCGAGGCCTTAACTCAGCGGCAACAAATGAAGGTGGACCGAGACAAACAGAATACGACGTATCCAGCGAGTCTTATAACGCACCACCTTGGTCTGGCATCAACTTCACCTGTACCTCCTACATAGCCTCCTATTCAAGTTCCCACCCTAGCCTCCAACAACTCCAAAGCTGCTGGATGACTCGGAGAGTGATGATAAGCTGACTGATGCTTAAGGGAAGTTTATTTACCCTTTATTTCTTTGAGCACTAAGGACAATGCTTTTGATAAGTTTGGGCGTGCTTTTTTATTGACTTTATTTGGATTTGTGTTTGTATGTTTTCACCTTTGGATAATTCTCTTTTGGCTATGTTCTTATTTTATTTAGATAATTTCTCTTTTAATTATTTATTTTGTTTTTAGTTTTTATTTTTATTGCACTTATAGAGTTATGGCATACTATTTTGGTATGCTTGATTGATTGATGTATATTGGATAAAGTTTGCTCTGACTTAAATGCTTGTGGTTTATTAAGCTACTTGTCATATCCCATTCAAACCACCGTCTTGCAAAAGCGTTTTAAAATTTTGAAAAATAATGAAAAGATTTTTTATTTTATTTTGTAAACTATTATTTGAATCTAAGTAATTACCTATGATGATGATAATTGTTTGTATTTTCCCTTTCATATGAAGAATATCAAAGATAGTAAAGCTTAAGGCCTAATGGGTTGACCATGTAGTGTGCACTTAGTTCGTAGGTTTTAGCCTTTTCTGGAGAATAGAAAGTCTAATAAACCCCTTGTTAGGCGATCATGTAATTTAGAAGAATTAGAGTAAATTCCATAAGTTTTAGGATCTCGAAATTCTAACTGGCTCAGAATATCTTTTAAATGAAATCTTAGGTGTCTCACAACTTTTGGAAATGATACCAGACATCTTGGAATTAGTTGAACCTTTCTATTGCAAGTGATTGCATCAATCCATAGTCACCCAATTTGAGCCTGATAAGCTATATTTCATTCTCAAAAACTAAGATTAATCACCCAAAATTGTTTCTATTTACCTTTAAGTCAAAAACCCTTGTTTATTTTACATAACATGTCATGAAGCAACATCATAAGAGAATAGGTGGGGTATATGAGAATTTTGGGGGAAATAGTTGTTCTAATGAGAAAAATCAAAGGAGCTAGGGAGTGGGAAAAACGAAAGGCAAGCTCAAGAACTCGAGGAAGTGGAGTTGACCTCATTGGCCTTCTTGCCTTGAGCCATTAAGTTCGTAGGGGTGTCTAAACACCTAGTACCCCAAGAACGACTGGTGTAGGAGTTATTGACCTAAAACTCACTACATGCTTAAAGATGTTGGACATTGCACCACTTCTAGTATTGACATTCTACAAGAATAAAAACCTAGAAGTGATCTTAGAAAAAGATGAAGTCAAATAAGTTTGGGGGAGAAGTATTATGAATAGAACAATGATGCAAAAAAAGGACGAGTTTGAAATATTCAAGTGCAAATATAGTCAAATGGGAGGGAAGTATGAGGCGGCACGACAAGCGAAAATGTACAAGTATATTTTAGGTAAGCGCTCAGGCCTAAATGACCTACGATCACCTTTCTACCCAGAAGCCATACATTTACAAACATAGAGACCTATTGATCCTAAGAGTTGTGAAACATACCTTCATTAAGTAAGAATGATATACCAAATGAGCCCTATGGATTTTTATCACTCTAAAGACATGGACCCCCATGTAAGAAGAAGATCCTCCATTCCACTCAAATTTTCTAATTCCATCTAAATTTACAATTGGTTGAATAAGGTAGGACTTCCACCTGCATAGCGAGAACTTTGGTTTAGATTGCATATTGCTTATAATTATCCCATTTTATTTACAAAACTCTATCTTGAGAATATTCTTTTTGTGTGGTTGGAGAACAATCCTAAGGCAAAGTGTCATACAATTGATGTCTTCAAGTTCATTGTTTTTCTCCCGAAACTTTTGTGGGAAGGAGTGCATCGTGTCTTTGCTTGAGGACAAGCAAAATGCTAAGTTTGGGGCTATTTGATAGAGTGTGAATGTTGTGCTTCATTTTAGGAATTACTTTTCACGTGTTTTTATATAACTTGGTGCTAGATTCACTAATATTGCTAAGAATTTATAAATCCCTCTGTTTGATTTGTTTTTTTCTGATTTTGTACTTGAAAACCGGGCAAGTGATGAAATGTTAGAAATCAAGCAAAAGGGAAGTTGTTAGAGCTTTACTTATCAGGTGTCTTGAGTACAGCAAGCCATCCCTTCATTGAGGCAGATATCATGTCGTCTCGTGACGGAAGATCTAGAATTCAAGAGCTACGAGTTCGTCACGGCAGACCGCATTTCGGTGCGAAGAATGAGTTGATAGAAAGCAAAGCGATTACGAGTTCGTGACTATTATAATTTGGAGATAAGTCATCTGTTTAGCCCATCAATGACAGTATTAAGAAAGAGGTATAAATAGGGGTTTTCAAGACAAATCTAGGGTTCGTAATTTTGGAAACCGATTACTTTGGGGTTTGCTCTATGAAAGATGAGACAAAATGAATATCAACACCTCTCTTGGAAAATTCCATGTTCGGGAGAGGAAAATTTGAAAGATCCATCAATATTCAACATTAAACTATTTCTTCTTGCTTTCATGTTTTATCTGAGTTTTATGATGTTCTAGATTTTCACTATGTTTTAAATTCACAAACTAGTGTTTTGGTTGTATTTTTTATATGAAGCTTATCTCTAATTGCTAGAATTCCTTCTTCTATTGTTCCATGTGATTGAATCACTATTGATTCATACTTGATTATAATTATGTATTGATCTTTGATCAACCTCAATGTGGTGAGTTGTTCTCTTGGGAATCTAAGAAGCGTGAAGGAATTAAACACAAGTGAATCAACCTAATTAGCCTGGTAGTGTAGAAATTATTGGTAATTAGTAGGCATGTGAGGTTCTTGAGTCTTAAAGCACCTCTAGTGCTTGGGGTTGAGTTGAGAAGCAAAAGACCTAGTGTTAGTTGGTAGGTTATTTGACCTCGAGAGGAAACATAATTCGTCGATCAAGAATCGCCTTGGAGGGCTTCCCACGAAACAATGGGAATATGATTTAGTTCAAATATAATTGGATTGTCTAATTGCTCCAAGAGCCACAGAACTTTATTATCTATTAGAACCCCTAACTTGCATGATTAAATTGCTAGATTAAAATTTAGTAACTTAATTTAAATTATGTTTCAACACATCACAATTGACTGTTTGGATATTAGAAATTGGCGATTTTGCTACTTTACGTATCTTCCTGTGGATTGATCTTTATATAAGCTCAATACACTATATTGGCTTTTTGAAAAGCGTATACTTGCGAATAGGCATTAACTACACACATTTCCACATATTTAGTGCACTTATGCAAAACATATCCCTCAAGCATCAACTACCACTGTCTCATCAATGATGTCAATAGAAATTTATTCTCTCGGGAAAATAGTTTATCTAAATTGCCTTTGTAATTAGGCTAATTTATCTTTCTTGTCTAGCTTTCTTTGCGTAATGGTATATGTTCCTATAATCTAATAGTAATCAAATATCTCTTTGCTCTATTATTGAGATTTTATTTATCACGATACTCATAATATCAAACTATCTAGTTTCAAAATTTCTCATTAAATATACGAGGTGGGCGTGAGATGATTATGAATGTGTTTGTTGAAACCTGTAACATCGTCTTCTGTCTAACCTCGAGATCAAATACTAAGATCATCATATACTCAATCTTGTCAACAAAATGATAAATAAAATATACAACTAAATGAAAACAATATCAAATCAAATAAACTAAATTGAAAAGAAAAACACAAACTAGTAAAACTTACCAACAAATAGGCACCATCCCCGGCAACGTTGCCATGTGATTCATCTCTAAATTCATGTTTTAGGTGCAATCACAAATATTTATAAACCTAGAAATGCCAACTAAGGTATCCTAAACTACTATAGTGATTGTGGCTCTAGAGCGGAGTCCATGATAGGTATTCTATTTGAAGTTATAATTTGTAGTCTATTTGCTTCATAGGTTAGTAAAGATTATGCTTATGGTGAATTTGAATTAGTTTATGAATTAATTAAAAGGAAAATATATCTAAGAAAGTGTCACATGGCCCAATTCCACTAAGGGTATACTCCTCTTAGGTAACTTAGAAGGATCTTAGGGTTTCCTAGGTTTTGTTAACAAGTTTCAACCTTTAGTTTGATTATCAGACCAAAACTAGGGTTTTTCTCATGATTTAGGTTTAAGCTCAAACTTTCTAATGTAAGGTAGGTTTAGAAAACTATTATAATCAATCCAGATTCCCGATTGCACTTTCAATTAAACAAAAATGAAACTCAATAATCACAAGAAGTCTAATAATGACACTTGATGTATATACTAGTATACTGTGTCAATGAATCTAAGAAGAGAGGGAGAATTACCGTGGAATCTGTCAGAGCCTTAATGAAATCCAAGGATGCAAGATGATTCCCATATGTTTGTACATCAACCTAGTGATCTCAAAGTTTGTTAACATGCAGCACAGAGTGGAAATCTGAGATCCTCTTGGTTACCTTTTATTTGTGCCATAGCTTTGCCTCACCCCATGAAAACTAGTTTACTCACTCATTCTTTGGTGAAAAACCTACATTGAATCATTAGAAACCAAAATTATGCAAAAATAATGAAATAAAAAAAAAAAAAGAAAAGAAAAACTATAATGAAGATTGGAAAAACTACAAATTCTCTAGGAGAGAGTTCACCAGTTTGTTAGTCGGCCTAACCCTTTTAAAGGGGTCAAAATACATCTTAGGAATATTTTAGACATGTTATAAGGATCCAGGAGTGATTAGAATCCAAAAATAGATACAATTTCTAAGTTGAAGTTGCAAAATTTCCTTTATGGCGTTTTGTTTGATTCACCTTTCAGTCCTGATTTTATCAACTGCTTATTTTTGCATCTTGACTTCCCAAGGCATTATCTTTATCGTCCCCGAACTTGATCTGACCTTGGACTCTACTTGAAATATCTTGAAGTCTATATTATGGATATGGCAAGAGAACATATTAGGAGTGATGATAAATAATGAATGAAAAGTGTACTTAGTAAACCGACTTCTAAGCACTCTTCTTTTCTTCCATCTTCTAAAAGTCATAACTTGACCATTGAAAGTCAAAATTAAGTGAATAAGGGCTCTTCGGAAAGCTTAAGGAGTCTAATATCCATCCATATAAATATTAGAGCCATGGGAGGTCATTATATAGCCGAAAAAAATCAAAATACTTACTACATACTACATGTTGAGATTGCTGATTTTTACTTTTTCACTTTGTTTTCGCTCCAATTTCTTTCAGTAGCTCCCAATGGTTGATTCCTTTGACTTATCACTCATTTGATCATTTTTTTTAAGCCCTAGGACTTAAAAATCAACCTCCAATGCTTCCAAAGAGCCAAAAATTTACCTAAAAAGGTCTTGCAAAACAAAAAAAAAAACACAAGGAAAACATTAGTAACCAAGAATAGGGACTTGCAACTTTTATAATTGGATAAGTATGATTAATTACCACTCAAAGGGGCTTAATATGGAATAACTATGCTTGGAAAAATGCCCTTTGTGAGTGATTATCACTTATTCAAGTTACTCATCTTTAAAAGACTTAGTTCCTAGGGTGTTTCCACCCCAGGAACGCAATCGATCTCAAAAGTTTCTTCTACCGTTTTAGGCTTTTAAAAAAATTGGAGCTCAAAATGGGCTAAAATGCACCCAGGACCCTATTGACATCGTGACTTGAGCAGCTGCTTGACAACATGGAGAAGCTCTGCACTTAGCGTCGAGCGTCGCTCTCCTCTTTATTTTCTTCTTGACTTCCCGAGACCATAACGATTCGAGACTACAAATTAAGCAATCTTGGTCTCGTTTGAAACTTAGAGTGTAGAATATGGATATACCATAGAGAATATATTAGAGGTGATGGTAAAGACTAAATAAAAAAAGTATGCCAAGTGGTCATCTTTTGAGCACTCTTCTCTTCTTCCTTCTTCTAAAAGTCATAACTTGATCATTTGAAGTCAAAATTAAGTGAATAAGGGCTCTTCGGAAAGATTAAAGAGTCTACTATCCATACATATAAAGATTAGAGCCATGGGCGGTCATTCTATAGCTAAGAAAAATCAAAAGACTTGATGCATGCTGCATGTTGAGATTGCTGATATTTACTTTTTCGCTTTGTTTTCACTCCAATTTCTTTCTTTAGCTCCCAATGGTTTACGCCTTTGACTTTTCAGCAGTGAGTATCTTAAATACTCATTTTATCCCTATGATTTAGTTAGGTTTTTCTAGTGTTTTTATGTTAAATAAGTTCCCTAATTCTCTAAAAGTTCCTTACTTAGGATTAGGTCATCCATTTGGTGGAATTGTGCAAAATTGGTGGAAAAACTGCTACAGAAGCAGCTACTGTATTTTGACGTTTTCAGATATCATATAAGCTCCAATTGAAGCAAGATTTATATGTATGGATTCTAAATTTCAAGAGCTTTCCAGGGATACCAAGAACACCAAAATTGGAGTTCGAACAAAGAAGTTATGCAAGTTCCAAGCCTTGAGAAGAAAATTAGCAAACGTGCGGAAGACCTTCAGTAGGAGAGGCTACTTAATTTTGACGATTTCAGACATCATATGAGCTCTATTGCATCAATATAAATATGGATGGATTCTACACTTTAAGAGCTTCCGCGGTACAAGAACACACCCAAATCGGGGTTCGGATGACAAAGTTATGGTCTTACGAAGTTGGAGCAAAAACAATGGACTGCAGCAACGTCGATACGTCGGGAACCAACGTCGCGATGTTGCAGAAACAGAGCAACCCGACGTCGCGACGTTGCTGCACGACGTCGCGACGTTCGGGGTTGGTTTTGGGTGGATTTTTAACCCATTTTGAGCCATAATTGATGGTTTTAAAGCTCAAACTCGAGAATGTCAGGAGGATTTGTGATAGATTTTGGAGCTTTTGAAGGAGAAGCCCTCTCTTAGGGTGGAAACATCCTGAGGCACGCACATCTTGGAGAACTTGAAGAAGGAGATGGGGCTTTCACTCAAATGGATTTATTTTCATCCCTCTTTCTTTTTCTCTTTCTTTTGATGGTTTCTTTGCGATAGAGATCATTACAGGTTTCGTTCTAGGGTTTTATCAAAACTACTTGCACTTGTATGGATTAGTTTAGTTTTCATTTTTATTTAATATAAGTATGATTTTTATCGACTTGCTTTATTTACGCAATGAATTACATGTTAGGGTATGATAACTTTGGCATGCCATTGCTAAGTGCGAGATCGAGGAGATAATGACTCCACAGGGACATGAATAAAGCAACAATTGGTCAATCGAGGAATAGAGATATCTCGGGTTCCAAGTGTGGCATATATTAGGGTTTATACATTTAAGCGTTTCGGAGTCGAGAGGCCAAGGTAGAGACGCAATACACCCCACTGGCGAGATAGGTAGATATATCTTGAGAGAGAATATCTTGTAGGCATGGTCAGCCCCTTGCTTGCCAGTGCTCTCTGATATTAAATAAACAATTTATCTAGGTTAGAATTCATCAGTGTAGCGGGTGAAGGCAAAACCACTAGTTTCATAGTGTTGAATTTGGCAAATAATATAGGATTAGTTTTCCTTTTTATTAATAGAAATTCAGAGTTTAAGTCCAGACCAATTTCAGTAGTCAACGCACTTCTCCCCGTGGATCGATATCCGTACTTAGGTACCTTATATTACTTGAGGTGACTCGTGCACTTGCGCATAGGCGTACACATTTACATCCATGACCTCAGGCTGTATCACTCACGTCATGTGATCATGTTTTTAGGCCATGGGACTTCCGAATCAACCTCTAATGCTTCCAAATTCATACTAAAACCCCCAAATATGCTCCATTGCTCATCCTCATACTTCCATAAATCCAAATATTCACCTAAAAGGTCTTGAAAAACAACAAAACTCAAGGAAAACATTAGTAACTAAGAATAGGGACTTGCAACTTGCAAAATTGGATAAGTGTGATTAATTACCACTAAAATGGGCTTAAGACGGAATAATTAAGCTTGGAAAAATGCCCTTTGTGAGTGGTTATCACTTCTTTCAGTTTCTCCTCTTCTAAAGACTTGGTTCCTAGGATATTTCCACCTTTTAAGAGCCACAAAATCAATCAGCCAAAGCATTTCTAAAAGGAGTTTGGGGCTTTAAAACAATAATTTGGGCTCAAAAGGGCTAAGTCCATAGGCCCGACCAAACGCCATAGCTTCAACAAGATAGCATGGACAAGTTCTCTACAACGTCACAACGCCATGCTCGGTAGTCATGACATCATTCTCGCACTTGGCGACATCATGCTCGCACTTGGCAACATCATGCTCGCATTTGGCGACATCATGCTCTCACTTGGCGACGTCATGCTCGCACGTCTCGACACCAGTACTCCTCTTTATTTTCTTCTTCACTTCCCGAGGCCATAACTTTTTCGCCCAAACTAAAAATTGAGCAATCTTGGTCTCTCTAGATAGCTTGGAGAGTGTAGAATATGGATATTACTAGAGATAACACATTAGAGGTAATGATAAAGTGAATTAACTAATTAATACCAACTAGTAACTTTTGAGCACTCTTCTCTTCTGTTCTTCTAAAAGTTATAACCTTGATCATTTGAAGTCAGATAAGTGAATAGCTCTTGAGTGCTTAAAGTCTACTATCCATCCATAAATGTTGGAGCCATAGGAGGTCATTCTAAAAGTAGAAAAAATCAAAAGACATTGAATGCACGTAGGCCAGATTGCTAAATTTTTACTTTTAAGCTTAGTTTTCATTCCAATTTACTTCGTTAGCTCGATAGTTGACTCCTTTGACTTCTCCGCCGTTTGAACACGTTTTTAGGCCAATGGACTTCCAAATCAACCTCCAATGCTTCCAAATTCATACTAAAAACCCCAAATAGGCTCCATTACTCACCCTCATGCTTTAAAAAAGCATAAATTCATACTAAAAACCCCGAATAGGTTCCATTAACTCATCCTCATGCTTCAAAAAAGCATAAAGTCACCTAAAAAAGGTCTTGCGAGCAACAAAACTCAGAGAGAACATTAGTAACCAGAATAGGGACTTGTGACTTGCATAATTTGATAGAGTATGATTGGTTACCACTCGAGGGCTTAAGATGGAATAATTAAGCTTGAAAAAGCTACTTTTTAGTGGTTATCACTTCTCTTCAAGTTTCTCCTCTTCCAAGACTTAGTTCTAGGTGTTTCCAACCTAAGGAACCCACAAAATCTTTCCTCTAAAAGTTTCTAGGGTTTGAGGCTTTTAAAACAAAAATTTTGGGCTAAAATGAATTTAAAATGCACCCGGCGATAATGACATTACAACCCAGCCTTCTTATTACTCACGGCCTCGAAGGAGCGTCGTCTTCTTGTGTACATGAAAGGGGGATCCCACAAAGGGGTGAGCAATGCCTAATAGTTAAATTCTCCTACTAGTGCTACTCCCCACCTAAAATGCACATGCAATGGCACATCACAACATCCACATTCCATACAATTTACAATGCACACATGGAATGATTTGTATCATGCATGAAATGTTTCATGCCCATACCAGAAGTCATGAGCTCCTCGCTGTCTTATGCGAGCATGTGATAGTATGATAATACCTGACTTCCATTGATGGAGCCTTTGTCGGCTCTGACACTGATACAATTTACTTGATGGTGACTTGATCGTCAGTCAGGCTCATGCTCAACTCTAGGTCTAAAGTGATAGAAACATGGCCCAGTGTGTTTTCTCTTAGGCAACAAAACTTTTCGGCTTACACCACGGGTCTCTTACACCCACACTGAACTTTTCGGATAATACCATGAGTCTCTCACACCCACTCTGAACCTTTTCGGATATCTGCGGGTCTTCTACGAATTTCAGACTTTCACTGAAGTTAACGGGCCCCTTCTTATACTTGACATCATAATTACTTTTCATTTTTATGATTTGAACTATGAGTCTTTATTGGGCCCGTAAGACAAACTCAACTGCATTCACGCAGGAATGGTAAACAACCATCTAGTGCACCCACACCTGACTCTATGTGATGTCACCGTGCATGAATAAGTGATGTCAATTCATGCACTCTGGCAATGGGTTAGCGACCAGTTTTAGCCGGCGGATTTTATCAGATTACAATTTAGCAGTGGATTAGCGGCGGTAACAGCGGCCGTTCACCAAGCGGATAATATTCCGTCGCCAAAATAAGGCGGGGAAGTTGGCGGGAGCTATTAGATAGCGACGGATTATCCAATTCGTTGTTAATTTAGCCGACGGATTCTTATTCGCAGGTAAGCTGGTTGCTGACAGTTCTTAGTCTTACGTCGCTAATTTAGCGACCAGTTCTTAGTCATAGTCGCTAATTTGAAATGATTCTGATTAAAATCAAGCTATGGAACTTTATTTAGCGACGGATTCTTGATCTGTCGCTAATTTAGACAAATTACGGTTAAGTCGCTGCCGAACTTTGTTAGCAGCGGATTCTTAGTGTAAATTACACGTAATTTGCTTGACAGTTATCGGTTAAGTCGCTAATTAGTATGGAACCCCCCCTTAATCTTGTCCAGCGTCGGATAGAGATAAAATTTAGGGTCTTTATATACCCTTGCTATTCTTATATGGATCTGATTAGTTCTTGGGCTACGAGGTTAGAATTGGGCTGTGATATGGATTAGTAAAGTGGAGTCTTTAAATGGTTGAGTGGGTTGGACAGAGTAGAGGCGTCACATAAAACCTTAGGTTCGACGGTCCAACGGTCTAATAAATGGAATTAAATCTGATTTTTAAAACGTGTTCAATAAATTAAATTAGTGACGGAATGCAACAATCGTCAGCTAAAATAAACGAACATTTACAACGTCGCTAAGTTTGGCGAAGCGGATTATCAGAATTTAAAGTCGCTAAGTTTGCGCCGAAGGGCCGTTTACCCTCTTCCCAATTTTTCTGCGTCGCAAATCAGTAACTAAATGATTTAGAAAGATTTTTTTGATTTAGCGACGGAAAAATCCGTCGCTAAATCTCCAGAATCTTGTAGTGATATATTCAATCCTAACGATTCACACGCAATTATATTCTATATAATTCAAACATCATGTTTACACATTAAATTATATGCATTAACAATTCTCATTCTCCACACATCAAACATGTTATTCATATCAAGCAATAACACATAAAAGATCCTAAATTTAGGATCTCAATCCAACAGGGCATTGTCCAGCCCCCACACGTCCCTTAAACCAATCTCGGCTGCCAAAGTGGCCCTAAGCACCAAACACCTGACGTATTCATTTTTCCACAATAACATCAAGCAATTTCACATGGACAACTATCTGATCCGAAATAAATTTTCGATTTGTGAAAAAGCAGTCCCTATGTCGGTAGTGGACTATCGAGAAGCGAGTCCCCACTTCGACATGCAATCCCATTTCAGTGGGACTGAAATGCTCGACCATTCCGGCCTCATAGCTCCCAAACACCATTTTCATGGCATTTTAAACAAGAAGTAACCAAGTAGGAGAAGACCCCTACCTGCCGGAGTTTGTCAAAACTCCACAATACCGGTACCCACATGTAGCTCTTGCAGTGAGGATCAACTTTTCCTCTTGCCTCGTCGAGGTGTGGATAGATCACAGAAACCTAGAAGTAGAGCTTCTCACTCTGCAAACTCTCTCTCACTTCCCGATTTGTTCTTCTCCCGACCAACTTGGTCAAGATGGGGTGAGAGAACTGTCCTCTCATTTACCACATGGCTTGATCCCTTGGCCACCTTAAGTTACCTTATCCTTATCCATCTACCATGGATTTTCACCCACTCACATGTTGCCACATGTCTCTCATGGGTCCCATTAGAGCTCCTGTTTGACTCATTTTGCACATGACACATGGAACCTCTTGAACCACTCACAATTTGCCAAGTGTAGGCACTACTCCCGATGCCTCGAAAAATGTGAAATTCTGACTGTCTCGGAATTCGATGGGGTAGCTAGATTTCGTTAGACGATTCCAACGGTGAAGTCATTTCATCATTCGAGATCTAGAAAATTTCCAGATTTTGACCGAAATTACCATTTTATCTTTTTTCATAAAATTAGGGTACTACGGGGTCTTATAGAGATATTAATTAGCTTTATTAATGATGGGACACCTTGATCACCTCATTCTTACGGTCTCTACATAATGTTGCTTGAATATGTAGTTAGAGTGAGATTAGTTTTCCTCTCAATTAATTAACCTTAGGGCTAATTCAATTCACATAAAGCCAGATTAAGCATCAGTCAAACACAAGCATCATCATATATAAAAATAAACCACAACTTCTAAAAAAATTAAGGAAAACAAGGCATTAGGTTCCAAATAATCTTTCCTAGTTGAAAGATTTAGCTATCAATACCAATGAACAAACCAACGAATGTATCTTTAAAAATAAACATAGTTTAAAGAAGGAAAAGATGAAGATAAAACGAGTTTTGATTGCAAGTTTAGGCTTCGAACTCCTCTTCAAAGATGGACTTGATCCTCCTCCTCAATAGATCTCGTGTTCTCCTAGCTTTCTATGAGTGTTCTTATTTCTCTCAAAATCTCCAAATTCTGAAGCCCTCACATTAGGCCTCTTCTCCTTTTATAGATTAAGATTAGAGCTTGAAAATAGAAAGTTCTAAACGAGGGCCATTAGTGAAGTCACACGACATGTAATAAGCCACGTCTCGATGTGAGGCTTCTATATGTGAGAGTTGGCTTATGTCACATCGCGACGTGGACTACGTCTTTTGAAATTGTGCTCTCTATCATGTCGTGATGTGGGCTTGGTTTGCTGAAATTCCACTCTCTGTTATGTTGTGACGTGATTTCTCATGTCGTGACATGAGTCTGCTTTTCTAAACATTGTTTTTTATTGCTTTTTTGCTCAGTTTTTATCAGTTTCGCTCATTTTTGTCTGGACTTGCCCTCGCAATAAATGAGATAAACAAGAATTAAAACCTTCAAAATACTCTTAAGAACATGTAAATGACTAGGTGATTAACGAGATATAACACGCATAAATTACACCTATCAGGAATCAAAATATAATTTAGTTTATTTCATTTCCTTTTGAGTTCTTTTATAATTTGAGAAACCATTTCTTATATTGTTTTGTTTTAGGTGTAAAAAAATTTACAGTTTTGAAGAAATTGTATTATTCTTATATTGTTCAATTTAAAATCACTCTTTTTTAGCAAACTTTACATAACGAGAACCTTTTATTTATTAATTTATTTTTTTATTGTTGAAGAAAAATATAAGATAAAAATCCATATAAAATAAAAGTTTTATTTTTTATTTTTTTTATTTTTTTTTATTTTTATTTTTTATTAACGAAGAGAAAAATATAAGATATAATATAAAATAAAAAATTTATTCTATCATTATTTATTTTTTTATAAATAAAAAATAAAAATTTTTTTTAAACACTACTTTTAGTTTCAAGGTAGTAACTTTGTTCTCATTGTAACTTCAGACCGAGGACTCCTCACTCCACATGCATTATGTTTGTTTGAAACAATGAGCACTCTACTACTTGATCTAGGCATGATAAGGCATATCTTCAAAACCAAAAAAAATAATAGCTAGTGGTTCTCTTTGAATAATTCTACATTTTATATATTACATTATTAATTAAACAAAAGTTATTATTTTGTTTTATAATACTATATTTATTTTCAAGTAAGTTAAATCTTATATAAAATTATATAAATGTTTTAGTTAAAGGAGGTAATTGGTTCTTGAGTTTTTAATTAAATTACTATTACGAAAATTGCTTTAACATCATATATTATTTGTTTAAAATAAAAATAAAAATTATTTTAAACAAATATGTTATATGTTATGTGATTTCTAAAATAATATATTAAGTTAAAAAGTATTTATTTTTTTGTCTACCCATCAATATTTTTTCAAAAATAGCCCTTGAGACTTGGCTCAAGTGGTAAATGGAGTAGGATGAGAATGCGAGGGAAATTCCAAGCTCAAATAATTATAGGCAAATACTACAACATGACACAAAGTGAATAAATGTAAAACAAAATTATAGTTTTTCAAAAATAATTATACATGCTTTTGAAAATAAAATAGTAAATTGATAAAACTAAAATAAATTAATAAGAAAAATGTAAAAGAAAATTGCTGTCATCCAATTTTAAGCATGTGAAATTCAAATATTTTATAAACTCACAATTCAATAATAATCTAAATTTTCACCAAATAAATGTTTAGGTTTAATCCAAAACCACATCAACTATTTTACAAATACAAAGTTAATATAATTTGTATTTTTTTGTAGTGTATATATTTTTTCAATACAAAATTGATTAAATCAATTATTGAATTAAGTAAAACTATTAACATGTATTAATAAATGAAACAAATAACAAAATAACGATATCTTAAATAGAAAATGACAATAACCATAAATATTATCATTATTAAAGAGGAAATGCTTAAATTATATATTAAATGAATTAAGCGTACAATCTCTGGATTTAGTACAAGAAAATTAACAATACATTTGAATATAATTTTTTGTGAGACTCGGAAAATTCGATTTTAAAAGTAATAAAATCGTAATTTGAGTAAAAAATCCGAAATTTTCTAGATCTCGGATGATGAAGCCAGTTTTCAGTTGGAATCGTCTCTCAAAATCTAGGTAGCTGCGTCGAATTTAGTCGGTCAGGGAGCGGTCGAAATTTTGCGTTTTCGAACTACTTAAGTGTCGAGTCTTAGTAAAACAAAATTTGATGTGACAAAAGTCACATATATCATATACTCATGTGATACATGTTGCATGTATAGAGATATGATGGAAATGGACAGTCGAGAGAGTGTCATGTGTCAAAATCCAAGAGAAGGGACATGGATAGCATTTTTTAATTCTTAATGAGGAAGAAGACAAGATAGCCAATAGTAGTCATATTCTTCCTTCAAAAGAGATAAACGTGATGGAGGAAAAGGAAAGAGATGCGATGGGGTGGATATTTAGGTTTCTTTGATTTTAGACCAGGAGAGTGCCTTCTCTCTAAGATCATTGATCGGACCAGTCAGTTTCTTGGTAGAAGGAAGAGATTGTTCTGTGAGGAGAGGGGCAACACGTGGACAGGTTTCTTGGGTTTGATAAACCGTGACCCCGTAGGGTTTGCTCCCTCACTTGAGTTACATTTTGTTTAAGTGTTTTGTTAATGATTGAGTTTGTTTGAGACCTTGAACGGTCGTTTTATGGGATCCCGAACTTAGGGTAGTGCTGGAATTTTTGGAGATGGGTTTGAGCAGTCCGCAATTTGTTGGTCATCCTGGGTGATGATTTATGCATTAATTCATGTTTTGGTGTGTATGAGGTCGGGTTTAGGCCATGGATTTCGAGTTCACAAAGTGAAACCGATGTTGGGTGATTGGCCGTGAACAGTAACTCGAGGGTTTCACTGTTCACGAAATATTTTTGTGAGAAAATGTGCTTGGAAGGGTAATTCAAATTGAATTGCTCGTGTTTGTTATTTAGTCCATGTGAGCTAATTTTTGGTGTAATGGATTGAGTTGTGTGGAATTAGATAGGTTAATACATGATTCTAATGTGTTAACACAATAACATAATTGTATAAAATATAATTGTGTTTGTAGACGTGGAATGCTATTGTGAATTGCTCAGTGAGGCTACTTTGGGGAGTTAGTTGATCAGAAATTAATAGGTTAATGCTTGAGGTGTTAACATGAT
The DNA here is from genome assembly GCA_016808115.1 of Tetrastigma voinierianum. Taxonomy (NCBI): domain Eukaryota; kingdom Viridiplantae; phylum Streptophyta; class Magnoliopsida; order Vitales; family Vitaceae; genus Tetrastigma; species Tetrastigma voinierianum. Next base: position 105,770 of record JAEQBH010005213.1, read on the forward strand.
GTCACAATTATCATGATTATAGCGTATTGTGTAGGCCATTGGAGATGAGATTGCGAATTACTCAAGTAAGCGAATTTGGGGTGATGATTGATGTTATTGAATTACATGTGATGTAATTGTAGATTTGAGAATATATATGCATATTTGATATATATTGGTATAAAAATGGTTGAAATGGCATAATGCATTTTCATATGCACCGGATAACCTAGAAATTAGGTGTGAGTGCATGTGTGAGTTTTCTAAAAGCGAACATGTTTGCGAAAGGAATTTCGGGATGATTTTAGAGTAAGGGTTGGGAGGCATCAGCCAGATCATTTGGATGGGGACCATGGTATTCTGAGGAAGTTCTCGACACGTTGATCTAGGAGGGTAGTCCGATATTTCTGGAGCGATGATGAGTTTATTTTCAAACGAAACAAGTTTGTTTGAAATGATATTTTCTCATACATGGCTTGGCGAGTGTGAAATTGGTGAGGACTCGGTATGGGAATGGGCATGTAGACATTCAAGTAGGATCACGTATTTACTTAGTGTGTGTTTAGGTGGAGCATTGCATATGCACTTAGGTGAAGTAGCCCATTTAGGGTGGTTCCACTCTTGGGCGATAGCTCCTTACTATCGAGGAATATTTTTCGAGTACGGGAGCGTTCGAGAAGGCCGGCTCATTTAGAGACCGATGTTGAAGAAAGTCGGGTTGTGGCTTTGATGTGTTTGGATAATATGTATTAGAATTATAGATTTTAATATGTATTTGTATTAAGAGTAATGAAATAACTCTTGGACTATTGGAATATAGTTGGGTATATGTTTTATGAGTGTTGATGCAGGGGCCCCAGTGGTCGTGTTTGCCGAAGTATGGGTCTCGTAATGCAGGGCGTATAGATTTCAGCGAGGTTGTGGGTAGTCAACGGACCCCCGAGTTTTGGGGCGTCACAATTTTTTTTTTAAACAAAATCATAAATTTGTCTCCTATGCATTAGTACATACACTTACTAGTATGAATAATTTTATAAACAAACTAAAAGTTTTTAATAAAAATTAATTTCAATATATGTTTTTGATAACATATATTGATATGAAGAAAACAAAATTTTCATTAAGCATATTCAATAATTTTTTGACTTTAATGATAATCATATAAAAATTAATTGTAGGTATAATGAGAGCCAATGGTAAAAAAATAAAATTTATGTCCATTTTTAGACATTTTTAAAAATATTGTACTGACTCTAATAATTAAAATTTACGGAAAAAAATATCATGACTTCTAAAAAAATGTTTTAAAATATTTTAAATCAAATATTAAATATATTTTTAAGATTAAAAAATTTGTGAATTCAACAATGAACATGTAGATGGGATGGTAAGGGTATCTTCTAACTTAACCCCTGAACTCGAGTTCAAGCACTAGAAATGCAGTTGTGTTATGTGGTAGTCTAAACCCCCACATGTCTAAACTATCAACAATCGTCCAATTAGCTTCGTTTGCATTTAACGTCTCCATTTATCTTAAATCAAATTATAAGAATAATAAGTATATAAGGCTGAATAATAAAAGAGAAAAATGTGACATTTTGCATTCTCATCTATTATCTAGCTTAGAGGAATTGAAGAAAATTTTTGATGGATATACTAGTTCTACATCATGTTGTTATGGATGATTCTAGTGACCGGATGGTAATTTGGTTTTGGTTAATGAATGATGCTAGACATATGGATCTTATGCAAGCCATACTACCTATATTAAAGATGGGTATGAGATAGGATTTGTGACAAAAGACACCCAAACTCGAGTTATACAAGTATAGAAGAACCAAGCAGTCCTACAGACTACCTTTCACCAAATTGATCATAACTCTTTGTTGGAAAGTCCAAATGACGCACAGTTATTTTGTTAGAACCCTAACTCGTATACCTTTCCAACCATATTGTTCACACATACTAAAGAAATACTTGAGTCAATCGGTTTATTCTAGAAAGTTGACCCGAAAATGCGATATAGTGTTCCTTGGGTAGTAATTTTAATGTTCAGTGTAAAAATTTATTTTAGTTTTGAAATAAATCATAAAAATAAATGTTTTTAGGTTAAAATAACATTAAAAATGAATCTGAAACGTCGAAAAACCTTAGGGTAGTCATATAGATCAAATTGAAGATTTTAGTGGCAAAACCGTAATTTTGGAGAAAACCAAAACAACCCATGAACAATGAAATTCGGGGCAACTGTGTTTGAAACCCCATTTTCCCTCATTTCTTTCACTCCATTCTCACCCCACACCTCTTGGAACCCTAGAGATCATTAGAGATGAAGAAAGGAAGGGCAAAACAAGAGATTTAAGGAGTAAATTCGAGATCAAAGTTCAAGATCTTCCTCTGAACTAAGGATTTAAGGTAGGGTTTTCTCTCTCATTCACTTGTGAGGCTAGGGTATTTATATATGTATGTTTTGGGTTATCAATGTTATATATTTACGAAATGAAATCATCATCTCTTAGTCTTTTTTGCAAAGATTACATGCTTGAGCAAAGTTAGGGTTGAATACCCATGAAATACCTTTTCTTGTCTTAAAAACCCTAGTATTTGAAAATGATGGATTTTCTTCTTGAATGCGTTCTTTGTTATTGATTTCTAAATCATAGTGATTTGTGTTGGGTAGTAAAATTACGTGGTTACGATCTCTTGTATTTTCCAAACTTTTTATTAAAATTGCCTCATAATGGATTTGTGGATCTTTGGAAGAATTGCTTGTAAATTGGGGATTTCTGGAATCGTTGGTTATGGGCGATGATGGTTTGTATGATATGTTCTTGTATGGTTGTTGGAATGAACATGGGAGTGAGAGGTTCCTTGTAAGGATGCTAATTCGCCTCGAGAGTTCGTGGAATGCAGGAAGCCCCGATGTAAGTGATGAGTGAGAGGTCCTTTGTAAGGATGCTCATTCATTCTCAAGAAGTTCCTAGTAAGAATGCTTGAGAAACAAAGATAACATGGAGGGGGTGGAAGTTACTATTAAGTATGCTACCTGCCAAAGAGAACCTTGAGGGGGTGGAGGTGCAGATTAAGTATGTCGCACCTTGAAAAGACTTGTTGGAAATTGTTTATGGTGAAACCGATTATTATTTTTACGTGGTTCTCATCTATTCATTTAATTACTGTTTTTACATAAACCAAAGATCTGTTAGAAATGTCACTGTTTTATATCAAATTGTATATCTATGTTATGTTGAGAAAATGAGACAGATCGTTTTCCATACTTTTCTAAACCTTGTTCGAGTTTGGGAGGATTTTCCTACAAAGCTTCTTGCTCACCCCCTACATATAACCCTTTTCAGATTCTACCCTTAAGGAGGCGTAGTCAAAAAACCGTCATTGGGAGGCCCGCTGGGGGAATCTAAATCTCGAGGTGAACATGTAGAGCTATCAGTTTCTTTTGTACTAGACTAAAGAAATTATTTTGAAATCATGTAAAGTCTAGTATTTTGTTATTCCGCTGTTTAATTCTTTGGAAATGTAAATTCCATTGTTGGGCATATTCTTTTGATATTGTGGTCATGGCTTGGCTTATTCTTTTGAAAGGTTATTGTGGGTATTACATATGATGAATGGAAATCTTTTGGGATAATGTTGTAAATATTTTATGGATAAATGGACCCGATGTGGTTGATATAGTATAATTGCACAGGTAGTGTTTTAGGTAGAGCTCCCAGAACAAAGGAGACTATGCTCGAATTTTGTTAAATTAAGGACCCCCGGTTATATATGGATTTTATTAGTGCTCTCATGGTGTAAATGGTTGTTAGTATGTAATGTCGTCCAAGGGGGTACTTGGGGCGTTACAAAGTTGGTATCAAAGCGTAGGCTTTAGGTCTTACGTGGGAGAGTACATGAGTTATGGATTACCACTAGAGAGATAGGATTAGGGTGATTGAGATTGTTGATTGTTGATTAGGATGTCTTGTACACTAAGGAACTAAATTGTAAATCGATGTGCAGGATGGACGACGGAAGAGGACGTGGACGTAGGCGTGGTCGTGATCATAGGCGAAAATCACCACCACCATCACCTCCTGATGCCATGAGAATTATCTATCAATGTTTGAGAACTCACCACTCACAGTGCGACACCATAAGCGAAACAAGCGACCATGACCACCTTTGGTGGGAAGCATCCACTAGCCTAGTACCAATACAGCGAGGAGGAGAATCGAAGAATGGTCGTTCTTCGAGAGTTTCTAAGGCAACGCCCACCCACTTTCCAAGGAATCTCAAATCCCTTGGATGCGGATGGAATGGATCCTTGATGAAGAAGTATTGTGACATAGGAGTTGTAGAGGACCTTAAAGTCGACTTGGCGATATATTTATTTGATGGAGAGGTCGATCATTGGTGGGAATCAGTGAAGAGAAAGAAGGACACCAATGCACTGACTTGGGTGATCAGGCATAGAGAATCCTAGTTGAACTCGTGTGCATATCGAAACGGAGGAAAGAAGAGCGAAAGTAGAAGAAAAGGCGCGGTGAAATTTGGCGGGATTCTTGAAATTTTCACAACTCTTGAATTGCTTGCTGTGCACTATTCAAGTTTCCAGCACTATTCATGCTGCTTTTTTACTTTCATCCCTTTTTGGGTTTCTTCCTACTTTCTCCTTGTAATAGTGTTTGGGTTGTAGTTTTTGGTAATTGTAAAAGAGTTTATTATAAAAGCCCCAAAAAAGCATTGTTAAAGGGATCTTCTCCATTAATAAAATTTTGCTGGGCGGGAAGCTTTCAACTCTTCCCACTCTTTCCCAGTTTCTCTCTTTTTCTCCCCTTTTCACTTATTTTCTAGGCAGCCAAACACCCTCCAAGGATGACAACTGGGAGGATGAGTGTCTAGAAACCTTTCCTTCTTGAAGGGGAAGGCTGCTGGGTGCAGGATCCAAAGGCAACTGGAGGGGTTCCATGTTCTTCACGCAGGTACTCATTGGCAGTTTTGTGTTTCCTTTCTAACTTTAGCTTTTAATCCTTTTGAATCTCCTTGAATGGTTATTATTCGTAAGCTTTCTAGTGGTTCGGATGCTTATTGCTAGATCCACTGGGATTCATTAGTTACCTTCTATGATCCATTGGAAGGTGAGTCAAGGAGACTTATTTTCCACTGTCGGTGACCACTAATGCTCAGTGAATGCCATTTTCCAAAGGATAGTTATTATGGGTTAGATTTTATAGCTAAATGAAGATCCGATTCGGGAAATGACTATAGGTCATCCTCCCCAACGAGAGGAAAAAACCCTAGAAACCCTTAGTTGCCATAGGAATCCAACCCCAGTGACCTAACACTTCAAGGAGTTCTATTTTACATTTTAACTTGTTTTATTTTCAATTTGTAACCCATACCCCTCCCTGTTTTTATCACTACCTTAAACTAAATGAAATTCACCTTTTGAACCAACCAAGTCATTTGTGCGGAAGAAAACCCATCCCTAAGTTCTAATTCCTAGAGCCACTATACTTAGTAAACTGTGCTATATAGCAGGCGTTTCAGTTTTTATAAATTCCTCAGAGACCGGTTACTTAGTTACACGCTTACGCGCGGCGAATTTAAATGGCGTCGTTGCCGTGATGGTGCCTAAGTGCAAATGATGATATACCAACACTTCGTATCCCTAATACAAGTTCTCGTGAATTTTCTTTTATCATTTTATCGCCAATTTTTTTAGTTCATTTTAACGTTAAAAAAAAAAAAAAAAAGGAGTAGGATTGTTTCTATCATTTTTGCTTCGTCTCGCTTCTTGCCAAGTAGAGTGCATTTTGGCTTGAATTTTGATCAAATGGAACACCTAGAGGGAGAGCAACACCTTCGCATCTAATGGAGAGAAAAACCAATGCATATAGCCCAAGGAGGACCATATAAACCCCTCTATGGCAGTGCACCTCCTTAGCTATTGGTTCCCAAAAAGGCACCATATGGAAATGCTTACAACCCTAGTTTGGGGAACCTACCAAATTCCTCATGGGAACCAAGACCACCACAGTATGCACCTCTTGCTTCTCCATCTTATGCTTCAACTCCTCAGCCACCACGACCACCATAGTCAACCTCTCCAGTTGAGCAAGCCGTCTCCGAACCTCACTCGTTAAGTAAGTGACTGCATGGAAGAGCGTAAGACAATCAATGCTCAATTAAGTCAGAAATTGACACTGTGGAAAACAATGTGGACAAGAGAATTGATGGACTTCAAAGTAATTGATCGAATTTTGACAACCCGTTAAAATCACTTCAAGGCTTGCCAATCGTGAACATGTTTATCTAGAGGAAGAGTACTTAATTGACATTACAGAGGAGGAGCAAAGGTTCAGCGCAGCCTACAAGAAGTATTAATAGAAAATTTTGAACCCCAGACATCGGGTGTCATTGCTTATCTCATGGCAAAGAAAGAAAAAAACTCCCCAATGCTGATTGAAGAGGGCAGTGGGAAGGATGTAGTGGAAGAGCTCCAAAAGCACAATTGACACCTGCCCTCTACTGACTAAGTGTATACCTTGCCTTCACCTGCAGCACAATCCACACCCAAAACTCCTACTGCTAAAGCTAAGGCCAGCCCATCACTGCTTGTGCAAAACTATAGAAGTTAGTGGCCTCTGATCAAACCTTCGCCACTGCATCACAAACATTGGCAGCTGCTCATATTGCATGGCACAAATGAATGGTTCGTGTCAAGGTTCAAATTTGGAAAATCGAACCTCAAGAATTTACTAGCTCCACTAGCCCAATAGCCTCCAAAGGCTCAGAAATCGTTCGGGGGTCTCGCCTCCCCACTTTTTGGTTTGATTTTTCTGTTTTTGTTTTATTTTATTTTGATTTATTTAGTTTTTCTTTAGATTTCAATTTTAATTTAATCCTGGCTTTTTAGCTCATTTTATTTCTTTCCAAATATCTTTCTTTTAATTTTTCTGGCTTATTTTTCTGTGCTCGAGCTTAATTTTTGAAGCAAAGAGATGCAGAACCACAAGGAAAACGTATGGGTCTTCAAAGGTTGCGAACGCAACCTGTGAAATTTCGCAAACCCACTGTAGCAGTGTATAGCTGAGGATTCGCAGGAAAACGACATAAGGCAAAGCACTGTAGCAGAGCACTATAGCAGGAACAGTGCAATTCAAAAAAAAAAAAAAAACCTATTCTTTTATTTTATATATATATTTATAAAATAATATATTTCAAAAAAAAAATTTAAGTTTGTATATAGTGAAAAAATAAATAAATAAAATAAAATAAAATTTTGGTCTTTAAAACAGCTGAAAAATTTGCACTGCTAGAATTTTCGCAACTTGCGAATTTTCGCAACCTCCTCCAATTTTGCAGCCCAATTTTGTTTTGACCATAACATTTTCATCCGAACTCCATTTTGGGTAATCTTGGTGCCAGCTTAGAAGTGAATCTAAATCTAGCCAGAAATAACACTTAAATTTCAAAGGCTTTATTTTCAAAAAATACTCCAACTGGTCACTTTTTTTCCTCTCTTTTCTTATTCTAAATTGTTCATTTGAAGCCCAAATGGAGTGAATAAGGTCTCAGTGGAAAGCTTGCGAAGTCTCCTATCCAAAAATGGGTACATCTCATCAAGAAGGTAGCACTTCCTTCCCTAAATTTCCAATCCGAGCCCCATTGCAAACAATAAGACATTTGGTTGTGGAGAGTTAGCGGCGAAGTGGCATTTATTTCAGGTTTGTTTCATTTTGAGCAAGCCTATTTTGTTAAGTTTAATGACTTGCTATTTAGTTTCCTTTTGTGTAGTTGTTTTTTTTGTTTGTGAAGTTGTTAGTTTGTTTTTGGAAAGCTGAAAATATAGTCATTTTTTTTATATAATACACACTTTACAGCTTGCACTTGCAGCTTTCAAAAATTGCACCCATTTTTTTGTGTTTTACCTAGCCTGCAGTTTGGAAAATTGAAACTTTGTCAAATTATGTTGACGTTAGATTGATTCGATGCTTAATTAAGTGGATGATCAGTTGACTTCTTGTTGCTTTCGACCTTTTTCTTCCATCTCTAGCTAACCACACACTGTGCACATTAGGTTTCAACAATAGGCTAAAGAACTGCCTAACCTCCTAAATCCTTGCAAACCCAGTAATTTAGTTTGTTGACTACCTTTAAAAAGGTTAAGGACCCATGAAAAGAAGGCCAATGTGTCTTCCAAAATAAAAAAGAAGTGGAAAAGAAAACAAAAAGAAAAAGAAAAGAAAAAGAAAGAAATATGTACTTCACGCTGCCTTGAAACCTAAGCACTGTCCGAGGGGTATATGGCTTAAAGAGTTTAAAGCCCTAAGTGTCGCCTAACTCGGTCGGGAGTCACCGACTCTTTGTGCTTGCTACATGGGTGGATGGGTGAGGTTTAGCAAGCTGTAGGTGTTGGAGTTCAAATCATTTGAAGTCCTATGAAACCTTAAGAGTTAGCGGTCGAAAAGATCCTTATGACTGGTGCCCCTAAGCCCACTGGTCAAGTCGATAAATCCCCCGTTACATGGACTTTGGTGAGGTCGATTACTCAACATTGCACCCCTACAAAGACAAAAAAAGAGTTGTGAATAAGAGTGGGTCTGGATCTATTTAGGCTGTTAGTGTCCTAGGCGGAGGTCGAGCTCAGCCTGTGAGAGTGCGCTGCGCTTATTATTGAGAACTCGATCAAACAAACACTTAGTTTTGTGGAGTTCGGTTCATTCACCAGAGGGAGGCTCTTTGATACTCAATTTCGTATGGCATTGTTCCTCTCGAGATAGTTATCAAGGCGGTTTCAATGATTCTCATCGGTGGTCAGTAATACTCATCCACAACCTTTTGAAATACCATTTTTTTCAACATCATTTTGTTGTTTTATGCTCTCTTTCTTTCATTGTTATGGGCTAGCAATGTGTAGGTTAGTGTGATTAGTGCCTCGCAAGTATTTTGAACCCCCGTTTATTGCGTGCTTTGAGCACTTTTGTGTACTAATCAACGCAATTAACCCGATTCCGCACACATTAAGGTCCTCGCCATTCTATCGACGTATTTTGTGGCTCATTTTGTAGTTTTTGCAAGCTATTTATGCAAAAATTATTGAGTCAATCCAAGCATGAAGAATCCGAGTTGAACTCAATATTGCAGATCAGAAACTAGAGGAAAGAAGAGCAGAAAGTAGAAGGAAAAGGGACGCGGTGAAATTTGGCAGGATTGCAAAATTTTCGCAACCTGTGAAATTGTCAAGCTTACGCACTGCCTGCCCCAAAGATCGCCTCAAGTCTCTAGCAATTGCTCATGCCGCTTACTTCATCACTTTTTGGTTTTCTTCCTACTTTCTCCTTGTAATAGTGTTTGGATTTGTAGTTTTTTGGTAATTTGTAAAGGGATTTGGCTATAAAAGCCCTAGAAAAGCACTGTTAAAGGGATCTTCTCCATTAATAAAATTTTGCTGGGTGGGAAGCTTTCAGCTCTTCCCGCTCTTTTCTAGGTTCTCTCTTTTTCTCCCATTTTCTCTTATTTTCTAGGCAGCCAAACACCCTCCAAGGATGACAACTGGGAGGATGAGTGGCTAGAAACCTTTCCTCCTTGAAGAGGAAGGTCAGCTTAGCAGGATCCAAAGGCAATTCAAAGAGGTTCCACATGTTCTTCACGCAGTACTCACGATGCTTTGTGTTTCCTCTAACTTCAGTTTTGATCCCTCTCTAACTTCCTTTGAATGGTTATTATTTGCAAGTTTTAGCCCGATGCTTATTGCTAGATCCACTGCGATTCATTAGTTACCTTCTATGATCCATTGGAAGGTGAGTTAAGGAGACTTTTTTTCCACTGTCGGTGACCACTGATGCTCAGTGAATGCCATTTTCCAAAGGATAATTATTAAGGGTTAGGTTTTATAGCTAAATGAAGATCCGGTTTGAGAAATGACTATAGGTCATCCTCCCCAACGCGAGGAAAGGACCCTGGAAACCCTCAGTTTCCATAGGAATCCAACCCCAGTGACCTAACACTTCAAGGAGTTATATTTTACATTTTAAATTGTTTTATTTTCACCAGAACTCCATACCTCTCACTGTTTTTATCACCACCTTAAAATCCAAATGAAATTCACCTTTTTGAATTAACTGCAAGTCATTTGTGCGAAGAAAACCTATCCCCGAAGTTCCTAACCCTGTGAGGCACTATACTGCAGCAGCTGCTTGCAAGAGTAGAAGGTTTAGGTTTATGGGCCATTGTTGGTTCAGAAGCTACCTAGCTACACGTTTACGTGCGAATCACTATACCGTTATGCTATGGAATTTATTTCTACTAAGGCTAACATGGCCAAGCGCTTGAGCAGGGCTTGAGGCCGGTCATCCGAGAGAAGTTGGTGGCACTCAAGATTCGGGACTATGGGGATATTGTGGATCGAGCTGCACTTGTGGTGAGGGATATAGAGGACAGCTAGCGACGATAGAGTTTAGCGAGGGGAGTCCAATCCGAATTGGTGCGAGCAACAATGGAGTTCAAAGGGCTGCACCTTATCATCACCTAGACCCTGATTGAAGGGGACTCATGTATCACGTATAAATTTCCATGGGTGAAAATGCAGAGCGCATTTCATCCAAGGATTCTTCTTCAAGTGAGTGGATTTATCTGGTTATTGTCCAAATTTATCCGCCTGCAGGAATACCCCACAATAGGACAAGCATGTGCAAACAAAGCACCCCCACCGAGGTTACTACCACAACAGAGGCCGTTGGGAGCTCTAGCCCCAGGTGGCACCACCTAGGGTTTGCTTTGACTCAACTAGAGGAAGAAGCCTCCAATACAGTTGAGGAAGGTATCATTCTTCTTTATAATTCATGGGCTCAGATCATTTGATCCTGCGACTTAACACCCGAAATACACCCTAGTCGCTTAGGGTATATTAGTAAGTGCATTGAAATTTGTAATTATTATTTTGCTAAGTGAGAAAATTTCGAAACCCGGAATTTGTACAAGATACAAGGGTAAAAGTGGAATTTATCAAAACAGGATATAAAAGTCATAAGATAATAAGATTATATGCCAAAGGTGAATAATGGGAAGTTGTAGTGCAAATAGAAAGGAACTTGAGGACCAAAGTGCAATAAAATAGTAAATAAGGTCAAATAGGGGATGAGAAAAAAATGGGTCTCTCATTTTTGGAGAGCCAAAAACGAGAAGAAGAAGAGAGGAGAAGAGAAGAAGAAGAAGAAGAAAGGTATGGACACTATTTGTGTATGGATCATTATGGTTTGTATGGAAAGTATGGATACTATGGGTTTGTATGACTTTGGTATGGATTATTATGGATATTAGTTTGTCCATTTCTAGGGTTTAGTTAGGAATTCATCCTAACCCTAGATTTGTTGGAAGTTGGGTTGGTAAAACCTTAGTTTGTATAAGATGGGTATGGATTTGTATGGATTATTTGTTTATGGTATATGGATACATGTTTGGGTGTTAGGAAGTCAACCTAACTTACAAGTATTTGAGTTTGGGTTTGGAAAAACCCTACTTAATCTCTATGTTTGGTTTTGGTTGGGTTAGAACTCACTTGGGAGATGTATTTCTGGAGAATCTACAAGTTCTCTTTTGTTTTTGGTTGGTTTTCTAGAAAAATGGAGGAACTCATGAAAATCTAGGCAAATTAAGGGGTCCTACGCCGTGGCGTAGGGATTCCCACAATACGCCAAAGATAGTCCACGCCACAACGCGGCATGTCCACTCAAATATGGATCGAGTGGGAGGTGTCAAGCTCGTAGCATGGCGCCGACGTGAGAAGCTACGCGCAAATGAAGGTTCATTTACCACACAGAGCTACCTCTTCTCATAGCATGTAAATTTAGATGTTTTGTTTCGTTTTGCTATTCCATTGTTCCGAGAAATTGTCTATTGGACTAATGAGGACCCTATAAGTGTATGAAAGGGTCCATTCATGTTTGTAAGGAAAATGAAGAATTATACCGTACCTTGCCGCCTCGATGAAGCGAGTTCGATGCGGGCAAACTTAATGCCCCTATGATAAGATAGTAGGTTTCTGAACACATATCATCATAGATCGCTTCTAAGACCGTATATTGAATGATACGGCACTTCATATTGCTATGTGCACATATAGTACTTCTCGGGTATCCGACGTTGCTTCGCACTGACTTCTTTTACATGGGCGTGCACATATAGTACTTCCTGGCATTTCATCGCTGCTTCGCACCCCGCTAATGCTACGCCATATCTTCCGTTGCATGGGAAGGCATGTCTCTCGATCTGCTTCGCACCCTCTAGCCGCTACAACACTTCGCTACGCGTGCACGTCTCGACCTTCGGCACTTCACATAGTGCTTACAACACTCGCTGTGTGGGCAGCATGTCTCTTATCGCTGCTTCTAAGACTCCTCGCTTTTGTGCTATGGCACCCTCAAGATCGTACTATACCTTCAAGTACTTATCAGGTCATGGTCCTACTCATTTTTTAACGGTTTAGGTATTCCAACAGTTATATGATAAGAGTCTAAATAACGAATAAGGTTAAAGTATAAGCTTTGTTGTACCTACGGGTACCTCTGCACAAGTATAAGCTCTGTAGTTCCTACAGGTACCTTCGTATAAGTATAGCTCTTTAACTCCTACTGAGACTGACAAGTTTAAGCCGCCTATAGTTATTACATATGTATTCGCTTGTTCTATGAATTCATGCAAATTCGATATTTGCTACTCGTTTAATCAAGTATCGTTATATGCCATCGTAAAAGAGTATTAATGCATGTGTACATGTATAAGTCAAATGTTTCCCACTAAGAGTTAAGCTTAGAACGGGTTTTAATCTGTGTAGGTACACAAGAGAATGTCCGCGAACTTCCACATATTGCTGGGCCAACACACTTGTAGGGGTCCATCACTTATAGGTTTCGCGCTCTGATTATGTAAATGTAAATGTACAGTTTTTGTATATGTATATGTAAATGGGACTCAGGACTATATGTATTGATCATGAAACACCACTACTGGGTGTAGTTTTATTTGTATATTCAGATATGATATTTTGATTCAGTTATAAGACATAGGCCCATCAATGTCTGAAAAAGCAAGTAAAGAGTCCCATTTCAATCTCGCGCCCCCTTCGTTCACCTAGGTGGGGGTCGAGGGTGTGACAGACTCATTCCTTCATACACACCGCATATGCTCTTAATTTGGGATTGAGCTTTGAAAATCTAGAACATGCATTGAATGTTGACTTGTTTACGAGAGAACAATTGGGTAGGTCTACAAGGGTTGCGTGCTTCGTATCAAGGAGCGCGAATTGATTGTGGATTTGGTTGCTCTAGATTTGAAGGGGTATGATGTTATATTCGGAATGAACTTGTTGTCCGCTTCCGAGTCAGAATGGATTGTTACCGCAGTTTAATTACTCCTTTGCTACCAAGAGGTAGTTTTAGTTCTTTATTAATGACCGGTTCTTTCCACTACTTACCATGTAGTAGATTCTTGAAAGCTACAAGTGTGCAGCCATTTGAGTTTTAGCTAGCTCGAGCAGGAGAGGAGATCTGGGATAAATCTCCTACTGAGTGGTGTTGATAGTATCAGATTTTTTGGATGTCTTCCCAGATGAACTACCATGGTTGCCCCCATAAAGAGAGATTAAGTTCAAGATTGATCTCTATCCGGGAACCGAACCCATATCCATTGCTCCTTACCGTATGGAACCTTTGGAGCTAAAGGATTCACAGGCCACTGGACCATTTGTCAATATCGCTTTATCCATCTAAGTACTTCACCTTAGGAGCTCCATCTCCTTCTTTGTAAAGAAGCATGATGAAACACTTCGCTTATGCACCGGACATTCGCTTGAACCAGTGGACAATGAAGAATAAATAAATTTTTACCAAGAATTGGTGACTTATCGGATCGCCTGCGGGTTCCAAGTATTTATATCAAGATCACCTTCGCGTAAGGTACCATCTATCAGGGATCATGGAGGAGGATATTCCAAGACTGTCAGACCGGGTATGGTCATTTCGAAAGTATTGCGTAATGCCGTTCGGATTTACTAATGTACCCACAGCCTTCAAAGATTTGATGCACAAGGTATTTCGACCGTATCTTATATCAGTTTGTCATTGTGTTCATTGATGACATACTAATCTATTCACGGACACACGAGGTTAATGAACGCCATCTCACAATTGTGTTCCAGACTTTGAGGGAGCATAAGTTATATATACATGAGCAAACGCTAGTTTTGATGAAGGAGGTGGAATTACTGCCATGTGGGGGGCGCCTGAATGTGGTGTAGTTGTTTAATCCCGGTGAAAGATTTGGGAGGCAAGTGATGAAGTGAGAACCACCGAAGAATGTGATGGAGGTACGTAGTTTTCTAGGCTTAGCAGGCTACTACCGGAGGTTTGTGGAGGGATCCTCCAAGCTATGATGCCACGACTCCTAGCCTTTACCAAGAAGCCGAGAGAAATTTCAGGACTCAAGAGTGCAACTTGTTTTCGGGCACTTCATGGAGAAGTCGGGATACCGGCCCATGTCCTCATTATTCGAGCAAGGGGGAAGGACACGTATGTGTAATCCGATGTTTGCTACGAGGTTTAGGATGTGTCCTAATGCAAGGAGGGAAGGTAGCTGCTTACGCTCCTGAGGCAACTCAAGCACTCATGTTTCAGTTTCTTCTTTTTCCTTCTCTTCCTTCTTCTTTCCCCTCTTCTTCTTCAAGCTTCTTGAGCGCAATCATCCCACTCAGACTTCTGTAGATAGTTGCTATGTTTTTGCTCTGCTGTGGAGGTGCTACTTGTATGGAGAGAAATTCCAAGTGTATTCAGACCATAAGAGCCTCAAGTATATCTTCACACAAAAAGACTTGAATCTCCGAAAAAGAAAGTGGATTGAGTACCTAGAAGAATACGATTTCACACTCAACTACCATCCGAGGAAGGCGAATGTAGTGGCCAATGCACTTAGCAGGAAGTCTTGGGGTGAACTCAATGTTTCCATAGGTGAATGGAAGTTGAAGAATGCCCTTAGAGATTTTGATCTATGGGTTGGAGAAGATGGATCCCTGACTCATCATTCAATCTTATACCAATCAATGCTTCGACAAAGGATTATAACAGCAGTAAAGAATAGACAACGAAATGAGGCTATCCGAAGTAAGTTGGAAAGGAGGAGATCGCTGGTGAATCGGGCAATAAGGACGACAGTTATAGTTTCGTGGAAGGCTATGTGTACCCGATCATGACCAAGTCAGTAGAAGAAGTACATGAGTGTTATCGCTCAAAGCCTCCAAGACCGTAGTAACAAAATATATAGTGGACATGAAGTTTACGTGACGTAAGGAAGGGAATGAAAAAAGATGTGGCTAGATATGTTTTAAAATGTGGGGTGTGTCAGCAAGTGAAGATTAAGCACTAAAGGCCCGAAGGATTACTACAGTCTTTGCCTATCCCAAAGTGGAAGTGGGATCACATCACCATGGACTTCGTATCTGGTTTTCCACGGACCACACAAGGGCATAATGCAAGATGGTTAACAAGTATCAGACCACCAAGTCCTGGGCTTCATTTCTTTGGGAGGAAGACTGTACTGTGACACATCCGAGACTTTGAGCCAATTTCTGACATCTCATGGAGATTGTTAGATTGCATGGAGTTCCCACTCTATCATGTCTGACGTGATTCCTGCCATATGCGCTCCGCAAAGTTCATACCAAGCAATGGGACAGAGTTACATTTTAGCACAACTTTTCATCCCTAAACGAATGGCCAATCTGAGAAGGTGATACAGATTGTGGAAGACATGTTACTTGCTTGCGTGTTGGACTTCAAAGGAAGTTGGAGTGACCATATGCTATTGGTGGAATTTGCGTACAACAACAGCAATCAGGAAAATATTGGGATGGCACCGTATGAGGCATTGTATGGAAGGCCATGTCGATCACCGACGTATTGGTTGGAAGCGGGCGAGAGTAGCTTGTTTGGGCCAGAGATTGTTCGAAACTACACAGAAAATTCAACTCATCCAAGAGAGGCTACGCACAGCGCAAAGTAGATAGAAAAGCTATGCGGATCGACGACAAAGACCCTAGGAATTTCAAAAGGGGGATTATGCATTCCTCAAAGTGTCACCTAAAAAGGGAGTGTTGAGATTTGGCAAGAAGGGAAAGTTAGTGCCAAGTTATACTAGGCCATTTGAAGTGATCAAAGTGGTGGGCAAAGCGGCGTATTAGTTACGGTTACCAGCTCAGTTGTCTGGGGTACATGACGTGTTCCACGTGTCGATGTTAAGAAAGTGTCAATTGGATGCAACGCCGGTCGTAGACTTGGAAGATATAGAAATTCAAGATGGAGCAACATATGAAGAACAACTAGTGAAGCTTCTTCAAACCAAGGAAAAGGTGCTCCGCAACAAAGTCATCCGACTAGTGAAGGTTTTGTGGCAACACCATGGAGTGGAAGAAGCTACTTGGGAACCGGAGCTAGAAATACGAGAGAAGTACCCGCACTTATTCGCTACTCGAGGTAAGTTTTGAGGACGAAACTTTTTTTATGGGGGGTGGATTGTAAACCCCCACATGTCTAAACTATCAACAATCGTCCAATTAGCTTCATTTTGCATTTAACATCTCCATTTACATCCTAAATCAAATTTTGAGAATAATAAGTATAAAAGGCTGAATAATAAAAGGGAAAAGTTTGACATTTTGCATTCTCATCAATTAGCTAGCTTAGAGGAATTGAAGAAAAATTTTGATGGATATACTAGTTCTACATCATGTTGTTATGGATGATTCTAGTAGATGGATGGTAATTTGGTTTTGGTTAATGAATGATTCTAGACATGGATCTTTATGCAAGCCATACTACCTATATTGGAGATGGGTATGAGATAGGATTTGTGACAAAAGACACCCAAACTCGAGTTAGACAAGTATAGAAGAACCAAGAAGTTCGACAGACTACCTTTCATCAATTTGATCATAACTCTTTGTCGGAAAGTCCAAATGAAGCACCGTTATTTTTTTAGAACCCTAACTCGTATACCTTTCCAACCATATAGGTCACACATACTAGAAATACCTTAGTCAAATCAGTTTATTCTCCGAAGTTGACCAAAAATCTGCAATATGGTGTTCCTTGGGTAGTAATTTTAATGTTTCGAGTGTAAATTTATTTTAGTTTTGAAATAAATCATAAAAATAAATGTTTTTAGGTTAAAATAACATTAAAAATCAATCCATAACGTCGAAAAACCTTAGGGTAGTCATATAGATCAAATGGGAGATTTTAGCGGCAAAACCAAAATTTTGTAGAAAACCAAAATGTTTCATGAATTGTGAAATCTGGGTAGTCACGGTTTAAAAACCCCATTTTCCTCCTTTCTTCATTCACTCCACTCCCACCCCACACCTCTTGGAACCCTAGAGACTTGAGAGAAGAAAGGAAGGGCAAAACAAGAGATGCATGATAAATTGCATCAGTTCAAGATCTTCATACAAACTAAGGATTTAAGGTAGGGGTTTTCTCTCATTCACTTACATTGAGGCTAGGGTATTTATATATGTATGCTTTAGGCTATCAATGTTATATATTTACGATTTGAAATCATCCTCTCTTAGTCTCTTTTGCAAAGATTACATGCTTGAGCAAAGTTAGGGTTGAACACCCATGAAATCCCTTTTTTTGTCTTAAAAACCCTAGTATTTGAAATGCAGATGGATTTTCTTTCTCTCGACCGCGTTTTTCATATCGATTTCTAAATCATTTGCGGATTTGTGTTGAGTAGTAAAATGACATGGTTACAATCTCTTGTATTTTCCTACTTGTTTATTGAAATTGCCTCAGAATGGATTTGTAGATCTTTGGAAGAATTGCTTGTAAATTAGGGTTATATGGAATCGTTGGTTATGGGCAATGATGGTTTGTATGATATGTTCTTGTATGGTTGTTGGAATGAACATGGGTGAGAGGTTCCATAGAAGGATATCCATTCCTTCTCAAGAGGTTCCCGATAAGGATGCTTGGGAAACACTACCGTGATGAGTGAGAGGTCCCTTGTAAGGATGCTCATTCATTCTTAGGAGGTTCAGAAGCGATGTTTCGGTAAAAACAAAGCTAAAAATGGAGTAGGTGGAAGTTAATGCTTAAGTATGCTACTTGCCAAAGAGAACTCTAGGGGTGGAGGTTGTCATATATGTCGCTGCCCAAAAGACTTGTTGGAAATTGTTTATGGTGAAACTGATTATTATTTTTACCCGGTGCTCGTTTATTCATTTAATTATTGTTTTTACATAAACCAAAGATCTGTTCGAAATTTCACTGTTTTATGTCAAATTGTATATCTATGTTATGTTGAAAAAATGAGACCGACCATTTTCCATACTTTTCTAAACCTTATTCGAGTTTAGGAGAATTTTCCAACAGAGCTTCATGCTCACCCCCTACATATAACCCTTTTCAGATTCTACCCTTGAGAAGGCGGCAGGAGTCGAGAAACTGGTGCATTAGGAGGCCCCACATAAGGGGAATCTAAATCCCGAGGTGAACATGTAGAGCTATCATTTTCTTTTATAATAGACTAGAGAAATTAATTTGAAATCATGCAAAGTCTAGTATTTTGTTATTCTCATTACAAGTGATCATAGTTTAATTTTTGACATGTAAATGCTATTATTAGCATATTCTTTTCGAGTCAGGGTCATGGCTTCGACTTATTCTTTCTTTTCGGTTAGTTATTGTGGGTATTACATACGATGAATGAAAATCTTTTGGGATAATGTTGTAAATATTTTATGGATAAATGGACCCAATGTGGTTGATGTGGTATAATTGCACAGGTTATGTTTTGGGTAGAACTCCCCGAACAAAGTAGACTATGCCCGAATTTTGTTAAATTAAGGACCCCTGGTTATTTATGGATTTTATTAGTGCTCTCATGATGTAAATGGTTGTTAGTATGTAATGTCGTCCAAGGGGGTATTTGGGGGGTTACAGGTAGAGCTTTACAGCCCTTGTAGTCCGTTTCGGCTCAAACCTTAAAGGTGTCTTTCCTATATGCATAGGCTTGCTCAGAATATCTCATGATCTAACAACAAAAAATTGTGAATTCTTCAATAAAAATACTAACATGTTAAATATAGTGATTTAAATTTTTTTTTTAGACTATAAAATGAATTTTTAGATAAATACTAACTTTTTGAATGTCTTACTCTAACATTGACATTTAATTCATTAATTTTCATTTAAATATGACTATATTTGATATTGAGTTATTATTAATTTTATTTATAAAAATAAAAAGGAAAAAGTATATCTAAACCAAAATCTCGTTATTTCATCACTAGTAGGAACTCAACAAAAAGAGTATGTTTCATCTAGTATAAATTTGATTGTACCAAATATTATCTCGTTTTTCTACAAATTTAATCATTTTCCTAATATTTTAATTAATTTGGCAGCATAATGAGAGAGAAAAAACTCAGAAAAAAACTTAAGTTATTCTAAGACACTTTTTATTGATTGTTTTTAAAAATAGAAAATGATACTGCCTCACAATTACTTTAAAAATTACAATGGCTTCGAAAACGGAAATCTAAAATATTTAATACTAATTAAAATAATCTAACTAAATTAAATTTAAAAAATGTAACGTATATATATATATATATATATATATATATATATATAGCAGTATATATATATATATATATATATATATATATATAAAAGAAAATTAAAAATGGCTTTACTTAATCATGTTTGGTCGAAATTGGTTTCAAAAAAAAAAAAAACTTATTGGAAATTGTGAAGCAAGTGAGGCAAAAAAAAAGCTTGTATGCAAATAAAATTGTTGTGGGATTGTTAACTCATCAAATACTTGAATGCTGAAAAAATCAAAAGACTTGTATCCATCCATATAACTGTTCGAGGCATGGGAGGTCATTCTAAAGCCGAAAAAATCAAAAGACTTGTTGAATGCTGCATGTTGAGATTGTTGATTTTTACTTTTTCACTTGGTTTTCACTCCAATTTCTTTCGTTTACTCCCAATGGTTGACTCCTTTGACTTCTCACTTCGTTTGATCATGTTTTTAGGCCATTGGACTTCCAAATCAACCTCCAATGCTTCCAAATTCATACCAAAAACCCCAAATAGGTTCCATTGCTCATCCTCATGCTTCAAAAAAGCATAAAAGTCACCTAAAAAGGTCTTGCAAAACAACAAAACTCTAGGAAAACATTAGTAACCAAGAATAGGGACTTGCAACTTGCATAATTTGATAGGTATGATTAGTTACCACTCAAAGGGGCTTAAGATGGAATAATTAAGCTTGAAAAAAAAGCCCTTTTTGAGGCTTTTAAAACAAAAATTTTGGGCTAAAAAATGGGCTAAAATGCACCCCAAGCCTGACCCAACATTGCGACATGAGAAATAGTAGCATGGAGAAGCTCTCTACCACGTCGCGATGTCATGCTCTCACATCGTGACTTCAATACTCCTCTTTGTTTTCTTTTTCAATTCCCGAGGTCATAACTTTCTTGTTCAAATTTCAAATTAAACAATCTTGGTCTTATTGTAAAGCTTAGAGAGTGTAGAATATGGATATGGTCAGATAGAACATTTTAGAGGTGATGGAATAGACTGAATCAACAAACTGTGCCAACTTGTCAGCTTTTGAGCACTCTTCTTCTTCCTTCTTCTAAAAGCCAAAACTTGATCATTTAAAGTCCAAATTAAGTGAATAAGGGTACTTTGGAAGGCTTATAAAGTGTATAACTCATCCATATAAAAAGAATAGCCCTTTTTTTATCATCTTATAGCTGAAAAGATCGGAAGACAGAAGTTGTTGTTGCATGGTGTGCTGAAGTTTACTGATTTTTGGACATTTTTGCTTCGTTTTCTCTCCTATTCCACTCATATGCATTCAATGGTTGACCTAATCATAAAGATGAAAATTTAGAGCATTAGAACACTTATTTATATAAAATAATAATAACATAAAACACACACAAAAATATGAGGGTAAAAGGTGCATAAAATATACTCATCAACTCTCATGATTATTCCTTGAGTCAATCTTAGCCTGCACCAAAAACATTTTCACATCTGTATAGGTTTCATTTATTTTTTTCAATTATGTTTTCTATTTCATATTTAATTTTTACGGAAGTCTTCTCTTTGCACTAAGCTTTCAGGTTTATCTTCACTTGAGCACATGACTCATGGTGACTGCCCACCCCATGGTGCATGAAAATTTGTTGAATTTGTGCTTGAGGTAAATTGGAATTTTGAGCATCTCTTCTTCATTGATGTAACACATCCTAACTCTTTTATTTGTGTTCTTCAATGCATGTATGGTCTATCTTGTGTGGGGGGAGAAAATATTTGAAAAAGAGATTTCCAAACTAGATTTGAAATATTGTTTTTTCTGCATGTGTTTTTCTTTCTTTCTTTTTCTTGTTTAGTGTGTTATATATGAGTAGAGTTGGTGCCAAGTAAACTGTTTAGAAATTGCATTGGTATTGTGCTTTAATTCTTTACTCAAAATTGGGATTTCATTGCATTTATTTGACCTAGGACTTGAGAACATCTAGTGGATGTGGGAGACTTGGCTTGAATAACCCCCTTGTCTCTCAAGAAATTATTTCATTTTGGAACTTGAATATGACACACTTACTAGATCTCCTATGCATGCATTGGATCCAGCCTCTACTTCAGAATAAAATTTACTTTGAGATATTAATTAGCTTTGATAGTGATGGGACACCTTCAATCACCTCCTGATCCTTATGGTCTCTACACAATGTTGCTTGAAGATGTAGTTAATTAAGATTAGGTTGCACTCTCAATTAATTAACGTTAGGGCCTAATTCAATTCACATAAACTAAATTAAGCATCAATCCAAACACAAGCGGATAATCATATATAAAAATAAACCACGACTTCTATAAAAATTAAGGAAAATAAGGCATTAGGTTCCAAACAATCTTCTCTAGTTGAAAGATTTAGCTATCAATACTAATGAACAAACCAACGAATGTATCTTTAAAAATAAACATAGTTCAAAGAAGGAAGAGATGAAGATAAAACGAGTTTTGATTGCAAGGTTAGGCTTCGAACTCCTCTTCAAAGATGGACTTGATCCTCCCCCTCGATAGATTTCGTGTTCTCCTAGCTTTCTGTGAGTGTTCTTTTTTCTCAAAATCTCAAATTCTACAATCCCCCTCGGACTTAGGCCTTCTCTCCTTTTATAGATCAAGATTAGAGCTCGAAAATAGAAAGTTCTAGGCAAGGGGCCATTAGTGACGTCGCGACATGCGTGAGCCACGTCGTGATGTGAGGCTTCTATATGTGAGAGTCAAGCCATCACATCAAGACGTGGTTCACGCCTTTGAAATCGTGCTCTCCTCAATACATGTCGGGCGCGCTTGGTCAAAATTCCACTCTCTGTCATGTCATGACATGATTTCTCATGTCGCGACGTGAGTATGCTTTTCTAAACATTGCTTTTTATTGCCTTTTTGCTCCGTTTTTATCCCATTTTCGCTCCTTAAGCTACAGACTTCCCTCCATCAATAAATGAGATAAAAAAACATTAAAACCTTCAAAATACTCTTAAGAACATGTAAATGACTAGGTGATTAAGGAGATAACACGCATAAATTACACTGTAAAACCCGAAAAAAAATTCATATTTTCTGAAAAATTGTATAACGGTATTTTCGGTTGAAAACCGGAAATTCTCTAGATGTCGGATGACAAACGACCGCGCCTGCAAATTGCCTTGCAATCTAGTGACCTTAAAAGTTTCGTCGAATTCTAAGACAAGCGGAATATTTTACGATTTTCTAGGTGATAAGTCACTGAGTGACTTCAGGAACGAGATTTTTCCGAAAATCTCGGAAGTCCGGAAATGGCTTAGGCTAAGTTCATTTAAAATAAAGTGAACTGAAAAGAAATAAATTGTTTCGAGGCAGAAACGGTGAAGGATCCCGACCCAGATTAACCTCATGAACCCGAGGGGACCTCCCGGCACTCCAACGGATATAGAAACTTTTCCTCAAAACAGTTAAATAAAATCCATGGAGCGAACCCCTTTACAATCCTTAACATATCTTTAGAAAATAATGCAAAAGTGAAGTGGTAAATTTTTTTTCTTTTTTTTCTTTCTTTTTTTTTTCTCAAACACTTAGATTTTTCAAAAATCGGCCAGAGTTTCCTCTGTTTTTCAGACTTTCCCAAATTTACAAAAACCTGCGAAAACATTTAACAACACTTCTAATCTTTCAATTCTCAATTTCCATTTTAGGACATCTCGTCCACAACCCAATCAAACACAATAGACATAAATATACATTTATTTACCTCAAACCATCAAAACATTCAAACCTTCTTCTATTTCATGCATATTTTTATCAAAAGATTAGGCTTGAGTCGGGCTTAAGCCGACCGCCTACGTACCTCGTCCACTGAGGATCAAAGCCCACGTAGTTCCTTTTCAAAATATATACATATATACATATATACATGACAAAATATTAAACATATACAATATGCAAAATATATATACAATGCGCTTCACATGCGCTGCCTCCTCGATGGCTCTCGACCACCGCGCTAGGGGATGCTCTACCGGCACCCGTCACGGTCCTCAAAAATGTTTTTGAAACATACTTAAAAAGAATGAGCTAAAGGAGCTCGTACATTTTCATTTAGACAACATTTTCAAGATATATCAAAGTAATAAATACTATACAATTAAAAACCAATTTATGCCTTAAACTTTCTTTCTTTCTTTTATTTCTTTATCATGGAACCTAGGGGATAAACACAATCGAACAGCTTTCCGATAATCGACGGTGAGGGATGCAAGATTGGTCGGGGCCATAACTACTACGGGCCATGGAGAAACTCACGCTTGCATAGGTTCCGCTTATAAAGACTTTATCACGTGTAAGGATATTACTCTAAACACCTATTTCCTCCCTCAGTTAGTAACCTATAACTTTACCCTCTAAAACCTTACACGCTTAAAGTACTGCCGATATCTGGCCATAACAAATTTCATATAGGGTTAGGGTAACCATCAGTAAAACATTTCTTCAAAATACATTTATAAATCCATTTAAATTATTTACTTATCATTAAAACACATATGCATTCTGCATACATTTTTAAATCCTCATAATGCCTTAACTTATGCATACATATTTAATATACATATATAAACATTTACATTAAACTTTTCATTTTAACATTTACAAATCTTTCACTTTTAAAACTCAATTTTCAAAATCGCTTTACACTCACTCCTTTTGTTTCGAAACTTGAGCACAACTCCACTACTTTCCCGCCTTTGCTTAGCCTACACACTCAACGAATACAACATTAATTCACATGATAGCGTAAAACTTAACGCATTTCACACGCAAGTCACTTTAGGGTCACACAACATTCATATAAAAGCCAAATTAACAATTTACCCTTGAGCACTAAAAAACCCTAACAAAAAACCACTCATTTTGGCAACTCTTTTCCAAACAATACTCTATGGACTTTATTACCCAAAATTTATTCAAAAGGTCTTCAAAATTATGAAACTCTAGATCAGTCCTTTATATATCCAATGACATCTCTTAAATTTTAAATTGGCAATTCTTCTCCAAAGCTCCTCAACCATGCATAACACAAGTTACAACATGTTTTTGATGCCAATTTGGTTAACTCACTGAATCACCTACTGTTATCCTTGATTTCTGGGATCTTAACTCCATAAATTGGAAATTTTTTATTCACTCATTTGAAGCTATGGTTCTATGGTTTCTTCTCCAATTGGAATCACCCAATTTGGATCACCAAAACTCAAGTTATCAGATTTTTATATCTAGATTACTCAAATTGACAGAATGTAATTCAAGACATAGTCACTTGGAAAATTTCTGGGCACTTTGGGGTTACAATCTTGCACTTCCTTCAGATACCTATTTCCCTAGAAGTCTATTTTCACCATACTTTGAATCACTCAATTTGGATGAGTGAAACTCACTTTCTATGACCAAAACACTACAACCATACCCAAAACGTAGCATGGGACCAATGAGCTACATGAGCTCATCTTTCAGGGTCTATCAGAGCCTCTAGAGCTACAATTTGCTCGGTCCTTCTATACACTTGTAGCCTTCTCTTATGGTTCTTACCAATAGGAATCAATTGATTTAGATGATTATAACTTAATCTATATCCAAACAAGAATGTGGTTTTTACAAAATTTGGACAAAGATTCCCTTAAAAACCCAACATTCTCCTTTACAACTATTCCATAATACCCTCAAAAACCACACAAATTTAACTCAAAACAACTCCACAACACTTGAATTGATAGATTTGAAATTCATAAACCAAACCCTAAGTGAAAATCCAAGAATTCAACCCAAGGTCCACCAATTCCTACAAAACCATAAAATTATGATGATTCCATGTTTAATTTTCACCAATTGGGGTTTTCCCCCACATAACCTCAACAATTCTAGGGTTAATGTGATTTCTCCACAAAACCATAGACCAAGCGAGCACTAATCTCCATACCAAACCTTAGGAAATCCAAATACCTATGATTACAAAATGAAAACATACCTTGGTTTGGTTTTTCTCCCACTTCTTCTTCCTTTTCTTCCTCCTCTTCTTGCTCTCTTCTCCTTCTCCTACCTGCCTGTTCTAGAAAATTTTGAGACCAAATGTGAATTTTGTTTGTCTCCCTCTCTTCTATAATATTAACTTTGCCTTAAATTACCATTAAGTCCTCAAGCACTTAATATTGCACTTTTAACTTTTGTTTTTACTATTACGGCCCATCTCTACTTTGATTTTGACTATGTCTATGGAAATTACAATTTAACCTCAAACACTTTGATATTGCAAATCAACTTATTTTATTTTCATTTTGGCATATCAGTACCTCTCCCGACCCTCGACTTCGACTTACCAAGACTGAATCAAGCCTGTCCTATCTCTCGTCCCACTCCTCATCCACCGGTAGAACATCTACGGGCACTCTATGGCAAGTGTCCTTGGCCGTCCGCATCTTAGCAACCTGGCTCAGGCTCAACTCGCATACCAACACAAGCAATGGTTCTTCCCACACCGAAAGCACACTCGTGCTTTGGACCCTTTGAGCTACCTCGTCTGCGGGCCCCACCGAACCCCCGGCTAGATCAGGCTCCCGACAACCTCATTCGCCACCACCCACCGTGCGGCTCCTTCCTCCCCCTCTGAACCGCTTACCTGAACCGCCCGAACCCACGTCGACCTACTCCATTTCGTCTTCTGATCGGGCGTAGCCTCGATTTGAACCCCATGCTCCTCAACCCTGAACCCAGCCTCTACCACCCGGTCGTGACCGTAGTCGTCGACGCCATCGCGGGTCCTAATCGCCGACTAAGACCTACAAAGAAACCTCTCGGGGTCTCTCGAAACTTCATCATCCCCGAGCAAATGGAACATGTCCGATGAGCCCGAAAAACTCCGCTCATAACTGTCATGAGAGATCCCCTTTACCCAGCCCTAAAGAACTCCTCATCCTTCGCATCTCTGTAACTGGCTGGAACAAACTTATCTGTAAACTCTTCCTTGAACTGTGCCCAGGACACTCCCTCTGGGCATCTCCTCTGAATTGCCCTCCACCACTCTAACACTCTATCCCGTAGGAGAAAGGCAGAAAAAGTGACCATCTGCTCATCTGTACACTTCATCACCTGGTAGACCCGCTCATTTCCCTCTAACCATGACGAAGCCTTTTCCCGGTCTCCCAATCCATCATAGTTTCACAGGCTCCCTAGCTTTCGCCTCTCAGAAGCCATCTACTTCCTAAGCCGTCATAATGCAAGCATAAAAGTTTGTCACCGCTTCTAAAGTGTATATGTCCTCCCACTCCACCCTCAGGAGGCTGTGGTAATTTTATCCGTATGGCTCGCGCATAGGTCACTATGTGATCGTGGGTGGAGAAACATACGCAGATTCTCAACATATTCCTGGGCAGGTACTCAATGCCCTGAGCTCTCCCCTGATTTCATGGCCTACCGACGACGATATTAGATCTGGGAACTGACATAAATGTAATGTATATATGATTTTAAATCACATAAATAATTTATGCAATTATAAAATAAAACATTAAAACAATCATATGAAAATAAAATTTTCAAATCTTTATAACATTTTCAAAACCTTGGCTCTGATACCACGTTGAAGGATCCCGACCCGAATTAACCTCATGAACCCGAGGGGACCTCCCGGCACTCCAATGGATATAGAAACTTTTCCTCAAAATAATCAAATAAAAATCCATGGAGCGAACCCCTTTACAATCCTTAACATATTTTTAGAAAATAATGCGTAAGTGAAGTGGTAAATTTTTTTCTTTTTTTTTTCTTTTTTTTCTCGTAAACACTTAGATTTTTCGTAGTGACCGGCCAGAGTTTCCTCCGTTTTTCTACTTTCCCCAAATTACAAATCAACATTTTCTGTACATCTTATCTAATTCAACTTATTTTTAGACTTTCATGAACTCAACACTACAGGTCTCCTGATTTTCTGCACTCATCATCAATATTCATGTAGTCTGTCTATATATGTTTTTTATTGTGTGTATCGCCTGAGCCGCTTAAGCCGACGCCTACGACTCGGGCCCACCGAGGATCAAAGCCTCCACGTAGTTCCTTTCAAAAATATATACATATATACATATATACATGAAAATATTAAACATATACAATATGCAAATATATATACAACGCAATACATGCGGCTGCCTTCCTCGATGGCTCGACTCACCGCTGCCAGGGGGATGCTCTCAACGGCCAAGACTGCTCCTGTGTGTCCTCGAAAAATGTTTTTGAAACATAATGGAAAAGAATGAGCTAAAGGAGGTCAAAGTGAGTGTACATTTTCATTTAGACAACATTTTAAAGATATATCAAAGTAACAAATACTTATACAATTAAAAACCAAATTTATGCCTTAAACTTTTCTTTCTTCTTTTCTTTATTTCTTTCTTTCTGATGGAACCCAAGGGATAAACACACCACGCCCGTGTAACGCCCCGTCCCGAGAGGGTACTCAGATGTGTAACCGTATGTGCACACCAAGGGCTTCTTAATTATTTTTAGTGCCAATAGAATTTTTGGAAAGTTGTTTTATGGGTAAAATTATAAAGTTTTCAAAGAATTATATGGTGGCACTTTTGCAAATTAAGGAAAGTGAGGTGAAATTTCAATTATGGAATTTTTTAAAAGGATAATAATAATAATAAATGCATTAAAATGGTTCAGGGAAGCCTAGAAAATTTTCTAGGATTCCTGATGACTTTAAACGAATCACAATTGCCTCTCACGAAATCTAGTGACCTAGAAAAAGTTTCACAATTCGAAATACGAATATTTTACTTAATTTTGGGTGATAAGTCGCCAGATCTCTTCAGGGATGAGATTTTTTACAAAATCTCAAGCCGTGAAGTGGCTTGATTTAAGTTCATTTACAATAAAGTGAATCAAAAGAAATAAAATTTTCGATAGAAATGGCTCCTAATAAGGCAATATTAAATCATATATGAAAATAATAATAATAATAATAATAATATTAATAAGAATAATAATTAGAAAAAACTAAAATCAAAAGGAATAAACTCAATGGCTGTGGGACTTGACGACAGAGGAGAGAAAGCGTCCACAAAGGATGGTATATTATTTTATTTTTCCTTGCTTTATCAGGGATTTAATGTAAACGGAGAGTGGGTTTTCATCTAGCCAGTATGCAAAGTTGTAGATACGCGATCACAGCTAATGATGCGCATTCAATATCTTAGCCTTTGTCAAACTTCTTAAAAGGTAGAAAATTTGTCTACTTCGTGGTTATTTCAGCCTAAATGCTATATAATGACTTGAAATTTTCTTAGAGTGTCGTGAGTTAAGTCGTAAACTCATTCCAAAATTTTAGAACAGTTTAGGAATTCTCTTAGGAATTTTCTGGGGACTCGTGTTCTGACACAGTGGTCAATTTCTGACTACTGACAATAGACGAAATTTTTAGAATCTGTAGTCTATGTGCCTGATAATTTTCGTAAATGCTGTGTATTTTTTACTGAAAGTCCCTGAGTCAAAAAAAATGATCAAAACAAGATAGTTTTTATGTGGGCATTTTAATGTGTAAGGATATTTTCGTCAATCTCATCATATTATCGATGCCCCATTCGAATGGGACTAGCACGTAAAGTCTTTGTTAGGAAACGGCTTCGGCTCGATATAGTCGCTTGAGCTCCCGCATGTTTTGCTATTAAACGCGAACCATGCATTTTCAGATTCTCATGATCAGGTAGGTGATTCAGCATCCGACGAGAATCAGAGTGCTTGATATGAATTGTAAGAAATTAGGTCGAGAAAAGGTGAGAGTACTCAAAATCATTTTCTAAACGAAAGTGTTTAAATTACACTTTGCAAAGTGCTTTGAAATATAGGGATTTATAAAGCATTTTTTTACCTCCTAATTATTATACTTAAGCATAAATGTTTATTTCTTATTTAAGAAACAAATTTTTGGCTCGGTTTAGCAAAACCCAGATGGCACACTCGCCTCATCCGATGTATTTCTGACAGTATGGTAAATGTTATGGGATATTATGATTAACTATATTGCTCGGGTCGGCAATCAAGCGTATCTAGTATATATATATAGAGTCGCCTCCGCATATCTTGTATATAGTTAGCGCCAATACTTAGTACATAGCATGAGGTGTTGGTTCCGAGGTTCCTCACCGGCATTTTTGGTTCCGAGGTTCCACATTACA
Organism: Tetrastigma voinierianum; assembly: GCA_016808115.1. NCBI lineage: Eukaryota > Viridiplantae > Streptophyta > Magnoliopsida > Vitales > Vitaceae > Tetrastigma > Tetrastigma voinierianum. The sequence goes on from JAEQBH010005213.1 coordinate 135,588, forward strand.
CCAGAGCAGATCCCGCTTCGGTACCACTGCACTGTTAGCTCTGCAGCGTTCCGAGAATCACTCACGATGCCGTGTCTGGCGGCCCGAGGCATCACGCCTAGGTATTTCGTAAATGGGCCACAAAGTGGCTGGTACTCTGATTTACAAGATAGCACCTTTCGTGATATTAACCACCACGAAACACTGTTGCACTGTTAGTTTTCGATTGTTTTCAAGAATATAACGCTTTTCACAAAGATAAATAGCTGCATCATTTTCACAGCTGGTAAACAATGCAGCCAGAAATAGTTTTAACGCTAGAATGGTTAGTAAAACTCGCTTCTATAAACACGCATAAACCATTTTTGTACAAATATTTTTATATTGGGTACACAAACAAAGGTATTTATTAACATTTAGAACTTATAATACCACCGAGCCCGCTTATTCGTCGCTTTTAAAATAATTTTTCAGGTGTGTGTTGAAGTCGTAAAGACCTTTCCAGATCCTCGCTCCCAGACGCTGTGTTGTGATTTTCATATAAGATAAGGTGTGTAAATTAAAAATAGTAAAAGTTAAAAATGTGGCATTTTGTATATGTAACATCGTTTTGTAAAATAATATGCATGCATGAGTTTTAAGAAAATTAAAGCTGTTATGAAATTATGTTCGATTGATTCGTATCTTATTTTAAGGAGGACCAAAGGTCCTTTATGATTGTAGTTGGATTTTGGAAAATATTGTGGGAGGTGTATTTGTTTATATACAAAGTGATTTTTGTATTTCTCACACCACCGTGGCAAATAAGTATGTCATTGATTTTCGCTAAATCTAAAGGTGTAGATTTTGATAGAAATGAAAATTTTTATAACCCACGCTTTTTTAAAGCTACGCTCATCGGGCGAATCTACTAGCTTCATGGTAACTTTGTCACGAGCCAGTTTACCGGGAGGTTACTGTGGAGTTGGTCGGCGCATTTCCGTCACTAGGAAAGGGGTCTGGCTATTCCGGGGATACCGACGGTGAGGGACGCCTCATTCCGCCATAACCACTACGCTACGAGAAACTCACGCCTTTGCATAGGGTTCCATTTTTCATAGCACTTTATCACTTGTAAGGATATTACTCTAAACACCTATTTCCCTCCCTATTAGTAACCTATAACTTTACCCTTCAAAACCTTACACGCTTAAAGTACCCTACGATATCACTATATAGGTTAGGTAAACTAATGCAGAAAACATTCTTCAAAATACATTTATAAATCCATTTAAATTATTTACTTTATCATTAAAAACACATATGCATTCTGCATACTTTTAAACTTTATAATGCTCTTAACATATGCATACATATTTATTATACATATATAAACATTTACATTAAACTTTTAATTTTAACATTTAAAAAAAAAAATCTTCACTTTTAAAACCCACTTTCAAAAATCGCTTTACACTCACCCTTTGTTTCCCCGAAACTTGAGCACAACTCCACTACTTTCCGTCTTTGCTTTTAGCCTACATTAATTCAACTAATACGCAACGTATTAATCGTCACAGATAGCGTAAAAACTTAACGTGTATTTCACACTAAGCTCACTTTAGGGTCATACAACATTCATATAAACTAAATTAACAATTTACCTTTCGAGCACTAAAAACCTTAACAAAACCACTATCTTGGCAACCTTTTTCCAACAATACTTATGGACTTATCACTCAAAATTATTCAAAAGGTCTTCAAAAAATTATGAAACCTCCAGATCAGTCCTTTATATATCCACTATATCTTTAAATTTTAAATTAAAATTCCTTTTCCTCTAAAGCCCCCTCAACCACATAACAATGTTACAAGATACTTTTGATGCCAATTTGGTTAACTCAATCAATCACCCACTGTTATCCTTGATTTCTGGATCTTAACCCATAAATTGGAAATTTTTTCTTCACTCATTTGAAGCTATGGTCTAAGTGTTTCTTTCTCCAATTTAAATCACCCAATTTGGATCACCAAAACTTCAAGTTATTGGGTTTTATATCTAGATTACTCAAATTGACATAATTGTATCCTACATAGCCCACTTGGAAAATTCTGGGCACTTGGGGTTACAATTTGCTTGCACTTCCTTCAGATAACTTATTCCCTAGAAGTCTATTTTACCCATAATTTTGAATCACTCTAATTGGGATGAGGAACTCCACTTATGACCAAAACACCACAACCATACCCAAACGAAGATAATCACAAATGAGCTACACGAGCTCACCTTTCAGTCCGTATTGGGAGCCTTAGAGCTACACTCTGTTTTGGTCCCTTCTATACACTTATCCCTATCTCTATGAATTTTTTACCAATAGGAATCAATTGATTGATGATTATAACCCAATCTATATCCAAAACAAGAACAGGGGTTTTTACAAAATTTCGACAAGATTCCCTTAAAAAACCTGTCATTCTTCCTTTTTTACAACTATTCCATAATACCTCAAAACCACATGAAATTCTAACTCTAAACAACTCCACAACACTTGAATTATGATTGAAATTCACAAAACCAAACCCCAGGTGAAATCCAAGAATTCAACCCAATCCACTAATTCACAAAACCATAAAATTAGGATGATTCCATGTTTAATTTTCACCACTGGGGTTTTTCCTCACATAACCTCAACAATTTAGGGTTAATGATTTCTCCACAAACCATAGACCAAACGAGCACTAATCTCCCACACCAAACCTTAGGAACTAAAATACCCACATGATTACAAAATGAAAACATTCCTTGGTTTGTTTTTTCTTCTCCCACTTCTTTTTCCCTCTTCTTCCTCCTCTTCTTTCTTCTTTGCCTTCTTCCTCCTACCTGCTTCAGTTCTAGAAAATTTTGAGACCAAAATGTGAAATTTTGTTTGTCCTCTCTTCATAATATTAACTTTGCCTTATCAACATTAAGTCCTCCTAGTTAATTTTAATATTGCACTTTTAACTTTTTGTTTCTACTATTATGGCTCATCCTCACTGATTTGACTTTCATATCTATGGCAAATTACAATTTAGTCCTCTCAAACACTTTGACAGTAAATCAACTTATTTTATATTTTCATTTTTGGCATACTATCTTCTCAATTATGCCCTTTATAAGCCTTTTGGAATTTACCACTTTACCCCCGGCACTAGTACCAATTCCGGTTCCATAAATTATGATTTCATAATTCCTCTCCAAAATACCATAATTTAAGACACTTGGCTTCTGTACCCTATAGTTACATGTACCCACACTCTCGACGTATACAAACCTTAATTTAATAAAACAATATGAACCATGTATCCAAAATAATAATAATAATAATAATAATAATAATAATAAGATAAAAAGATAAAAAAACGAAAAATGTAAGAAAAGCCAAAAGAAATAGATCTAAAAGAGAGAGTGTGGAGAGAGAATTTTATTTTTATTTTTTCTTCTCTTTGCTTCTTTCTTAGATTCACGTAAACTGACCCAGGCTCTGGCCGACTAAAGGCAAAGTTGATCCACTATATCGAGAGCTGCTACTACTGGCACCAAAATCTTGAGTTTTGGCCAAACTCCATGAGGTAGGGAATTTTCCTACTCTAGTTATTTTTAGTCTAAAGGCTATTTAATGGCCTCCTGATTGGCTTTCTAGAGGCCTTGGAAAGCGTCGTAAATTTCAAATTCTCAATTTTTTGGACTGGTGTAGGAATCTCTTTTAGGAATTTTATGACCTGCTTAATAACAAGATTGCTGAATTTTCTGGACTCAGTGTTCTACGGGCCTGTGCTTTAAATTTCAAGATCATTTTCAAGGCTTACCTCAAGTTCTGCTTCTTATTTTAATACAAGACTGATGTTTTTGGGTTTTGTGGTGTATTTTGGTATCATAATAATTCGGTGATGAACCGAGAAGGGACCAAGAGGTGCCCCGTTTAGCATGAATCCCAGATTGGGGCTATTTGTATGTTATTGTTGAAAATAAATAAATAACATGTCAGGTGTGAAATTATCAAGGTATAATATTTTCTTGTTGATGTATTAACATGGGTTGGCATGATGTTAATTATATGTAAAAATTATAATTATTCATGGTGTATTAATGTCATGTAGCACTCATATATACATGTAACATGAAGGAAAATGATCAGTATCATGTAATTTCATATGCACTGCACATATCGCTGCTGAGTCAAAAAGGGTGCATGGTCTTAGTTTATTCACCTGTTATGAATGGGTCATGAGGTCGGAAAATTGACAAAGTCCAAGGTTGAGACTCCACTTGACATGTAAATTGATGAAATGGATAAATTACATGTTTGGGCGGAGTAAGTCAGGACTCCCTCCCCAAGGGTGAAAGACCCAAATGTTATTCATGGTTAGACATGATTCCCAGTGATGTAAGTCCGCGAAAATGTTGGAAAGACGTGCGGCGTCCTAAGGTGAAAACCCAAAAAATCCGTGGCCCACAAAAGAAAACAAAATCATGATTTGATAAATTAAGATCAGAGGGTCATTCCAATGGGTCAGAAGTATCGTTGGAACACAGACGATTATTCTTTCACACTGGCATTCCAAGTGTGAGGGAGTCGGCTTGGGACTCGCCTCAGAGCATGAGGGGTCACATCTCATACATGACACGTAACATCATAATGTCGCATAAAATTGTATGAAATGTGATTAATGTTTACGTATGTCACTGCATAAGTATTTAGGCGAGGAGTAACGTTGTAGGGGAGATTATCACTATCGGGCCACACCCCTCACATGGACCCCCTTCGTGTTCGTGCCCAGTGTGTGACTCCACCCGGTGATATGGGATGAGAGTCGAATATGGTTCATGTATACCTTTTTTTTTTGTATAAAAGACCGGGGAATGGACTGCTGGATTAAATAGTTCATCATATATTTTTTATATTTGTGAATTAAATATGTAGAATAGGCCCTAAATATATTGGAGACAAATGAGTGATATTGGGACACCTGGATATCCACATGTTTCTCTCCAAAGTTGACTAAGTTGTCAACGACCCCCTAGATAGGGGTTTCACAACACCTATCAGGAATCAAAATATAATTTATTTTATTTCATTTCCTTTTGAGTTCTTTTATAATTTGAGAAACCTTTTCTTATATTGTTTTGTTTTAGGTGTAAAAAAATTTACAATTTTGAAGAAAATGTATTATTATTATATTGTTCAATTTTAAATCACTCTTTTTTAGCAAACTTTACATAAGCATTGAACCTTTTATTATTAATTATTTTTTTGTTGTTGAAGAAAAATATAAGACAATACATTATATAAAAGTTTTTATTTTTTTATTTTCTTATTTTTATTTTTTATTGCTAAATAAAAATATAAGATATAATATAAAAATAAAAAGTTTACTTTCTATCATTATTTTATTTTTTATAAACTAACAATTTTTTTTTAAGGAATGCTTTTAGTTTCAAGTAGTAAATTCTTGTTCCCATTGTAGCTTTCAGACCCAAGACTCCTCCTCCCCATGCTTTATGCCTGTTTGAAACGATGAGCGCTCTACTACTTAATCTAGGCATGATGGACATATCTTCAAAACCAAAAAACAAATAGTTAGTGGTTCTCTTTGAATATTTCTACATTTTATATCATTACATTATTAATTAAAGCAAAAGTTATTAGTTTGTTTCTTTTATATTTTATTTTCAAGTCACTTAAATCTTTTATAAAAATTATATAAATGTTTAGTTAAAATGAGGTAATTGGTTCTTGAGTTTTTTTTAATTAAATTACTATTCTAAAAATTACTTTAACATAATACATTATTTGTTTAAAATAAAATAAAAATTATTTTAAACAAATATGTTATATGTTATGTGATTTCTAAAATAATATATTAAGTTAAAAATACTTTTAAAAAGTATTTATTTTTTTATCTACCCATCAATAGTTTTTCAAAAATAGCCCTTGAGGCTTGGCTCAAGTCGTAAATGGGTGGGATGGGATACAAGAAATTCCAAGCTCAAATCATTATAAGAGCAAAATATTACAACATGATATGCAAAGTGAATAAATGTAAAACAAAATTATAGTTTTTCAAAAATAATTATACATGCTTTTGAAAAAAAAAAAGTAAATTGATAAAATTAAAATAAATTAATAAGAAAAATGTAAAAGAAAATTTATTGTCATCAATTTTAAGAATGTGAAATACAAATATTTTATAAACTCACAATTCAATAATAATCTAAAATTTTCACCAATTAAATGTTTAGGTTTTGATGGGGATATAAAATTGGACCGAGTATCCTACTCGCCGGCCCAGAGTAAACGATGGGGACGTGCCCCCACCCATCCCCTCCATAGCGATAAGGAGGTCGGGCTCATTAGGCCCCAAACATGGGAGGCCAGTATTCGACCCAGGTGTAGTCAGCTGTGCGGAAGATGGGAATGTTCCCCCGAAGATAATAGCCCTGTTAGGTCGATCAAGTCCTACCTATTATCGTGGGTTCGAGGGAAAAAGTAATAGAAGACCGTTAGAGTGAGATCCTCAATAAAGAAGGAGGAGGATTATCCCAAATAAACTCCCTTGATTAATCGGATTTGCTAAATCTAAGGCTAACTGATATGAGGAAACATATCCTCCGATGGGAGGGACTCACACAATCGTGAGCGATCGTCATTTATAAATCTGAAATGTACATCCGGTGAAAGGTGCGATTCGGATGCCAATACTAATTCTCTAAACATTCTATCTTCTTTCTCTCAAGGGAAAAATGACTTTGGCAGCGGGGTGGCTACGGGCAAAAACCCTCGCCGACCCCACTTCTTTCTCGGTTTTTTGCGAGTACTTCTTCGAGGAGCCTGAATCAACCAGTCTGCGGCAATCTGCCTCAGCCAGGACAATCCAAGAGCACATCCCGGCCCACAAACAATCGGGTCGGCCCGGCGACCCCACGCGCTCGGCCCGATTAGGTTGAAAAGCATCATCGGTTGGCGCGCATTTGTGAAACGCGGCTTGTTCTTACACAAACATAGCGATTTCGCCGGTTCGCGATGATGATATCGACTAGGAACATGGCGGGAACGCGCTAATCCCTGCAAGGATGCCGCTATCCACGGGAGATCACGGACATCGGACCGAGGGCGGCGAAGCGATCGGGCTAACACGAAGCGAGAGTGGAAGCGCTCCGCCTCGTCGACCCGACGCGGTAGGAGATGAAACCGACTCACCCCGGAACCGTCTGACACCCCAGAGAAGAGCGGCGGGACTGCGGAAGGTCACGATGTTCGCCACGAGGAACGACCGCGGCTATGGCATTCCGTCTGCGGCCCAGGCGGAATCTAGTCAAGCCGGGGCACGGCTCCCGCAATAGCCGGTAGGGGGGAAGCCGAAGCGATTACACGAGAGGGCGTGCGACGTGCATTCCCACAACATCCCCCACCAATCACAAGAGAAGCGGACATGGGAGCAAGGTTCGGGAACCTCCAGCGGAAATTTAGCCATGTAAAGGAGGTAGTTAAAGGCGCACCCAGACACCATGGATACCTTAGTGCGTAGCGAATCACCTTTCTAAGGTGCTAAACTACGCTCTGACCAAATTCGGGATACCTCAGTAGCGCGTTCGATGGAGCAAAGATCCGGTAGATCATCTCAATACCTGCAAATGTCGGATGGAGTTGCATGTGGGTATCCAGACCCGTTGGTCGCGAGCATTCGCCACCACCTTAAAAGGCCCAGCTATGGCCTGGTTCCACAGAATCCCCTCTTCAACGATTTCCTCGTTGAGAGAGTTATCACTCGCGTTCGTCTCCCACTTCATCGGGGCTAGGACATACAGGAAGCCGAGTTACCATCTGTTAACCATCAAGCAGGAAACACAAGAAAATTTGAAGTCATACGTGCAACGGTTTAATGCCGAGTCCTTGAAGATAGATGTGCTTGACGAAAAGTTAAATCACGGTACCCTTAGCGGGGTTGGGATGCCCGGTCAAAGACGTGTTCTCTATCTCAAAGAACCACCGACTAACATGGCCGAGGTTCTTGCCAGCCAGAAAAAAATACATAAACGGAGAGGAGGCCCTCTGTCGAAGAAGGAAAGTTCTTCGTTATGAGACGAAAAACAACGAGAGAAGCGGCAGGGGCCAGACCCTGAAGGCAAGGAGGCCCGGAGAAAATCTCAGGAAGAGCGGGGCGATCCACAAGAGGCGAGGGGAGATCTTAGGGATCGCGCTGGGCGAATCATGACGAAAGAGCGACGGCGGTATTCACCCACCGACACTTCACTCCCTTAACGACCTCGGTGTCGCGAGTTCTACGTGAAGTGCGGGCGAAGCGATTCTAAGATGGCCGGTAGCGGATGAAATCAAATCCGCACCCGAGAGATAGCTCAATCTTTGCGAGTTCCCGCGGGGACTATGGACATCGCACGGACAATTGTATGCTGTGAGAAGAGATAGAGTGTCGTCTGGCGCGGATATCCTACGGCGTTTTATATCTTCGGGAACAGCTGAGCCAGACAACGAATCGGGCCCAGGCTCGCCGCCCTCGTCAGACGGCGACCAGCATCGGCCGACCCACGAAATCCACGTGATCTCGGAGGATTTGCGGAGGAGGAGAATCTGGATTCGACTCGGAAAGGCCCACTTGCGCGACATAAAGTCGGCCGGACATGGGGGTGCGAGCGCGGTATCTAAAATGCCGCGAAGTCGACACTGCTATCACATTCTCGATTCGGTTGGAAGGGTGTCGACACCCTAGCGACCAACGGTAATCCAGCGCGGGTGTGGCAAATACAGCGGTCCATCGGGTCTGGTAGACAACGGGAGCTCGTAGATATCATTTGCATCGACCTTGACGCAAAATGGGAGTGGAAGGAAAAGCTAGAACTGTCAGCTCGTCTCAGGGGGTTCTCGGGAGAAAAAGTGTTACGGGTTGAATCGATCCAGCTGAGGTGCTAACCTTGGGGGCCCACAGCCGCAAATGCTTGACAACTGACAAGGTTTCTCATGAGTGGATGCCGTCGACCTATAACATCTTTGCGAGGGCAGGCCTGACGAAAACCGTCCACACTCGGCGTACCACACATTAATCAAATTCTCGGCGATGCTTGGCGTTGGGGCGGTTCGGGGATCGGTAGTGGCGCGAGAATGCTATCTACGACCTCTATGAAACAAAAAGCGGTCGACAATGTGAGAATGGGTGAGCTTGATATGCGTGATGAAGCGGTCACTCGGCCCGAGCCCTCGGAAGAGCTGGAGCCGATGCGTTGGATGATGGCGACCGGGCGTCTTACCTATATCGGCTCCAAGCCTTGTGAAGGCCTCAGAGCCCCCTCACCACAGTTCTAAGAGCGGAAACGAGGGACATCTTCGCATAGACGGGTGGTAGCAAGGTGGCATGGTACCTTGGAGTCATCACTCATAAGCTAAATACTAACCCGTCTCTCGGCGGTTCGTAGCAGCGGTTCGCACGGAGGCAAAGGCCATCAACGAAGAGGTCGACAAAAGCTCCTCCCAGCGGGGGCAATCGGGAGGTAAAAGATACCCGGGTGGTTGGCCAATGTTGTGCCGTCAAGAAAGCAAATGGCAAATGGCGGCTGTTGATTTCATATAAACAAAGCATGCCCGAGGACGACTCCTACCCGAGGATCGACCTTATCGTAGATGCCCACGGCCCGAGCCATGAGATCCTTAGCTTCATGGATAGTTTCGGTTATAACCGGATAAGCATGGACCAGTGACCGAGGAGAAGAGCGTCATTCATCGCGGCGCGGGGGGACCCTCTTGTTATAAAGGTAATCTGGATTTGGGGCTCGAATGCGAGCAACTACCGGAGGGTTAGTGAGCCGGATGTTTAACAGAGATAGGCACAACAATGGAGGTATACATAGGCGACATCTTTGGTAAAATCCGCTGTGGTCTCCACATCGCTCACCTCTCACGGAGCGTTCGGATCACGAGGGATTATAACATGGAAGAAGCGAATCCGTGAAATCATGTGGCGTGTCGGTAGGGAAAATTCTGGGCTTGAGTCAACCACGGGGAATTAGGCGCCATCAGGATAAATAAAGCACATTGCTAGACATACTGTCGCCATCAGGGATAAAGGAAGTACAACGCTGACCTTGAGGAGGATCGCGGCTCTAGTCGATTAAGTGTCGGGGCAAGTAATAATCTGACCTTTCTTCGAGTTTTGAAGCCTTTGATAGGATGAGAAATGTGAAGCGTTTGTAACCTTGAAAGCGTGCGAGCTCGCCACCCATTCTAGTAAGCCGGTAGAAGGAGAAATCCTCACATTGTATTTGGCGATTATCAAATTTTTTCAACCCATTGTGATGCTCGTCGAGCAAGAAGCGAGTGCGACACGTCCCCCGCTGCGCGGTCGAGCCCTGAGGGGAGTTGAGGAGAGGTATCCAAAAATGGAAAAATTAATACTAGCTCTAGTGACCGCAGCTCGGAGACTTCGTCCTTATTTCCAGGCTCACACCATAGAAGTCGGAGCCGAATACCCACGTGAGCGGGGTGTTACACGAGCAGGTCTGCGGGAGGTTGATGAAATGGGCCGTAGATTTGGCGGGTCGACGTCGGTGAAGCCAAAAACAGCCATAAAGGACGGATGCTAGCCGATTTCGTCATGGGTCGCCCTAGTAGGCTTGAGGCCCACCCGATCAGGGACGAGGCCTCCCCGTATGGAAGCTCTACGTGGATGGAGCCTCGAATGCACGGCGAAGAAGGTTTAATCCCAACCTCACCCGGAGGGCATAGACATTGAATGCGGCTCGGGTTTGGGTTCCACGCCTCAACAGCGAGGGCCGGTACGAGGACCGCGTGGCGGACCTCAATCTCGCTCATTCATTTGGGGGGTCGATCGGCTAGAGGTCCCGATGCGGGCTCGGCCCAGTGAGGTCGAGACGATTGAAGACACATACGAGGCGAGGTGAGAAAATGATTCTATATCTTCGCCAAAGTCCGCGATTTATTAAAGTTTGTATCAGTTAAGATCAATGTCCCAGGCAGGAATTGTTTAGGCGGTAGCTTTGGCAAGGCGCTCTGACGCGCGAGGAAGACATTGGGGTATCAACGCCCGTCGAATCGCCAGCGAGCCCTCAGTTGACCCTTACTGACATAATAGTCGCCACAACCGGCGTCCGTGCCAAGCTGGATGGACCCTGTCTGGGACTATATTAATGACGGAACCTTGCGAACGACCCCGAGGGAAGCGGCTAAGATAGAGTGAATCCTCGGGTTTACGATCTGAGGGGAGCCTACACAGGCATGGATTCTTCACGCCCTTCCTAAAATGCATCGCGAGGGAGAAGACAGATACGTGCTTCTGCAAGAGAGATGCACGAAGGCATATCACGGGAACCATATGTAGGGGCTCGAGCGTTGGTAGGGGAAAGTTTTGAGAGCGGGGATACTGCGGCCCCTGTTGCTCAGATGCGACCAACTGAATTGAGATCTGGGTCTGCCCGGGAACTGCGGCCCAAATATCACGCCTCCGACGAGCCTCGACATCAATCACCGACCACGGCCCTTCCAGCGGTGGGGTTTGGACATGTGGGACCCTTGCCCATTGGCAAAGGCGATGTAAATTTATAATCGTGGCGGTAGATTATTTCACCAAGTGGGGGCGAGGGTAGGAGCCCTTAGCCGCAATCCGCAGACGAAGAATCTGCAACCATTGTAAGCGAGCAATCATATGCAGATTTGGTGTCCCAAGAGCCTTTGTCTCAGATAACGGTAAACAGTTCGATAACACAAAATTCAGGGACTTTTGTGCCGAGCTCGGAATTAAAAATTACTATTCGTCGCCCCGACTCACCTTGATCGAATGGGCGAGACCGAAGTCACCATCAAGAACCCTCAAGACCGCCTTGAAAGGAAAACCAAGGCTGGAAGAATTGTGAAGGGAGTTGGGTCGAATACCTCCTAATCTTATGGAGCTTTATGGGTGACACATAAGTCGGCCAACTTGGGGGCTGTTGCTAGCTTTTGGCCGCAGACGGTGGCCCTGTTGAAGGTGAGTAAAGTCTCCCGAGAATCGAGCCCCAGCCTCGGAGGAACAAAGCGATGAGGTCTGCGTGCGAACTTAGAGCTCTGGACGAGGGCGTGGCAGGTTCAACGACGTCACGGAGAATACCAAAGGAAGGCGCTAGGCACTACAACAGAGTCGGGCCAGTTACGTCTTGGGGGGTTTGAGTGTGAAAAAGCCTGCCCGCAAGGAAAAATCCAGCACATGGGAAGGTAGGCCCTAATTGGGAGAGGCCCTTATATTGTATCTCGGGTCGTCGGGCCAGAATGATTATGAGCTGGAACGAGAGGAAGGGAAAAATCTTACGGCATACATGGAGTCACGAGGAGCATCTTAGGCGCTTTTTCATCGGTAGGCATCGGTTCGTAATAAGGCCTTGCTTATATTGATTCCTAGCCCAGACGGAAGCACTTGGTTGTTATTCGGATGTCTCAAACGGTTCGGGCATGTAAAAAAAAAAAAAAAATAGAGATATATATACATACAATGGAAAATTCATGGAAATAAAAGTACATCTTTATTCAAGTCATGAATGGATACGATCCAATGGCGTTCTTGATTACATCATAAAAAAGCATACAATACAAGTAATACCCTCACTACACCTTGGTACAAACCGGTTCCCTCGGCGGTGCACTCGATGCAAGCTTGATACCCTCAAAAAAAAAAAAAAAAAAAAGAGGAAAAGAGAGACAAAGGAAAAACCCAGTGAAAAGAAGACAAGAAGGAGGAGAAGAGGAGAAAAAGAGGGGGACAAAAAAAAAAAAAAAAAAGGAGAAGCAGATGAGAAAGCCGTGGGGATAGAAAGAAGGAAAGAAAAGAAAAGAGGAGAGGTATAGCAGAGAGAGAGGAAGAAAGAAAGGAGAACGAGGAGGGAGGTGCAAGGGATGCACCATTCCCCACCCTTAGGACGCATTCCCTAGCCGAGAGCTAGGGAATAACATAACTCCCATAAAGGGGAAACTAGGGAAAAACACAACTCCCACGGGGAGAAATTCAGAAAAACCGGTCAGGAGGCGTTGGGGAACCCCGGCAGGGCGGCTGTCGAGGCATCAGTCTTCTACACGCCGTCACTTGATGAAGCGAAATCTTCAAAAGCATAAGGCACGAGACATGAGAACCCTGTTTATAGGAAAGCGGCGAGACAAGCCGCTCGAATTCTCCATCGATCGGCGTGCGGTTCGCACCTTTCGATAACTAAAGGACACAGCTTGACTCTCTAATAAAGCGCCTCTTCATACTGACACCTCTCCCCACAGATGGATTCTCACAACGGTCCTTCACACCAGTGCTTGCGGCGTGTATATAAACATTTACCCGTTCGGCGAGCTCTCCCTTAACCTGGTGGCGAGCTCCAGCTGTCGGGGCGAGCCCGCCTGCGCACCTCAAGCGAGGCGGGCTCCTCTCCGCTGCTGGTGGCGAGCTCCCACTATCATCATGAGCCCTTCTTTGTGCCTGAAGCAGGCGGGCTCCTCCCATCATCTCATTGGCGAGCTGCCGCTTCCAGCGAGGCCGGGCGAGCTCCCGCGATCCCGGGGCGAGCCGCCCCTGCATTGCCTCGAAACAAAGCGGGCTCCTCCCACAAATATCTCATTGGCGAGCTCTCCGCAGCACGGGCGGGCCAGAGCTCCCACGATCTATGGGGGCGAGCCCTTCTGTGCCTGAAGCGAGACGGGCTCCTCCCAGCGAAATCTCATTGGCGAGCTCTCCCTTCAGCACGGGCGGGCGAGCTCCACGGTGATCTAGCAGGACGAGCCTTACCGTGCCTCAAGCAGACGGGCTCCTCCTAAATCTCATTGGCTGAGCTCTCCCTTCAAAGTAGGCGGACGAGCTCCTGCATGTCCCAGGACGAGCCAGCACGTACCTGAAGCAGACGGGCTCCTCCTGCAATCTCATTGGCAGGCTCTCCGCCCGACCTGACCCGAGCGAGCTCCCGCGATCACATCGGGCAGGCCCTTCTCTGTGCCTCAAGCGGACGGACTCCTCCCCACAAATCTCATTGACAGAGCTCTCCGCTGACACGGGCGGGCGAGCTCCCACGATCTATGGGGACCCGAGGCCTTCTACGTGCCTCAGGCACACACGGGCTCCTCCCGACAAATCTCATTGGCTGAGCTCCCCTTCAGCACGGGCGGGACGAGCTCCTACTGTCTGTCCGGACAGGCCCTTCCTGCATTGCCTCAAACGAGCCCCGGGCTCCTTCCACGCGGAAATCTCATTGGCTTGAGCTCTCACTTGACATAGGCGGGACCAGGCTCCTACTATATCTGTCGGGGCGAGCCCTTCTCTACGTACCTCGAGCCTGCGACTCTCCCTGCAATCTTATTGCGAGCTCTCCCTTCAACATAAGGGCAGCCCGAGCTCCCACGACCTATCGGGGGCGAGCCCTTCTACGTACCTCGGAGCGGGACGGGCTCCTCCTGTAATCTTATTGGCTTGAGCTCTCCACCTGACTTGGTGACAATCCCGCTATCTATCAGGACGAGCCCTTCTCTGTACCTCAGACAGACGGGCTCCTCCCTGCAAATCTTATTGATGAGCTCTCCCACTAACGCAGGCGGGGCAGGCTCCCACGATCTATCGGGGCGAGCCACTTCTACGTACCTCAAGCAGACGGGCTCCTCCCCCAAATCATTGTGAGCTCTCAGCTGACGCCCAGTGAGGCCAGAGCTCCCCGCGATCTATCAAGACGAGCCTTCTGCGTGCCTCAAACACCCGGGCTCCTCCCTGCAAATCTCATTGGCGAACTCGCCAACGAGGCGAGGCAAGGCTCCCGCGTCTATCGGGGCTGAGCCCGCTGCACGTGCCTCGAAACACACGGGCTCACTCCTGCAAATCTCATTGGCGAGGCTCTCCCTTCCAACACGGTGACGAGCTCCCCACTATCTATCGGGGCGGGCCCCTTCTCACGTACCTCCCAAGCGAGGCGGGCGCTCCTCCTGCGAATCGTGCGAGATGCCCACTTTGACACGAGGGCGGCCGAGCTCGCGCTATCTATCGGGGCCGAGGCGCTTCTGCGTACCTCAGACGGGACGGGCTCCTCCTGCGCAAATCTTATTGGCGAGCTCTCCCTTCAACACGGTACGGCGAGCTCCCGCCATCTATCAGGCGAGCCTTCTGCGGCGCCTCGGGCCAGGCCGGGCTCCTTCCCTGAAAATCGTGGCCGGCTCTCCTAGCACGCCTGGTGACGAGCTCCCATGATCTATCGGGGCGAGCCCTTCTACGTGCCTCAGCTTGAGCAGGCTCCTCCCTGCAAATCTCGTGGCGAGCTCCCTTCAGCCGCGAGGCGGGGCGAGCTCCCACGATCTCGGGGGGCAGAGCCTTCTGCATTGCCGCCGAACACACGGGCTCCTCCTGCGGAAATCTCATTGGCGAGCTCTCCCTTCAACCTGAGACGAGGCCCAGGCTCCCACTATCCTCGGGCGAGCCCTTCTGCGTACTTGCCAGACGAGACGGGCTCCTCCTACAATCGTATTGATGAGCTCTCCCTTCAGCACGGGGCTGACGAGTAGCTCACGTATCAAAGGCCAGGCGCTACGTACCTCGGGCAGAGACGGGCTCCTCCGCACTAAATCTTATTGGCGAGCTCTCCCTTCAACCACGCAGAGTGGCGAGCTCCCACTATCTATCGGGACGAGCCCGCTACGTACCTCCCGAGATAGACGGGCTCCTCCTATGAAAAATCTTATTGACGAGCTCGTAGCCCTGGCGGGCAGGCTCCCGCGATCTGCTCCAGGCGAGCCCTACGTGCCTCAACCCAGACGGGCTCCTCCCTACAAATCTCATTGACGAGCTCTCCCTTCAACCCAGGCAGACGAGCTCCCACGATCTATCAGGACGACCTTACACGTGCCTGGCAGGCGGGCTCCTCGCAAAATCTCGTGGCGAGCTCGCTTCAACCGCAGGCCCGAGCGAGCTCCCACGATCTATCAGGACGAGCCCTTCTCTGTGCCTCAAACACACGGGCTCCTCCCTGCAAATCTCATTGGCGAGCTCTCCCTTCAACACAGGCTGACGAGCTCCCACTATCTATCAGGACGAGCCCCTTCTACGTACCTGGACGAGACGGGCTCCTCCTATGAAATCTTATTAACGAGCTCTCCCTTCCAACACGGGCGAGGCAGGCTCCCACGATCTATCGGGACGAGCCCTTCTGCGCGCACCAGACGAGCCCGGGCTCCTCACGCAAATCTGTGTGAGCTCTCCCTTCGACACGGGCGGGGCAGGCTCAGCGTCTCGGGGCGAGCCCTTCTGCATTGCCTCGAACACCACGGGCTCCTCCCTGCCGTCTTATTGGCTGAGCTCTCCCGCTAACCACCGGGCGGCGAGCTCCACTATCTATTCGGGACGAGCCCTTCTACGTACCTCCAAACACACGGGTTCCCCTGCAAATCTTATTGGCTTGAGCTCTCCGCGACACAGGGCGACGGGCTCCCATCTGTCGGGACGAGCCCTTCTCTGTACCTCAGACAGACGGGCTCCTCCTTGCAAATCTTATTGACTAGCTCTCCCTTTAACACAGGCAGACGAGCTCCCACGATCTATCAGGACTAGCCCTTCTCTTTGCCTCAAACACACGGGCCCCTCCCTACAAATCTTATTAACGAGCTCTCCCTTCCAACACAGGCTGACGAGCTCCTACTTTCTGTCAGGACGAGCCCGTCTCTGTACCTCAAACAGACGGGCTCCTCCCCACAAATCTCATTGGCGAGTTCTCCTACGCAGCCACCGACGAGCTCCTACTATGCTGTCGGGGCAGGCCAGCTACGTATCTGAAACGAGACCGGGCTCCTCCTTGAAATCTCATTGGCGAGCTCTCCCTTTAACGAGCCGAGGTGAGCTCCCACTATCATCTATCGGGGCGAGCCCTTCTACGTACTTGAGCAGATGGGCTCCTCCCTACAAATCTCAATGACGAGTTCTCCCTTCAGCACAGGCAAACGAGCTCCTACTACTTATAAGGACGAGTCCTTCACCGTACTTTAAACAAACGAGCTCCTCCTTACTATTCCTGTTGACGAGCTCTTGAGACTGAAGGATCCTAACCCGGATTAACCTCATGAACCCGAGGGGACCTCCCGGCACTCCAATGGATATAGAAACTTTTCCTTAAAGCGATCGAATAAAATCCATGGAAGCGAACCGCACTCAATCACTTAACATATCTTTAGAAAATAATCTGAGCGAAGTGGTAAATTTTTTTTCTTTTCTTTTCTTTTGTTTTCAAACACTTGGATTTTTCGAAAAATTGGCTTGAGTTTCCCTCTGTTTTTCGGACTTTCCCAAATTTACAAAACACGATAAAGCATTTTAAAAACCTTATAAATAAATTGTATACTTCCATATTAGGACTTCTAAAATTACAACCCAATCAACACAATATACATACATATACATTTGTTTACTTCAAATCATCAAAACATTCCAAACCCTCTTAAAGTCCATGCACATTTTTATCAAAACAAGTGGGCTTGGCGGGACCCAAAGTAGGCCGCCCTCGTGTTACCTCGTCCTTCGAGGATCAAAGCCCACGTAGTTCCTTTTCAACTTTATACATATACATATATGCATAACAAAATAATCACCATGAACAATATGCAAAATTATATACAATGAAATCACGGTCTTCGTCTCATCAGCTCGACTCCTTTGCACGAGGGTCCTCACATCGGCGTGTCTTGGGTCACACCTTGAAAATGTTTTGAAGAGCCACGGAAGAATGGGCTAAAGGAGCCCGGTGGTGTACATTTTCATTTAGATAACATTTCGATATACCAAATAATACATACTTATGCAATTAAAATCTATTTATACAATAAACATTTATGCTTTAAACTTTCTTTCAATAAATACTTATACCATTAAAATCAATTTATGCTTTAAACATTTATGCCTTAAACTTTATTTCAATAAATATATGCGTTTAAAATCCATTTATGCTTTAAGCACATTTATGCCTTAAACTTTCTTTCAATAAATACTTATACATTTAAATCCATTTATGCCTTAAACATTCGTGTAAGTAAACTTTCTTTCTTTATTTCTTTCTTTCATTCTTTACGATGGAACCCGAGAGGAATAAACACACGAGCAGGTTCAGAGATCTTGACGGTGAGGGCAGTCACATTCGATCATAACCACTACGGCTGGAGAAACTCACGCTT
Organism: Tetrastigma voinierianum; assembly: GCA_016808115.1. NCBI lineage: Eukaryota > Viridiplantae > Streptophyta > Magnoliopsida > Vitales > Vitaceae > Tetrastigma > Tetrastigma voinierianum. The sequence goes on from JAEQBH010005213.1 coordinate 153,755, forward strand.
TGCAGCGAGGTTCAGTCATAGTACTTTATCACGTGTAGGATATTACTCAGACACCTGGCCCCTCCACCGATTAGTAACCTACTCTTTTACCCCTCTAAATCCTTACACGCTTAAAATGCCGGCCGATATCGATCATAACAGGTCATAGGGGGTTTAGGTAACCATCAGTAAAACATTTCTTAAAATACATTTATAAATACATTTAAAATCCTTTACCTTATCATTAAAATACATATGCTTTCTTTACATTTTCAAACTTTCATAATACCTTAACATATGATATTTAATACACATATAAATATATGCATTGATGCAAAGATAAAACAATGCAAGATAAAACATTTCCATATGCCTTAACATTTTACATAAAAATTTCTACATTAAACTTTCAGTTTAACATTACAAAACCATTCACTTTTAAAAACTAAATTCTCAAAATATCATTTTTCACTCACAGTTCACCGCTCAATTCGCTTGCTTCCGTTGAGATTCCGTTCCCACGTCCGATCATCCTTTTCACCCTTTTCCAAAGAAAATCACAACTATACATTAATCATAACTTCCATTTCAATCCACCATACACATTCATTTAAAGCCAAATGAAAAAATTACTCTTAAGCACTAAAAACTGTTCGGCCAACCTTTTTTCAACCATACCTATAGACTTTATGACTCAAAAATTATTCAAGCGGTCTTCAAAATTTATGAAACTCTCAGATCAGTTCTTGATATATCAAATAACATCTCTTTAAATTTTCAATTTAAAATTCCGTCTCAAGCCCTCAACCATATAACACAATCTACTGACAAATAACTCAGTTTGGCAGGGCAGTCACACCTTAGCTCCACTTTGAACCATTTCTGGGCACTTTAAACACAATTTGCATGAACCAGCTTCAGATAAATTTTGATCCTAGAAGTCTATTTTACCCAGAATTTTGAATCACTCAATTCCGATCTGAAATGAGCAAGTTATGGCCAAAATACCAAAACTGGTCCAAAACAGAAAACAGGACATTTCCCTTTTCAGGCGCTGCTTAAAAATTTACCAAATTGTGTTTTTCTCTTCCATTTTCTTTCACTCTAAGCACTTAAATCTGATGCATTATACCCATTTCAACATATCACACAAAAGTCACCCATCAAACCCTAACCATTCATTCACTTGATTTGTCAAACCCTAATCTAATCCATGGCTTTCTCAATTTATCTTAAAATCATCATCATTCAACCTAAATGCCACTAATTTAACATCCATACAAGAAAATCCAAATCATTAGGCATGAAAAACATAAAAATCCAACTTTCCACCATGAAAAACACTTGTTTCTTGGGTTTCCCTTGTCTTCTCTTCCTTGATTCACTTGGAGCTCTTGGGAAGCAGAGAATAAAAATTCACCTCTACCCTTTTGCCCTACCCTTTCTCCTCCTCTTTCTCCTTTCTTCCCTTTCTTTTCTATCTTTCTCCTTTCTCTCCTTCTCATGGGCGATCTCCTCTCTTTGGAGCACTTAAATCCCTAATTTTAGACTTTAAAATATTCTTCCAAAAAGTACCCTTAAATTAAATAATTCCATTGGTTAGTTTAAAGTGGTTTACTTTTATCAAGCTTCTCATTGTGGTCCATTCTCATGAGACAAGTCATTTACCCATGATTTAAATCATAACTAGCCATTAAGAAAGGTTTTAATTGGCTCTCATAATAAAATATCTCCCTTATAGCGACTTTTATCTGGGTTTCCTTATCTTTTGCTTTTATACCGATTAAATGTCAAAAAGAAATATTTACCTGTAATTAGTCTAAACTTCAAATTAATAAATGAATTATTCAAATTAAATCGCTTTATAGAAATTGAAATTCAGACTCTGAAATCACGAATCGATTTAAAAATCATTAAAATCGGAAGTCGGACAATAAGCGTGTGTATCGAATTACGTTCGGATGCGCTGGAAACTATCAACGGACTCCGTTTCACTTTATTTCCCGGTTCGTTAGTCTTTATGATATATTACGGACATTTTAGTATTTTTCGGCCCAATTTCCAAAAAATTTCAACGCGAGGCCTCCAAAATTTTGGTCAGAATCACTATTCATAAATCTCCTATTCTCTTCTAAATATCGGTTCAAGTCATAGGAAGCTGAAATTTCTTACAAATTCCTTTGCAAACCCACTCCATTCGGATATAATAAGAAAATCATTATTCCTTAGGGCATTCGAGGTTACAATTTTCGAAAATTCCTTCATGTCGGAAGGCAGCCGTGGGAGCATTCTAAATTCTAATCTACCTAGTTTCTATCATTGGACCTGTCGGTTCGAAACTCTTATTATAACATTCAATCGGGTTGGGGTTTACAATCACCCTCCCTTATAAAAATTTAGTCTCGAAATTAAAACATTAGTACCTATCAAAGAGATGGGAATAATGCCTCTTCATCTGCTCCTCGTATTGCTCCCCATGTAGCTTCCTCTAAGTATGAACTCTCCACAATACCTTCACCCGACGGAATAGTCTTGTTCTTGTGAGAACTTTGCTCCTCGACCCGGTCGGATCTGCCTTGGTTCCTCTTCGTATGTCAAATTCTCTGTATTTCCAAGCGTTGCTCTGTCCAATGACATGTGAAAGTCTTTTGGTATGTACTTGCGAAGCATAGAAACATAGGAAAACATCGTGAGATGCGATCGAGGTCGGATGGCAGCTCAGTCGATATACCACCCCCTCCTCAACTCTCAGCAATCTGTATGGCCCAATATATATCGTGGACTCGGCTCCACGTTTCCCAGTCTTAGTGCGGCCCCTTCCATGGAAATCCTCAAAAATATATATCCCACACCTCAGACTCTAGGTCCCTACGGCGATTGTCCGCATAACTTTTCTGTCGGTTTTGTGCAATTTTCAATCTATCCCTTATAACCTTGACCTTATCACAAGTCACTTTGGACAATTTCGAAACTCTTAATTTCACTCGCTCATATCACAACATCTTGAGTTCGACATTTTGATCACGTAAAAAAAGAGAGTCTCATAAGGGCCATACCAATACTAGCACGATTCTGCATTATGGTATGCAAACTCCCTCGGTAGATGGGTGTCCAAGCTTCCTTTAACTCCATAACACATGCCACAACATATCCTCTAAGTCTATATAGTCCTCATGAACGTCTATGGATGAAAAGGCTGTCTTGAAGTGCAATTTAATCGAGGGCATTACGTAAGCGGACCAAGCCAGTAGCATGAGGTAAACCTAGGATTTAATGCACGACATTATAGGTACTAAACTACCCTTGACCACTCTCATTTTCCATTTTAGCGAATTATGCACAAACCATGTGTTCTATTTATTCTTCATTTCTTCTTTCTAATCACTCCCATTTAATGCCTTATACCTAATTGCACTATCTGTGGATCCTGAATCTGAAGCTCTCTAATCCTGTCTATCACTACAGGACATACCTGAAATGTGGCTAACAATGCTCCTGAATCTGTCAGTTCCAGTCTCACACCCAAGGACCTCAGTTCTATGAGTCGAGGAAGATGCACGACCTGGAGCATGCGTCATCTGGAACTCTGTGGATTCTCTCTTAAGGCACGTATCTTTGCTACCACGTTCGCCTTTACATGATGATATTCAATGGTACACTCACTGAAAATCCTTGATGATTCAATCCATCTCCTCTTTCTCTGTTCGGTTCATACAGCATTAAATAGATCTTGCAAACTCTTATGATAAGTAAATCCTCTGGTACTCCATATAAATAATGCCTCCATATCATGAGAGCAAATCTTAGGAGCGCTAGCTCAAAGGTGGGTGTGTAGGAAAATCTGTTCATGCTTCTTCAATTGCTAGAAGCATATGCAATCACCTTGTCATTACGCATTAATCCATAACATACTGCATGCACAGGGGTATCTGGCCACAGCAGCTATCACCTTACGTGGAAATGTAAGTACTAGAGCTAGGATCAATCTCCTTTCAATTCATCGAAACTGGCGGGCGGCCTACGACCATAAAAGCGATTCCTATTTCCTTGTCAATCTGGTCAAAGGTGCGGTTATCTTGAAAATCCCTCAGAACTTGCGGTGTGCCACGCCAAACCCGAAAACTCCTTATCTGCGCGAGCGCTCGTAGGGACCAGGAATTTCAATGAAAGCCCCCGACACCAGCGGATCGCGAGATCCCCTGCGAAACTATGTGTCCCCAGCGAACCTTTGTCGAGCCAAAGCGACACTTACTGAAGTTTAGCATATAACCGATGTTCACAGTAATGTTTTAGAATTATCTTCAAGTGCTCACGCATGTTCTTCTCATTTACACGACCAGATGGGTATATCATCGATAAACACGATTACAAGCCCGGTCTAAGTAAGATTTAAAAATCTGTTCATGAGATCCGTAAGCATTTGGGGCATTCGTAAAAGTCCAAATGGTATGACGAAAGCTCAAAATGCCTCTGGAGTGTTGAATTACATGTGAGACATCCTCATCATGAATTCTCTCGACTTATCGATTCACTTCCGAATTAAAATCAAGGCTCATGACAACATCTTTGTAAACTTATAAGTAAGCCCTTAGCATCCTTAAAGTGAAAAACCCATAATGCCCTTCACCTTAGTAAAAATTACATTTTATATCTTAATCAATTATTCTTCTTAAGACTTTAATTCTAACACATTCCATTAGGCATGTAATCACTTCCAATTGATTAAAATCGATAAGAGCTCTCAACTTTCCATACTTCTCTAGGGTGGTCAGTCTGCATATCCATTCATAATTATTTCTTTAATTTCTTACAGTTTCTTTCAACAAATTGTTTTGATAATTCACCTATGTCGTTGATTTACTTAAATAAATCAACCCGATGCATTTCCAATTAAACCCTTTCTTGGCTTTAACCCTCTCATCTCGTTTTCTATTGAACTTTTAATTATTAAATTTCCTTGAGAAGCATTTCAAGTAATGTCATTAAATCGAGTCAAAACCAATCAAACAACATCACTTTTATTAACATCCAAAAGTTTACCTAAATTGACAATCATATAATATCATTCTTTCTTTTCAATTTCTTAGCAAAATCAACCTAGAATTATATCAATTTACTAACTAAAGCCTTAATGTAACTCCATTGAAGGTTTAGATAAATAATCCATAAAATCTAATTGCTTACTAGAACCTCCCTAAACCCACATGCGACCGCTCCGTTTACGTCGCTTGACTTTGCGTAGCATGGGTTTCAAACCCATGCTCCTCTCATCTTAGTGCGACCTCTACTACTGGCGTGCGTGATGTGGTATCCCACGGCGCTGTGTGGTCCAAATCTGCGGACTAAAACCTACGACAAACCTCTTCGGCAGGTGATATGGACCTTTGGTTTTCCATTTTATCTTTTATCAGCCAGTTCAACTTTTCCAAGCAATGATACATGTGCTGTGATACATAACTTTGTGGCATTTCTTGGAATAAGGACCCTCATATCTAATTGATTGTGCACAGATTATGTATAAGATCGGCGACATATGTTAATCTATCACATTAAGTCGTCTTCTTCATCTCTTTTTTTCTCAACAATCATCGACAACGATTCCTCAAAATATCGATCTCCCATGTCTCTCTAATTGCTTCATCCCGTTTAAACCGTGAACATTATCATTTCCATGTTGAGTATTAACGATTTTCATTCCAGCAGAATAGACTCCCATTTGGACAAAATTAGGTTACATTACATTAATATTCCTCTAAGGTGTTGATGATGAGTGGGACTCTTCTACGTACTACAATTTCTTTTTCAACTTTTATGATATTTTCACTCACACTATTCTCCTATTCTCTAGATGCTATCTTTGAAATTAAAGTCAAGACTCCTTTTATCTAGACCTTCCAACTCAAAGATCTAGTATTTCTATAAATGAAACCTCGGTATTTCGGGTGGTGGTACTAATGCCTCAGGAGCTCTCCTGGTGGCGGTCGGCCTCGACGACGCATTTTCTGTGAATTCAAAATTTTACTATGTCATGTAATGCATATATGATTTTAAATCACATAAATAATTTATGAAATTTTAAAATAAAACATTAAAACAATCATATGAAAATAAAATTTTCAAATCTTTATAACATTTTCGAAACCGTGGCTCTGATACCACGTTGAAGGATCCCAACCTGGATTAATCTCATGAACCGCCGGCACTCCAATGGATATAGAAACTTTTCCTTAAAACAGTCAAATAAAATCCATGGAGCGAACCCCTTTTTCAATCCTTAACATATCTTTAGAAAATAATGCGGAAACGAAGTGGTAAATTTTTTTTTTCTTTTCTTTTGTTTTTCAAACACTTAGATTTTTCAGAAAAATTGACGAGTTTCCTACGTTTTCGGACTTTCCCAAATTTACAAAACGATAAAGCATTTAAAAACACTTATAAACTTCAATTGTATACTTCCATATTAGGACTTCTGCGTCCACAATCAACACAATATACATACATATACATTTGTTTACTTCAAATCATCAAAACATTCAAACCCTCTTAAAGTCCATGCACATTTTTATCAAAACAAATTGGGCTTGAGCCGGACTTAGGCCGACCGCCTACGTACCTCGTCCACTGAGGATCAAAGCCCACGTAGTTCCTTTTCAACTTTATACATATACATATATGCATAACAAAATAATCACCATGAGCGATATCTGAAATTATATATACAATGAAATCACAGTCTTAGTCTCATCATTGGCTGACTCACGCGCACGGGAATCTATCGCGCACTATCTTGGGTCTGAAAATGTTTTGAAACCACGGAAAAAGAATGAGCTAAAGACCAGTGAGTGTACATTTTCATTTAAATAACATTTCGGGTATATACCAAAATAATACATACTTAGCTAATTAAAATCTATTTATACAATAAACATTTATGCCTTAAACTTTCTTTCCGATAATCTTATACCATTAAAATCTGAATTTATGCTTTAAACATTTATGCCTTGAAACTTTTATTTCAATAAATACTTATGCATTTAAAATCCATTTTATAACAAGCATTTATGCCTTAAACTTTCTTTCAATAAATAACATACATTTAAAATCCATTTATGCCTTAAACATTCGTGCAGTAAACTTTCTTTCTTTATTTCTTTCTTTCATTCTTTACGATGGAACCCGGGGGAGATAAACACACGAGCATCACATAACCTACGGCTGCGGAGAAACTGCAGCTTTGCATAGGGTTCAGTCATAGTACTTTATCACGTGTAAGGATATTACTCTAGACACCTATTTCCTCCCTCGATTAGTAACCTATAACTTTACCCTCTAAATCCTTACAGCTTAAGTACTTGACCGATATCAGTCATAACAGTCATAGGGGTTTAGGTAACCATCGGTAAAACATTTTCTTAAAAATACATTTATAAATACATTTAAATCCTTTACCTTATCATTAAAATACATATGCTTTCTTTACACATTTTAAACTTTCATAATACCTTAACATATGCATACATATTTAATACACATATAAATATAGCACATTTGATGCAAGATAAAACAATGCAAGATAAAACATTTCCATATGCCTTAACATTTACATAAAAATTTACATTTAAACTTTCGAGTTTATCATTAAAACCATTCACTTTTAAAAACTAAATTCTCAAAAATATCATTTTCGCTCACTGATTCACACTCCAATTAAAGCTTGCTTCCCGTTGAGTTCCGTTCCGTCCGATCATCCTTTTCACCCTTTTCAAGAAAATCACAACTATACATTAATCATAACTTCCATTTTAATCCACCATACACACATTCATTTAAAATAAATGAAAAAATTACTCTTAAGCACTAAAAACTCATTCATTTGGCCAACCTTTTTCCAACCATACCTATAAGACACATGACTCAAAAAATTATTCAAGCAGTCTTCAAAATTTATGAAACTCTCCAGATCAGTTCTTGATATATCAAGAAATAACATCTCTTTAAATTTTCAATTTAAAATTCACGTCTCCTAAAGCCCCTCAACCATATAACACAATCTGCAACAAATAACTCAGTTTGGCAGAACAGAATCTACATAGCTCCACTTTGAACCATTTTCTGGGCACTTTAAGTTTGTTGCATGAACTTCCCTTCAGATAAATTTTGATCCTAGAAGTCTATTTTACCCATAATTTTGAATCACTCAATTCCGATCTGAAATGAGCAAGTTATGGCCAAAATACCAAAACTGGTCAAAACAGAAAACAGGACATTTCCTGTACCGAGACTGCTGCCCAAAAATTGCAAATTGTGTTTCTCTTCCATTTTTTCTTTCACTCCTAAACACTTAAATCTGATGCATTAATACCCATTTCATCACACAAAAGTCTATCAAACCCTAACCATTCATTCACTTGATTTGTCAAACCCTAATCTAATCCATGGCTTTCTCAATTTATCTCAAAATCATCATCATTCAACCCTAAATGCCACTAATTTAACATCCATACAAGAAAATCAAATCATTAGGCATGAAAAACATAAAAATCAACTTTCCCACCATGAAAAACTTACTTTGTTTCTTGGGTTTCCCTTGTCTTCTCTTCGCGATTGACTTGGAGGCCGAGCAGGCGAAGGGCAAAGTGCCTTTCCCCTCCACTTTGCCCTACCCTTTCTCCTCCTCTTTTTCTCCTTTCTTCCCTTTCTTTTCTATCTTTCATAAAGCTTCTCTCCCTTCTCATGGACGTGATCTCCTCTCTTCCCTGGGCACTTAAATCCCTAATTTTAGGCTTTAAATATTCTTCCAAAGTACCCTTAAATTAAATAATTCCATTGGTTAGTTTAAAGTGGTTTACACTTTTATCCAAGCTTCTCATTGGTCCATTCTCATGAGACCAAGTCATTTACCCATGATTTAAATCATAACTTAGCCATTAAGAAAGGTTTTAATTGGCTCTCATAATAAAATATCTCCTTATATGACTTTATGCAGGTTCACCTTATCTTGCTTTATCTTAGATTAAATGTCAAAAATATTCTATGGTCATTCGCTTCAAATTAACATGAATTATTCAAATTAAATCCTTCATAGTGAATTCAGGAGCTCACGAAAATCACCGAAATCAGATTTAAAATCTTAAAATGCGGAAATTCGGACAATAAGCGTATTATTATCCGAATGCAGTTCGGATCGCTGGAAACTATCAAGCGGACTCCGTTCACTTTATTTCAGTTTAGTTAGTCTTTATGATATATTACGGACATTTTAGGTATTTTCGGCCCAATTTCTGAAAAATTTCAGCACAGGCTCCAATTTTCGGTCCGGAAATCACTATTCACTTAAATCTCCTATTCTCTTCTAAATATCAGTTCAAAGTCATAGGAACTGAAATTTCTTACAAATTCCTTTGCAAACCCCTCCATTCGGATATAATAAGAAAATCATTATTCCTTAGGGCATTCGGTTACAATTTTGAAAATTCCACTTCATGTCCAGAATGACGATAAGACATTCTAAATTCTAATCTACCGTTTCTATCATTGGGCTGCTCTAATCGGTTCAACTACTTATTATAACATTCAATGGGGTTAGGGGTTTTAGAACTGCTCTCAGCCGACATGTATAATCAAGCTGTCGGTACATACAGCGCGAACCAGCCTTGGCGAACTCAAATAAGACACGTAAATGAAAGGACGGGTCAACACCGAGATCGGGCGAAGCGAGGGCCGAGCCCGAGGCTTGACAAAGTCCCATACGCTGGCCATAGCCGGAAACCCACTATTTGGTTGAGACGAAACGATCTACAAAGTTTAAGACAATGCGGACTGAATTTCTATGATCCTCGACGCAGATGGCGCAATTCAGAAGGAAGAGCAAATAACATAAAATTCCCAGGGAGCGAGTATCCATTAAAAGAAGGTTAATACAGGTAGTAGGCCCCAGGTCTAACAAAAAAAATAAATAAATAAAAAATTTAGCAGAGACGAGCCTCGAATGTCAAGTATCAGACGAAGAAGAATGAGAAGGAGCCTCAGTATGAGTACTAGGCTGCAGGAGTTCGTTTGTCTGAAAGATTCCTCTCCATCATTTGGGAGGTCCAGGGTCGAAATCCCGGTCGGGAGTGCGAGAAGCGGCTTTGCGTTGAAAAGCAAGCCATCGAGCCATTGGCACCGGCCCCGGTCATGGTGCCCTGGCGACCTCGTCTCACGAGCGACCATATCCTGCGAGATGAGTTCAGTCGTGTCTGCGACGCTTTCCTACGCTTAATTTGTCACGTGAGTCCTGACTTGAAGACTCATGTCGGGCGGGTCTCTATGGGCGCCGCGCATCAAAATCTCTCTGACGGTTGTCGAGCTACTCGATTCTCGCCTTCCCTACTTTCGGCCCGATCACGAGCCGATGAAGTATGCTTCAGATCTAACGTAAGTCTTTCTATTTCTTCGGCCCACGATACTTCCTTTCGTCCCTCTGACTCGTCCACTTTCGGAAGTCAAAGTAGTCACTTTGCCTTATAAGTCGGGCGAATCGCCCATGTTTTCATTCGGTTTGGCTTTTGGTAAAGCCCTTCAAATAGTGGCGACTGAGACAAACACGGAAATTAGAACTTCGACCTGGTAGAGCGAGAGGAGAGTTAGCACGATTATAAACACGAGAAGCAAATCCACGAAAGAAGACAAGGCCGAAGACCTCATCAACCGGCAACTCCTTGATCTGCGATATCGAGAATCGTTTGAGGGATGGATGAAAGCGACACCAGCCCAGAAAGTTGAAACGTGGATATGAAAGAATCTTTGATTTCATCAACCTTCGATTTTGTTTTCTTTCTCCTCACGACTTCGGCCGCGCTTCCCGGAAATGGATTGGCGAGTGCGAAGGAGCGTTTATAGTTAGGGGGCAAAATTGCCCAGCGGTTTGATCGCGCCCTCGCTCGGATTCCCACACCTGCAACGTGGGCTCGGAAGAGGGCGAACAAGAACCCCGAGGGAATCAGCGACGGGGACGGGCCGCTCGGGCCTTGGGATGAGGGGACTTGAGAGGTGCTTCTAATCTGCGAGACTTGATGCGGATGGCGATCCCTCTTGGGAGATTACGATTTCCTCCTCTTTTTGCACTAGAGGTTTTCGAGATATCCGCTTCCGGGAATGAGCTAAGATCTCCCCTCGGGTAGGAAGCGACCACGACGGGCGAAGAAAACTCAGTAGAGAGAGGCGAAGGCCTAAAAGCGGAAGAAGGAGATTTGTGGACTTGAGACCCGGATGGGCGGAATTGTCAGATATGCTTCTGCGTAGACGACGAGCATTCGATCAACAAGAACGCAGTGATATCTTCGTCGCTAAGCTCAAGGCGAGCATCGAGAAAAATATAAGGGAAACCTAAGGTCAGGAGCATTCAACCGACTTTAGATGAATTAAACCAAGAGTAGGATGATACCATGAAGGTGTTCCGAGGGCCAATTTCACGTTCGAGAATACGCCCACAGGGTGTCTTCCTGTCTAAAGAAGTTGTACTCCCAGTTGGAGCCGCTTTGATGAAAATCTTCGAACTTTCCATGTCCTATGAGAAGAAGGAAGATTAAGAAATCACCCGAGGCTCCGGGGCGATCCCAGGAAATAAATAAACTCGGCGGTAGCCGTCAGTTAAAGATACGAGGAAGCCAAGCCACATTAGGGGCGCCAAGTCCCTGTGCAAGACGATGGCCCACTTCCAAAATGCCCCAGCCATTAGGGGCGGTTGGGAGAGGCGATGAAAATCTTTGAAGAACACATTTGATGAAAGTGCGGTGGAAGCGGAGCGGGTTATCCGTCACGACCTCGAAAAAAAACACACCATTAGGGCACGGAGTAGCGTAACAGTCAAAATCGGGGACCTTGCAGAACACCACCGGGGAAAGGGCCGGTGTCGTTCAGAAAAGCAAAAATACGACTCATTATGAAGGGCCAATATTACTCGGTCCACTTTCATAATGACGAAACCGGCGACTTTTGAAAGAAATCAGGGCTTGCCCGGGATATTTGATCGGGTTTATTTTCGCGCGCCTTTACGAAAGGGGCGTAGCGGGCATGCGGAGGATTGACTGACGATCAATGGGGGCTTCCTAAGCTGGAATCGGGTCGACATCAACCGGGAGGATTAGCATGGATGCAGGCTGAAGACGGTCGAGCCCGCTCGCAAGCGAGCCGAGTTTAAGCGAAACAGGCTAAGCCCTGGATGACGAATCGGGAAAGCCCCGTGAAGCCTGAAGCCTTGAAATAAATAGAAGGTTAAGAGACCCGGAGGAAGGCGAGCGAGAGAGAGGTCATCAAAGCGAGAAGAGCCGGCGCGAAACCCGAAGGTCGTACTAATATCCGACTAATGGCGACGGGGCTAATCAGAATGGACACGCGGAAATGGCGGTCGGCCATGAGGGGAACGAGTCACGACCCTTGCCGCATGTCAGGTACAAAGGGCTAGGGGGGGCAAGCGATGGGGATATAGAATTGGACTGGTATCCCCACTCGCGGCGAATGGGAGCAATGGGGCGTGCCCCACCCATGTTCCCTCCATAGCGACCAAAGGAGGAGTCGGGCTCATTAGAGGCCCAAACATGGGAGGCCCATATTCGACCGATTGACGAATCCTTCCAATAACGAAGATGGGAATATTCCCCCAGATAATAACCCTATTAGTCGATGCGAAATTCCCTGTGTAGGTGGGTTCGGAAAGTAATAGAGGGCATTAGTGGGAATCCTCAGTAAAGAAGGAGGATTATCCCAAATAAACCCCCTTGACTAATCCGTTGCTAAATCTAAGGCTAACAATATGAAACATATCCTCCAATAGAGGACTCCTAGTCATCAGACGATCATCACTTATCATCTGAGGCCACCGTGGGGTGAAAGGTATTGATTGAGATGCGATACTAATTCTCTAAACATTCTCTCTTTTCTCTCGAGGAAAAATCTTGCTTTGGCATCGGGCGAAGCTGCGGGCAAAGCACCGCCCGACCCCGCTGCTCGGTTTTTGCGAGAAGTACTTGCGGGGCTGCCGGCGATCGCAGTGCGGCAATCCCCACCTCGGCCAGGACAATCCCAAGAGCCTGCATCCCGGCCCACAAACAATCCGGGTCCGGCCCGATCTGACCCCAGCAGCTCGAAGCGATTCAGGTTGAAAAAAAGGCATCATCGGGTTTTAATCAGCTCCCATCAACTGGTACAAATAGAAAATTTTATATAATTTGTACTTTTTTTAGTGTTTGTATCATTTTTTTTAATACAAAATTGATTAAATCAATTATTGAATTGATAGAACTATTTAACATGTATTAATAAATTGGAAAAAAATAACAAAATAATGATATCTTAAATAGGAATAAAATGATAATAAGCATAAATATTATGATTATTAAAAGAGGAAATAATTAAATTAGATATTAAATAATTAACTGAAACAATCTCACAAGTTTAGTACAAAGGAAATTAACAATACATTTTGAATATAATTTTTTTTTAAACAAAATCATAAATTTGTCTCCCATGCATTAGTAAATACACTTACTTGTATGAATAATTTTATAAACAAACTAAAAGTTTTTAATAAAAATTAATTTCAATATATTTTTTTGATAACATATATTGATATGAAGAAAAAAAAATAACATTAAGCAAATTTAATAATTTTTTGACTTTAATGATAATTATATAAAAATTAAGTATGGAGTATAATGAGAGTCAATGATAAAACATAAAATTTATGCGTTTTTTTAGACATTTTAAAAACAAAAATTTGTGCCAACTCACAATAATTATAATTTACGGTAAAAATTATCATGACTTCTAAAAAAATATTTTAAAATATTTTAAATCAAATATTAAATATATTTTTAAGATTAAAAAATTTGTGAATTCATCAATGAACATGTAGATGGGATGGTTAGGGTGTCTTCTAACTTTACCCCTGAACTAGAGGTTCAAGCTTATGAAATACGGTTGTGTTATGTAGTAGTGTAAACCCCACATGTGTAAACTATCAACAATTATTGAAATTAGCTTAGTTCTGCATTTCAGCATCTCCATTTAGATCTTAAAATCAAATTATAAAGATAATAAGTATATAAGGCTGAATAATAAAAGAGAAAAAATATGACATTTTGCATTCTCATCTAATATCTAGCTTGAGGTGAAAGAAAATTTTGATGGATATACTAGTTCTACATGTAACATTATGGATGATTCTAGAGGAGAGCGGATGGTATTTGGTTTTGGTTAATGAATGATGCTAGACTGTGGATCTTTATGCAAGCAGCCGCTACTACACCTTGGAGATAGGTATGAGATAGGATTTGTGGCAAAAAAGACACCCAAACTCGAGTTAGACAAGTATATAAGAACCAAGCGGTTCGGAGACTACCTTTCACCCATTGATCCTCTTAACTCTTTGTTGGAAAGTCCAAATGGCCTTACTTAGATTATTTTTGTTAGAACCCTAACAGTATACCTTTCCAACCATATAGGTCACATACAAAAATACACGAGTTAAATCAATTTATTTACTCGAGAGATTTGACTAATCTGTGTGGTGTTCCTTGGGTAGTAATTTTAATGTTTTGAGTGTAAATTTATTTTAGTTTTAAAATAAATCATAAAAATAAATGTTTTTAGGTTAAAATAACATTAAAGAAATGAATCCACTTGATGTCGAAAAACCTTAGGAATTGGCCTGATCATAGATCCAATTGGAGATTTTAGTGGCACAAGTGTAATTTTGGAGAAAACCAAACTTGACCCATGAACAGTGAAGTCGGGCGAGATGTGTTTATTATTTCCACTCATGTTCATTCACTCAGCCTCACCCACACCTCTTGGAACCTAGAGATCATTAGAGAGGAAGAAAGAATGGCAAGAAAAGCAAAGATTTAAGGGTAAATTCGAGATCAAGTTCAAGATCTTCATACAAACTAAGGATTTGGGAGGGGTTTTCTCTCATTCCACTTACATTGGGGGGCTGAAGAATTGTTTATATATGTATGTTTAGACTCATGAGTATTCATATCACGATATGAAATCATCCTCTGTGGTCTTTTGCAAAGTTTACTTGCTTGAGCAAAGTTAGGTTTGAATACCGTGAAATCCTTTCAGCATCTTTAAGAACCCTAGTATTTGAAAATGATGGATTTTCTTCTTGAATGTGTTCTTTATTGATTCTGAGTGGTTTGTGTTGAGAGTAGTAAAATGTCATGGTTGATCTCTTGTATTTTCTAATTGTTTATTGAAATTGCCTCATAATGGATTTGTGGATCTTTAGAAATTGTATCAGGATTTGGGACTTATGGAATGGGTTGGATTATGAGAATGATGGTTTGTATGATATGTTCTTGTATGGTTGTTGGAGCCAGACATGGGTGAGAGGTTCTTGTAAGGATGCTCATTCCTTCTCTCAAGAAGGTTCCAGTGATGAGTGAGAGGTCCCTTATAAGGATGCCATTCATTATCGGAGGTTCCTGCAAGGATTGTACAGGCCAGGGGGTCAGGGTTGACAACGTCGACCCGCCCGAATGTGCCGTAGTTGGTGGCCGCGTCTTAACAGTGTCTCTCTACCCGAGACTCAAACATAAGTAAAAATGGCCACGTCAGGCCCATACATCCATACTCACGAAAATATAACCAACTATATTATATGGTTTCAAGAGTTAATTACACTCTTATAGAAACATGTATAAATCAGAATGCTTCATACATGTTTTACAAAATATATAATCAAAGCCACAAGTCGGCTTTCTTCTCAAAAACGGCCTCTAGTGAGCGCCGTCTTCCTAAATACTCCCTGTACCTGAAAGGGGGATCCCACGACGGGGTGAGCAATGCCCAGTAGTTAAATTTTCTTACATTAGGTTACTCCCCACCTAAGTGCTCATGCAATGGCAAGCACACACATTCAAGTGAATTCATGATTCCTACTCGAATGTCTACATGCCCAATCCCATGCCTCGAGTCCTCACCGACTCTCTCACACATGCTTGTTCCATGAATGAAAATTGTTTCCAAACAAATCTATTTGTTTACTTTGTGGACAACCCTCTGAGGTGAATTATTGGACAACTCTCCAAAATAGTCCATTGGACATCCTCCGATGTGAACTGTTGGACACCTTTCCAAAACAATTCTTCGGACAATTTTCTGATAAAATTTTCTTTTGACAACCCTCAAATTTTCATTCGTTTGTAGACATACTCCGATAACCAATTTTGAGCCAACCCTCTAAAAACATGTCATGCACTCACACCTACTGTTCTAGGGTGCCCCAATGCATATGAAATGCAATATGCCATTTCACAATAATACATGTTAACATATCAAGCATGCATATATTAGCAAAACTTTACACAAAGCAACATGTTATTCATTCATAGCAATAAAACCCAAAATTAGCTCACATGGGTTAATAAACAATCCGGCAGTCCATCTTGGAACAGCCCAAAGAATCACACAAATAGCACACGACAACACACAAGGTCACATGAGCGATTGACCACGGTCTCGAGCGTCATGTGGGCGACTCACAGGGATTTCACCACTTTCAGTCGATCTTTGGAACTGAATATACGACCATTCAAGCCTCAGAACATCCCTATCCATTAAAATGGCTCTTAGCCAAGGAATAAAAACAAGTAGGAGAAGACCCCTACACCTCACAGGTTTGTCAAACTCCACAATACTGAAACCAGCGTAGCTCTTACGATTAAGGGATCCTTTGCCTCTTGTCTCGCCATAATTTGACAGATCGATCGCTGGGAAATCTAGAGAGAAGGTAGAGCCTCTCTCTCTAAACTCTCTTTCTTTCTCCTTCTTTCTCTCTCTTTCTCTCTTTTTCCCTCCTAAGTTGGTTGGGTCAAGATGGGGTCAAGAGAATTGTCCTCTCATGCCACATGTCCACTTCTAAGTGGCTCTTTGGATTACACCCTATCCACTTATCCATCTACCATGGATTTCTATCCACTCACAAGGTGCCATTTGTCTCCTATGGCCCCACACTTGAGCTCATTGTTTGACTAGTTCTCCACTTGACATGTGTCTCATCTTAAGAGCGCTCCAAATCGCCAAGAGTGTCCTTCCCCAACCGATTGCCTTGAAAGCGTAAAATTCCATTTGTGCTTGGAAATTCAACAGTTGACGTGTGTAGATTTCGTGAGACAATTCAACGGTGAAGTCCCAGTTTATCATGCGAGATCAGAAAAATTCAGTTTGACCAAAATTACATTTATCATTTTCGGAAAATTAAATTTTCTAAGGTCTTCCGGGGCGGCGAAACAAAGATAACATGGAGGGGGTGGAGGTTACTGTTAAGTATGCTACTTGCCAAAGAGAACCTTGAGGGGGCGGAGGTTACCATTAAGTATGTTGCCTACCCAAAAGACTTGTTGGAAATTGTTTATGGTGAAACCGATTATTATTTTTACGCGGTGCTTGTTTATTCATTTAATTACTGTTTTTACATAAACTAGAGATTTGTTCGAAATGTCACTGTTTTATGTCAAATTGTATATCTATGTTATGTTGAAAAAATGAGACCGACCGTTTTCCATACTTTTCTAAACCTTGTTCGAATTTGGGAGGATTTTCCTACAAAGCTTCATGCTCACCCCCTACATATAACCCTTTTTAGATTCTACCCTTGAGGAGGCGGCGGGAGTCGAGAAACCCATGCATTAGGAGGCCCCAGCCCGAGGGGAATCTAAATCCCGAGGTGAACATGTAGAGCTATCAGTTTCTTTTGTACTAGACTAGAGAAATTATTTTAAAATCATGTAAAGTCTAGTATTTTGTTATGTCGCTGCGTTATCATAGTTTAATTCTTTGGAAATGTAAATGCCATTGTTTGGCATATTCTTTTGATATTGTGGCCATGGCTTGACTTGTGCTGGAAGGTTATTGTGGGTATTATACGATGAATGGAAATCTTTTAGGATAATGCTGTAAATATTTTATGGATAAATGGACTCGATGTGGTTAATGTAGTACAATTTCACAGGTTGTGTTTTTGGTAGAGCTCCCCAAACAGAGGAGACTATGCCCGAATTTTGTTAAATTAAAGACCCCCTATTATTTATGGATTTTATTAGTGCTCTCATGGTGTAAATGGTTGTTAGTATGGAATTTCGTCCAAGGGGGTATTTGGGGCGTTACAAAGTTGGTATATAAGCATAGGCTTTTAAGTGCGCCAGGAGCTATAGAGAGTATAGATTACCAGCAGAGATAGGATTAGGGTGATTAAGAATGTTGATTGTTGATTAGGATGTCTTGTACATCGAGGAACTAAATTGTGAATCGATGTGAAGGATGGACAGCGGACGAGGACGTGGACCTGGGCGTGGTCGTGGAGGTCAAGCAAATCCACCACCACCATCACCACCTCCCGATGCCATGAATGGTATCTATCAATGTTTGAGGGAACTCACCACTCTGGTGCAACACCAAAATAGAAACAACAACAAACAACCGGGTGGGGACTCATCCACTAACCGAGAAATGCCCAGAACAATGGGGAAGAGGTGGAGAATGGTCGTTCTTCGAGAGTTTCTAAGGCAATGCTTACCCACTTTCCAAGGAATCTCAAATCCCTTGGATTCGGATAGGTGGATCTGCCTAGTGAAAAAGGTATTTGACGGCATGGGAGTTTTCGAGGACCTTAAGGTCGGCTTGGCAATATATTTATTTGATGGAGAGCTGGAGTCATTGAGGTGGGAATCAATTGAAGAAGAATGGCGGGACACCCGATGCACTCACTTTAGGGGAGTTCGACCAAATCTTCCAAGATAAATTGCTTTGGGAATCGATTGAAGATAGAATGAAGAATTTAATTTTTCTTGCTTTCTACTGATGAGGTAACACGTGGTTGAGTACGAGAGGAGGTTTGATGAGCTATCCCTTTATGCTATGGAGTTTATTTCTACTAAGGCCAATAGGGCCAAGCGCTTTGAGTAGGGCTTGAGGCCGGTCATCCGAGAGAAGTTGGTTGCTCTCAAGATTCGGGACTATAGGGATATTATGGATCGAGCTACACTTATGGAGAGGGATATAGAGGACAACCAGCGACGATAGAGCTTAGCAATGGGAGGTCCAATCCGGACTGGTGTGGGCAGCAGTGGAGTTCAAAGGCTACACCTTATCATCGCCTAGACCAGACAGTGGGACCTAAACTATAGATAGCCCGAGGGGCCGGAGGTGTACGAGATGGAGCAGGCACTAATCCACGATCCTGCTTTGCATGTTTAGGTGTGGGATATATTCGGATACATTGTCCAATTTATCCGCCCTAGGGGAATACTCAGACAGCAGGACAGGTACAAGCATATAGGCCACCCCCATCGAGGCTACTACCGTAGCAAAGGCTGTAGGGAGCTCTAGCCCCTAAGTGGCGCCACCTAGGGGAGAGTGTTTACTTTTAATCAACTGGAGGAAGATGCCTCCAATGCAGTTGGAGAAGGTATCATTCTTCTTTATAATTCATGGGCCCGAATTCTATTATTCGATCCATTGTGACTCATTCCTTCGCATCACATACTTTGCATATGTTCTTAATTTTAGGATTGAGCTTGGCTAGAGCAGGACATTGAATGTTGACTTGCTTACGGAGAACAATTGGGTACCCGAGCCCGAGGGTCCCACGAGGGTTGTGTGCTTTCGTATCGAGGCTACCTGAATTGAGTGTGGATTTGGTGCTCCTAGATTTGAAGGGGTATGTGGCGATTGCCAGCCGGGAATGAACTTGTTGTAAAACTTTCCCGGGTGGTAATGGATTGTTTCGCAAAGAGGTATTTACCAGTACCGGGAGGGTAGTTTTCGAGTTTATTAATGATGAAGTTCTTTCATCCGTTCACACTTTGGGTAGTAGATTCTTGAAAGCTAAGGCGGGGAGCCATTTGAGGTTTCTTAGCTAAATAGTGGGAGGAGGGATAAATTCCACCGGGTTGTGGTGATGAGCTACGAGGGGTTACAAAGAGATTGAGTTCAAGATTGATCTCTGTCAGAGAATCGAACCCATATCCATTGCTACCTGCAGGTATGGCACGCTGCGACTAAAGGAGATAAGGAAGCAGTTGGACCATTTGTTGAATATTGGGTTTATCCGTTTAAGTACCTTACCTTGGGGAGCTCCAGTCCTCTTTGTAAAGAAGCATGATGAAACACTTCGGTTATGCACAAATTACCAAAGATTGAATCGGGTGACATTGAAGAATAAATACCCTTTACCACGAATTTGTGACTTATTTGATTAGCTAAGGGGTTCTAAGTATTACACCAAGATTGACCTTCACACAAGGTACCATCAATTGCGGATCAAGGAGGAGAATAGTCCTAAGACTACTTTTCGTACCTGGTATGGTCATTTCGAGTACATGGTAATGCCGTTTGGATTGACTAATGCACCTGCAGCCTTCATGGATTTGATGCACAGGGTATTTCGACTGTATCTAGATCAGTTTGTCATTGTGTTCGTTGATGACATACTAATTTATTCACGAACACACGAGGAGCATGAATGTCATCTCACTATTGTGCTCCAGACTTTAAGGGAGCATAAGTTATATGCTAAGATGAGAAAATGCAAGTTTTGGATGAAGGAGGTGAAATTCCTTGGCCCGTGGTGTCGGGCTTGAGAGTGTAACTTTTGACCCATAAAGGTGAGGGCGGTGTGGTAAGTAGGAACCACAGGAAGAAGAATGTGGCGAGTGCACGTAGTTTTCTGAAGCCGCGAGGCTACTCTGGGAGGTTTGTGGAGGGATTCTCCAAACTTGCGATGCCAATGACTCGCCTTACCAAGAAGGGAGAGAAATTCTTGTGGACTCAAGAGTGTGAACTTGTTTTTCGCACTTTGAAGGAGAAGTTGACAATGGCCCTTGTCCTCATTATTCCGAGCAGTGGGGAAGGATACGATGTGTACATCGATGCTTTTCTACGAGGCTTAGGATGTGTCCTAATGCAAGGAGGGAAGGTAGTTGCTTATGGCTTTCCGACGGCTTTCGAGACTTCGTAAAGCGGAACTATCCCACTCGTGACTTGGAGCTAACTTGTTTTGCGGTTTGCTCTTAAGTTGTGGAAGTGCTACTTGTATGGAGAGAAATTCCAAGTGTATTCGGACCATAAGAGCCTCAAGTATAACTTCACACAAAAAGACTTGAATCTCCGACAAAGAAGGTGGATTGAGTACCATGAAGACTACAATTTCACACTCAACTACCATCCGGGGAAGGCGAATGTAATGGCCGATGCACTTAGCAGGAAGTCTCGGGGTGAACTTAATGTTTCCATAGGTGAATGTAAGTTGAAGGATGCCCTTAGAGATTTTGATCTATGGGTTGGAGAAGATGGATCAACCATGCCTATTCAATCTTGTAGCTTCCTGACGAAAGCTTGACCAAGGATTGTAGCGTTGAAGCAGATGAACTAGCGGTTGGAGGCTATCCACAGTAAGTTGGAGAGGAGTGAGATTGTTGAGAATTAGGCAATAAGTGATAATGAGTTATAGTTTCGGGAAGGTTATGTGTCCCCAATCATGACTTAGTTACAGAAGAAGTGTTGAGCGAGTGCTATCGTTCCAAGTTCTCCATACATCCGGGTAGTAACAAAATGTTTTGGGACATGAAGCGGTAGTATTGGTGGAAGAGAATGAAAAAGGATGTGGCTAGATACATTTCAAAATGTGCGGTGTGTTAGCAAGTAAAGATTAAGCACCAAAGACCCGGAGGGATTATACCGGTCTTTGCACATCCCAGTGAAGTGGGATCACATCACCATGGACTTCGTATCTGGTTTTCCACGGACCGCATGAGGGCATAATGTAGTATGGGTTATTATTGATATACTCACCAAGTCTGCTCATTTCTTGGGTATGAAGACCATGGACACATCAGAGACTTTGAGCTAGCTCTATATTCGTGAGATTGTTAGATTGCACGGAGTTATGCTCTCTATCGTGTCGAATTGTGATTCTCAGTTTGTGGTGCGATTTTGGAAAATTCTACAACAAGCAATGGGTACATAGTTACATTTCAACCTGACTTTCATTGAGCGGATGTCGATCGAGAAGGGGTGATCTGAGGTTGTGGAAGACATGTTATGCGTGTTGGACTTCAAAGGAAGCTGGAGTGACCATTTTCCGTTGGTGGAATTTGTGTACAACAACAGCTATCAGGCAAGAATTGGGATGGCACCATATGAGGCATTGTATGGAAGGCCATGTCGATCACCGACGTGTTGGTTGGAAGCGGGAAAAGAAGTAGGCTTGTTTGGGTCGAGGCTGTTCGAGGAAGCTTCTGAGAGAAGATTCAGCTCATCAGGGAGAGGCTATGCCTGTAAAAAAGACGAGAAAATCTATCTTGGGATCGACTTGATGAAGACCCTTGGAATTTCAAAGGGGTGTAGTATTCCTGAAGTGTCGCATAAAAAGGGAGTGTTGAGATTCGGCAAGAAGGGAAAGTTAGCGCCAAGATATATCAGGTCATTTGAAGTGATCAAAGTGGTAGGAAAAGCGGCGTATCGGTTGCGGTTACCAGCTCAGTTGTTTGGGGTACATGATGTGTTCCACGTGTCAATGCTGAGAAAGTGTCAATCGGATGCAATGCCGGTCGTAGACTTGGAAGATATAGAAATTCAAGATGGAGCAACATATGAAGAACAACCGGTGAAGATTATTGATAGGAAAAGGTGCTCCTGCAGTATCCGACTAGTAAAGGTTTTGTGGCAACACCAGGGAGTGGAAGAAGCTACTTGGGAATCGGAGACTAGAAATCTGAGTGCCCGCGCTTATTAAGCTACTGAGGTAAGTTTCAGGATGAAACTTCTTTAAGGGGGTGGATTGTAAACCCCATATGTCTAAACTATCAACAATCGTCAATTAACCCGTTTTGCATTTAACGTCTCCATTTACATCCTAATCAGAAATTATAAGAATAATAAGTATAAAAGGATGAATAATAAAAGAGAAAAATATGACATTTTGCATTCTCATCTATTAGCTAGCTTAGAGGAATTGAAGAAATTTTTTGATGGATATACTAGTTCTACATCTTGTTGTTATGGATTATTCTAGTAGATGGATGGTAATTTGGTTTTGATTAATGAATGATGCTAGACATGGATCTTTATGCAAGCCATACTACCTATATTGGAGATGGGCATGAGATAGGATTTGTGACAAAAGACACCCAAACTCGAATTAGACATGTATAGAAGAACTAAGCAGTCCGACAAACTACCTTTCACCAATTTGATCATAACTCTTTGTTGGAAAGTCTATATGACGCACCGTTATTTTGTTAGAACCCTAACTCGTATACCTTTCCAACCATATAGGTCACACAAACTAAAAATACTTGAGTCAAATCAGTTTGTTTTCCAAAGTTGACCAAAAATCTACACTGTGGTGTTCCTTGGGTAGTAATTTTAATGTTTCGAGTGTAAATTTATTTTAGTTTTGAATTAAATCATAAAAATAAATGCTTTTAGGTTAAAATAACATTAAAAATCAATCCATAACGTCGAAAAACCTTAGGATAGTCATATAGATCAAATTGAAGATTTTAGTGGCAAAACCGTAATTTTGGAGAAAACCAAAACAGCCCATGAATAGTGAAATTCGGGGCAGCTGTGTTTAAAACCCCATTTTCCCTTATTTCTTTCACTCCACTCTCACCCCACACCTCTTGGAACCCTATAGATCATTAGAGAGGAGGAAAGGAATGGTAAAACAAGAGATTTAAGGGTAAATTCGATATCAAAATTCAAGATCTTCATACAAACTAAGGATTTAAGGAAGGGTTTTCTCTCATTCACTTACATTGAGGCTAGGGTATTTATATATGTATGTTTTGGGCTATCAATGTTATATATTTACGATATGAAATCATCCTCTCTTAGTCTTTTTGCAAATATTACAAGCTTGAGCAAAGTTAGGGTTGAATACCCATGAAATCCCTTTTCTTGTCTTAAAAACCCTAGTATTTGAAAATGATGATTGCCTTTAACCCAGATGTGTTATTTTTTATTGATTTATAAATCATAGTGATTTGTGTTGAGTTGTCAAATGGCTTGTGGTTGATCTCTTTTGTTTTCTAATTGTTTATTGAAATTACTCATAATGGATTTGTGGATCTTCGGAAGAATTTGCATGTAAAGTTGGGGACTTATGGAATCGTTGGTTATGGGCGATGATGGTTTGTATGATATGTTCTTAATATGGTGTTGGGAATGAACATGGGTGAGAGGTTCCCGCAGGTAAGGATGCTCATTCCTTCTCAAAGAGGTTCCGGTAGGATGCTTGGCCACTATCTTGTGATGAGTGAGAGGTCCTTGTAAGGGATGCTGCACCATTCGACCTCGGGAGGTTTTCTAGCCGGAATAGCGAGAAACAGAAATATAACATGGAGGGGGCCGAGGTGGAGGTTATTGTTAAGTATGCTACACTTGAGAAAGAGAACCTTGAGGGGTGGATATTAAGATTAAGTATGTCTTTGCCCAAAAGACTTGTTGAAATTGTTTATGGTGAAACTAATTTTTATTTTTACACGGTGCTCATTTATTCATTTAATTACTGTTTTTACATAAACCGGAGATCTGTTCGAAATGTCACTGTTTTATGTCAAATTGTATATCTATGTTATGTTGAAAAAATGAGACTGGCCGTTTTCCAGACTTTTCTAAACCTTGTTCGAGTTTGGAAGGATTTTCCTCTCTGAGAGCTTCATGCTCACCACATATAACCCTTTTGATTCTACCCATGAGAGGCGCGGGAGTCTGAAGCTTCGTACGTGGGAGGCGTACGGGAATCTATCAGAGCGAACATGTAGAGCTACCAGTTTCTTTTGTACTAGACTAGAGAAATTATTTTGAAATCATTTAAAGTCTAGTATTTTGTTATTCCGCTGCGTTATCATAGTTTAATTCTTTGGAAATGCATATGCCATTGTTGGGCATATTCTTTTGATATTGTGGTCATGGCTTGACATATTTTGGAAGGTTATTGTGGGTATTACATACGATGATTGAAAATCTTTTGGGATAATGTTGTAAATATTTTATGGATAAATGGACCCGGTGTGGTTGATGTAGCATAATTGCACAGGTTGTGTTTTGGGTAAAGCTCTCCGAACAAAGGAGACTATGCCTGAATTTTGTTAAATTAAGGACCCCCGGTTATTTATGGATTTTATTAGTGCTCTCATGGTATAAATGGTTGTTTGTATGTAATGTGGAGTCAAGAGGGTATTTGGGGCTTACAATTGGGGCTTTACATTGCCTTATGGTCCGTTTCAGCTCAAACCTTAAAGGTGTCTTTCCTATATGCATAGGCCCGCTCAAGACATCTCATGATCTAACAAAAAAAATTGTGAATTCTTCAATAAAAGTACTAACAAGTTAAATATAGTGATATTTAACTTTTTTTTTAGACTATAAATTGAATTTTTAGATAAATACTAACTTTTTGAAAGTCTTACTCTAACATTGACATTTAATTCATTAATTTTCATTTAAATATGACTATATTTGGTATTGAGTTATTATAACTTTTATTTATAAAAATAAAAAGGAAAAAGTATATCTAAACCAAAATCCCGTTATTTCATCACTAGTAGGAACTCAACAAAAAGAGTATGTTTCATCACGTATTAATTTGATTGTACTAAATATTATCTCGTTTTTCTACAAATTTAATCATTTTCCTAATATTTTAATTAATTTGGCAGCATAATGAGATAGAAAAAAAATCCAGAAAAACATAAGTTATTCTAAGACACTTTTTATTGATTGTTTTTAAAAAATAGAAAATGATACTGCCTCACAATTACTTTAAAAATTGTAATGGCTTCGAAAACGGAACTCTAAAATATTTAATACTAATTAGAATAATCTAACTAAATTAAATTTCAAAAATGTAACGTTAATATATATATATATATATATATATATATATATATATATATATATATATATATACATATATATATATAGATATTTTAAAAAAAAGAAAAATAATAAGGGCTTTACTTATTTTGGCAGAAATTGGTTAGAATTTTTAAAATAAACTTATTGGAAATTGTGAAGCAAGTGAGGCAAAAAAAAGCTTGTATGCAAATAAAATTGTTGTGGGATTGTTAACTCATCAAATACTTTATTCAGAATCAGTTCCTTAATTTGATTTAAAAAAATTTTTACATGTGTTTAAAATAGATTTCATACTTAACAATTATATTTTAAAAAATATTTGTGAAAATAAAATTTAAGTTTATTGAAAAAAAAACAAAACTCTATTCTCTAAAATAAGGATAAATTAAGAGTTATAAGTTTAGATTCACGTTATGTTTGGTTTGGAATAAAAGAAAGAGAAATTTTGGGTTCTACCAGAAAATTAGGAAAGAAAATAAAATATAATTAAAGTTAATAAAAGATTAATATATTTTGAAACTATTAAATCTTTATCAAGAATAGAAATATGTGAATAAATTTAAAAGAATATGAAAATAATTCACTAAATTTCCATTTTATTATTTATTTATTTTTTTCTTTATATTTTTTGTCATTTTTATCTCAATTTTCCTTCCCAGTACTTTCACTTGAATTCTCTATGAGCCAAACATAGCATTAGGGGTAGAAGACTAGAAGTGGAGGTTCCCTTTAACCCTTTTTTTTTTGGTGAATGCATTTCTAGTGTCAAGGTAATATCGTATAACCCGGTGTTATAGCCTTTAGCAGTGGAATTAATTAACCTTTAACCCGTTTTTTTTTTTTTTTTTTTTTTTTTTTGTGTTATATCCTTTAGCAGTGGAGTTGCCCTATAACCCCTTTTTTTTTCTGTTATATCCTTTAACCCGGTGTTATATCCTTTAAGCGAGGTTAAGGGGATATGTATGTGACAGAGTGGAAAAAGGAAAATTCTAAGTCCAATGAATCAATTTCTTAATCATTCCAGCTAATCATCAACCAAGGCGCCTTCAGAACTTACCCTCATAGTGTTATCTATTAAAGCCGGTATCCCTCACATTTCTAGTACTATATTCAAACCATTACGGAAGAGATGGCTAGGAAGAAGATTAAGCTTCAATGGATCGTAAATAATGGGGCTCGTAAGGCCACATACAAGAAGAGAGTGGCTAGTCTCATCAAGAAAGCTCGAGAACTCAGTATTTTATTATAAAAATAGTACGTGTTTAATCGCGTACAGCCAATACCATCAACAGCCTGAAGTTTGGCCTTCCCCGGCGGAGGTTGAACGAGTCGTTGCTGCGTTTAGGCGCCGGCCGGAAAGTGACAATTCAAAGGAGGTAATAAATCAAAGAAGTATTTCACTTCTCATGGAGTTGTGAAAGCGAAGTATGAATGGGTGAAAGAGCTAAAGAAGAACAGAAAGAAGGAAATCGAAAACCTAAAGACCCAGTGCTTGGGTGGTATGCTGCTGCTGCAGGGTTTAGAGCGAAAATACCTCCCTGATTTAATATGGGCCATCGACGATCATTTGGAGGCAGTCGAGAAAAGGATCGGTTTCGTTCCATGGCCCGATGCAGCAGCCGAGGTGGGCAGCAGGGCTTATAGTACTGGCACCGATATTCCTACAGTGGGTGCTTTCACTAGTATAGATGCCGTTTGTCATGTTGGTGCTGGCGATATTCCTGCCGGGGGTGCTTTTACTAGTTCTGATGTTCCTCCCTTGGATATTCCTGTTTCTCTTATTGGTGGTGCTGGAGATGTTGCTGTTGCTAATGAAGCCTTAGACGATCTTTTTGATTTCGCCATCGACGATCAAGACAATCCTTCTTACATCCGGAACAAAAAGAAAGCAAAATGAAAACATGGGCAATGCATCGGAAGAGCCATTGACGTGTGACGTTTCTGATTTCTGGATCACTCCTTACATTTTTTGAAGGTTTCTTGGCTGTGGTTAGGGGTGGCGAGTCAAGCAGGCAAGCCAGGGCCAGGATGGGTGATGGAGAGCTTTTTCAGTTCTTTCAATTGATATTTTACCTATCCGTTTGATTGAAATGTTCTCTAAATTAATAAGGAATGAACTTTTGTTTCATTTTACATTCTCTTATTATATTAACATATTACAGGCATATATTTATTAAAGTATCAAAAAATAAAAACTGTATTTTTGTAATATTTCTCTGCCTTTATTAACTCTTTTCTTGATATTAGTGAAAGGTGACACTTTGTTTGCTCCTCACCTTTTGGTTATTTGCTCAGGTCATCTTGATGGAAGCGTGTTAACTAGACAGAGAACCTTGAAGAAAACACAAAGAAAAGCGAAGCTGAGGATAACAATCACTTTTTTAGTGAAAGAAGCAGGCAGAGTTGCACATACGACCATATCTTAACCTAAACACACACTTATTATGACATATTAGAGCTAGTAAATGGGTCAGCCTAATCCATTTCAGGCCATGAGCCAAAATAGGTTGGGCTAGTTTAGACAATTTTTAGTCAGCCAACACAACCGGCAAAATGGGCAAAAACTTTAAAAATGATAAAAAAAATTTAAATAAATTTTATCATCATTCAAATAAAAATAAATAATACATAAATACTTAATAATAATTAATACATAAAATGCTCAACTGTAAACAATATAATAATAATAAACAAACTTAAACAAATAAATAATATTAGAGCATTATTATAAACAAAATACTAAACCAAGGGTTGTACGCCCTATGGAGATCCCCACCACCGAGAGCAGAACTTCTTCTCCATCAAGACAGGCTGGGGTTGCACTGGCTTAGAAACAGAGTTAGTAACGTGTAAGGGCTATCAAGTACCCCCTCCACTATGAGGAAAAAAACAAAGTACTAAACTAACTAAGCTAACTTCTAATAAAATAATAAAGTAACAACTAAATAACATTTTTTTTTAAAATTACAATGCATCAAATAAAATCTCCAATACTTCTAATCTTCAATTTTATTATCTCTAATAATAACATCTGACTCCACGAAAGGTTAAAATATATTGTGTTTGATTTTAAATAAATGTAAAATCTTTTTAAAGATTCAATTAAAATATTTTAATTGATATTTGATTTTTAAAATTTTAAGTTGTGAACCATATTTAATATTTGGTTATTTATTTTAAAATGAGTGACGACAGAAAGTAAACAATATTTTTATATTTTCTTTCTTGATAGGATTTTATATATTTCTATTCAAATTTTTTAAGTTTAAGAATGTAATTAAACAATATAAATTTACATTTGTATATAGAATAACAACATATATATATTTTCCAAAAATGCCTCTGGATATTATAATAATAAAATATCTTCTTTTTATATATTTTTTTGTTTGAAAATCCATTAGCTAATTAAAAACGTAGTAAAAAATAAGGGTATAATTTTTTTCTTTATTTTAAAAAATTTGATAATTTAGTTCTGTAATTTTTAAAAATAGTACAATTTCATTATTATTATTTTTATAGTTAAATCTTTTTTAATAATTCATATATTTAATTTTAAAATAAATCATACATGATTAAATAAATTTTAAAAGATAAATACAAAAAAGTGAAATGGTAAATATTTAAAATAAGATTAATGAGATAAATGAAAATATATTTAATATTAAAACTATAATTTATTTAATTTAACACATTCGTAATTTAACATACATAACTTTTATTTAAATATTTAAGTATCATATAAATTAAATTAAACAAATATTTAAAATTTTAAAATAAAAGAGTGAAAACAACAAGTTTAATTATTCATCGTATATTATAATAATTATTATTATTAAACCCATGTGCTACAAAATGAGAGATTTAACTTGCCAAATATCGATTATATCTTGATAAATCTTTAAAAAAGTTTTAATTATTAAACTAGTTATTAAAAAAAATGATTTCAAAAACTAGTCGGGCCAAAATCAAAAATGGGTATGGGTAAAATGGGTTGGCGGTAGTGAATCGTTAATGTCAGTTAAACCCTGACCTTCCAAATCGGACCAAAGTGGGATGATCTGTCCCGTCTCGTTAAATATTTTTAACTCTACTACACACCAAGTGACAGACTAACCATAGTTAAAACATTAACAAAAAAACGAACAGCAACAGTACATTAACCTATCAACATTCTCCCCCTTTAATGCATTGTTCTTGAACTCCTAATGAGGTTCATAGCATTTGTAATTTTACAGTTGAAAGTGCTTTTGTCAAGATATTTGCTATTTGATCTTCGAACTTCCAATAATTGAGTTGTATCTCATTTTCTTCGATTGCTTCTCTTATAAAAATGATACTTGATGGCAATCTGTCTAGTGCTACCTACTATGGAGATATGAATTATTTTCTTAAGAGATAGCTAATTTATTGTTAGAAAAAATCTCAGTAGGTACTAGGTTTTTTTTCTACAATATCTTCAAGAATTGTCCTTATCCATATAGCTTGAGAAGTTGTAATAAATATTAATTATACTCAGCTTCAATTGAAGATCGAGCCATTGATTGTTTTTTTTTTTTTTTTGAAAGATCGAGCCATTGATTGTTACTTCTTAGACAACATAGAACACCCTCGTACCAAGTGAAAAAGCATAGCCAGCTTCCTCAATGTTCTAAGGCTCAATTTGAAAGGTGTAACATACGTAACTTATCTTTTTCAGCCTAGATTGTCTCCTAGTTACCATGCTTTCCTCAAAATCTCCAATCACATTACTCAAGGGATGATTTTTAGTCACTCTTAACTTATTTTTTTTAGTTGGTTCAATTTTCCCCCTATCAACATTAGTTGGTTAAGTTCTTACCCTATCAACATCATCGATTGTTCATCTTTTTCTTCTTTCTTTACGCAACTTCTTTCATTTTATAATTCTCTTTCAATTGAGAAGTGATCTTTTGGCACTAAAATCTCAGCATCTTCATTCTCGTTAAAATTTGACCCTTGATCATCAACAAAGATTGCATGACTCACCAACACGTTTTGAACTTACAATGTATACTCTCTAAGCCCTGCTTTTTGATGAATATAGCCTAGAAAAAATTATTCTTCTTTCTTAGCCTCAAATTTACCAAGATTCTCATGGTCTTTCAAGACATAACATCTACTTCCAAAAACTCTAAAGTGCTTCTCACTAGGCTTCTTTCCTTTCCACAATTCATAACACGTCTTCATAGTGTGAGGATGTATTTGAATCCTATTGGAAGTATAACAAGCTGTAATTACAACTTCAACACAGAAAAATAGGAAGGTCTTGCTAATTAGCATTGTTTGGGCCATTTCTTGAAGGACAAGATTCTTCCTCTCAACTAGAGGTGGGATAATGGGCCCGGCCGATGGGTCGGTCTACTTTGCCCCATATTTTTTGAGAGTCAAATTGAGAAAATAAAGGCCTAAATAGAACTACTATTGGTCCGGCTTGAATAGGCCCACGGGCCATTAGGGCTTGGGTCTGGCTAGCCCACTTAGCCCATTTTAGCCCCTTTTTGTTTCAATTTTTTTAATAACTACATGTGATTTTCTAATTATTAAGAATATTAGTTTTTTCGTTATAAAAATATATAAAATAGTTGTTTATAGAAAAAAGAATAATTACTAAATAATTATTTTTTAATAAATAAAATAATATTAGTATGAAAAATAATTTAAAATAAAAATAAAATGTATATAAATATAAATATAATAATTTATTTTGTATAATCTTTTAAGTACTAAGAATAAACTATAAGTATTTCAAAGAAACTTTATTTTACAAAATATAAAATTTGAAAAATAAATTTTTTTTTTTTATTTTTAATATTTTAATGTCAATCTCATTTTGGCCCGCAGCCCGAATAGAGCAGAGATGGGCTAGCCAAAAACGGACTCAAATAAAAGTGGGCCAAATTGGCCCTTTCCATTTGTATGACCTTAATGGTCTAAGCTCATTTGAATAGGGGCTGAGTCGTTCCCAGCTACACCATTTTGTTTAGGAGTTTTAAGGAGCGAGGAAAAATTCCATGTTTTAGTTCTGAGAATACAAGAAGTTATAAAAATCAAAATCATCAAATTACCTCCTATCCTCCTAATTCTTTCAATGGCATACCCTTTTCATTTTGATTTTCAAGCCAATGCCCTTGAAAATCATGAAGGAATCATTCTTTTCTATTAGGAATACAACCCAAGAAAGCCTACTGAAATCATCTACAATCACAAGAATATATTTCTTGCCCCCTAAACTTTCACTTCTCATTGGTCCCGTAAGGTCCATGTGCAAAAGATCTAGAGGTCTAGAGGTGACAATCTCATCTACTCTCGTATGCTTGATCCTACTTTGTTTTCCTTTTTAGCATGTACCACAAATAGGATTTGAGGGTTTTCTAAACTTAGGAATCCCTTTGATGACTTCATTGCTAGTAGCTTTCATCAAGTCACAATAATTCAAATGAACAAACTTATGATGCCCCAAATCAATCAATTGATTCAATCTTTGTGTGACACCCTAAAACCCGGGGGTCCGTTGACAACCCGTCAACCTGCTGAATACTCTATACGTCTCGTATTACGAGACCCATACCTGAGTAAAAATGGCCACTTGGGCCCCTACATCAACACTCATCAAACATATACCCAACTATATTCCAATAGTCCAAGAGTTATTTCATTACTCTTAATACAAATACATATTAAAATCTATAATTCTAATACATATTATCCAAAAACCATCAAAGCCACAACCCGGCTTTCTTCAAAATCGGCCTCTAAGATGAGCCATCTTCTTAAACACTTCCTGTATCTAAAAAAAATGTTCCCTCGACAGGGTGAGGTAATGCCTAGTAGTGGAATCACCCTAAATGGGTTACTCTCCACATAAGTGCATATGCAACGATCCAATTTAAACACACACTCAAGTAAATACGTGATCCTACTTGAATGTCTACATGTCATCCCCATGTCTCGAGGTCTTCCCTTGGAGCTCCCTCACTTGCCTAAGTCGTAATGAGAAAAATAATCATTTCAAAACAAAACTTGTTGTTCTTGAAAATATACTGCGAATCGGTAAAAAATGGGATTACCCTCAGGCGAATGTGTTGGAAGAACTTCCAACAGTCCATGGTCCTCATCGAGAAATGATACGTTGGACTATCTCCCCAACCCCATTCTCCACGAAAATCATCACAATGAAATTCCTTTCGCAACCATGTTCGTTTTTCAGAAAACTCATGTCATGCACTCACACCTAACTTCTAGGTTACCCGGTGCATATGAAATGCATTATGCCATTTCAATCATTTTTATACAAATATATCACTTATGCATATATTCTCAAATGTACATTCACATCACATGTAATTCAACAATATGGATCAACCAACACCCAAATTTGCTCACTTGAGCAAATCATAATTTCATCTCCAATGGCCTATACAAACAATTATATTCCATATAATTGAGCAAATCACAATTTCATCTCCAATGACCTATACACACAATTATATTCCATATAATTGTGACATCATGTTAACACTTTCATGCATCAACCTATTTATTTCTTTGATCTACCAACCAAGACATTCATTTCATACAATTTCACTTTTGAAACATGGGCATTTACTTGATTACTTTTCACCAGCTTACGGGGCTGTTTTACGGTCCCAACGAAGCTGCGTGGGTGGGCGACCCACGCTCATCAACCTTGTGGTTTCTTCTTTGTGAACTAAATTCCCACATCCATTTCCGGTCTCCTACTCACCAAAACACAATTTAATGCTTAATTTATACCACCAATTGCCCAAACAGTCCGTGGACTATCACTAAACTACTCAAATGAGCTCCAAAAATTCCAAAAATTCGGTCCCAAGTTTTAGGACCGATCAAACGGCCACTCACGGCCTCAATCAACTCAAGCATCATAAACACACTTAAACAAAGTGTAAAACAAGTAGGATAAAACCCTTACCTCACGGAGTTTGTCGAAACTCCAAGAAACCGGTGCCCACACGTAGTCCTCGATGTGTAGAATCAATTTGCTTCTTGG
Source organism: Tetrastigma voinierianum (assembly GCA_016808115.1). Taxonomy (NCBI): domain Eukaryota; kingdom Viridiplantae; phylum Streptophyta; class Magnoliopsida; order Vitales; family Vitaceae; genus Tetrastigma; species Tetrastigma voinierianum. The sequence continues at coordinate 187,695 of JAEQBH010005213.1, forward strand.
CTCAAAGCGCGTCAGGCGGTCAGAACACAGGGAATCCTAGAGAAGTTACCTTCTCTATCTAAAGTCCACCATTTTGCAAAATTGAACTTCTCCCTCGCTCATTTGCACGTCACGAGGCCAAATTGGAGAAAAACTTCTCTTTTTGTCTCTCATTGCCACAATGTCCACACCTCCCATTGGTTGAGGATTTCCCTACCCACCATGACTTTTCTATTCAATGGCATCATGCATGTGTCCAGCGTGGATACGCTGAGCTGAGTTGGCGAGCTGGAGCTTAACACGTGGCATTGTGTGCCACTCAAATTCTCATGTGTCTACCACGGCCTTCGTTTCCTCGGCGTGCAAGTGATTTGTCTCGGGTGGCCAATCGGCGTGATGGCTAGATTTTCTTGATCAAGCGTAATCCGTTTGCGTCATCAGGATCTAGAAAATTTTCAGTTTTTACCAAAATTAGATTTTGCCCTTTATGAAACTTGGATTTTCTCGAGGGGTTTCACATCTCCCCTCCTTAAAGAATGTCGTCCCGAGAATTCACGCCAAATACACATCGATATGCGTCATAAGTAACTCACCCTACTCGAGCCAGGTGTCGGTATGACAACTTGAAGCTAAGGTCCCAGTGCCCGACAACTTAGATGGTTGTCATCTCATCCATGTCAATAATTCAAATAATACCCGATCATTTTATCAACAAAAAATTTTATTTGAAAATTTCATTTAAAAAATTTTATCATTTTTATTTTATTTTATTTTATTTTTCACAAAAAAAAAAAATTTTATTTCATTTTTTTTTTTCGAAAAATTTTTGTGAACAATGTTCGTGAACGATTATCCCAAGCAGTGTTGACATTACCTTTATGCACGTCAAACTCGGCTGACCAACTCTCTTATCCGCGATACCTTACACCTTATATTAGCGACACAATACCTTGCCCTAGCCTCCTTCGGCTATCACAATACACTCGGTGTATTGTGACCCAGCCACCTCAAGCCAACCTACGGTCACAGCCACAACTGGCACGTGTATTGCAATACAATCCTTCCCTAGCTAAACCCTTCTCTCTCGATCCTGTCTGACTGTTGTCTTGCAATACAGTTCCCAAGCCCGACGAAAGCCTCTCTGTCCGCAAATACACTTGGTGTATTGTGACACACTCCTGCCTGGCCCGCAATACACTATACCATGTTGCAATACACTTTTCCTCTGACCCATCAAGCCTCACTACTACCAAGTCTGTCTGATTTTGTATTGACCGTAACTGACCACTTCACACCTAAAACTTATGTGTCACAATACAATTCCCATATTTTGTGACATAGTTTTGGCGATAACCCGACCCGTTCTGCACTTTTTTTAGGTTTTTCATACTTATTTTTATTTTTTCTCATTTACGCTCTTGGAAAACACCCAAAAATACATACATACATACACACACACACACACACATACACACACACACACACACACACACACACACACACACACACACACACACACACACACACACACACACACACACACACACATATATATATATATATATATATATATATATATATATATATATATATCACTTATATATATATAATTTTTTTTTCTCTTCTTCCAAAACACCAAATAAATTTATAAAAATTTATTTTATTCATTTTCTTGATTTTACAACGTAAAACTTTAGTAATTTTTCTTCACATCATTTTTTCATTTCCAATAAACAAATAAATTTATTAAAATTGTTTTATTTATTACTCTTTTCAGTTTACACTATAAAACTTAATTTTTTTTTTTTCAACACCACTATGTGTGCTAATCACTAGCACCTGAGCCAATCCACGACAAGCACACAACACACATGTGATCGACATGTTATACACCCAATCACACATCATTAATGTTATAAACATCATTCACACATCAATCACATGATCGCACAATCACACATAAAACACATGCATGCAGTGTTCTAATCCTGTCCCGTGATTTCCTATAAGGCCAAGATTTGGCTCAACTCTCAAGAGAGAATTGAGAGGGGTGGGGAGATATGTCTGCCGAGAATTTTGAAGAAATTCTTCAGCACCCATAAAACCAATAGTCTGAAGAGGTAAATTTACACCTTCACGGCTACAGCAAATGAAATTCTACCGATCTTGGGAAGGTACCACCCAGAATCATTAGTGCTTGCCCTCACCATGGCTTTGATACTTGGATCTTTGGTTAATCACTTTTACTCTTGAATGTCCCCCCTCTTGTAAGTAGTTGTTAGGCTGTATATAGGAGGAACTTCATAAAGAAAACATCCAGAGGAAGCCATGAACTTCTTGAACTATGTGGCTGAGACATCCAAAGCATGGGATGAACCAACCCTAAAGAGGTAGAGAGGATGAGACCTGCAGCCAATTTAAGTGGAGGCATGTACTCAATCACCGAGGACATGGAGATGAAGACAAAGCTATCCACCTTGACTAGAAGGTTGGAGGAGCTTGAAATGCGAAATCACCATGAGGTGCGAGTAGTGATCGAGGCATCTATGCTTAACCATCCTTGTTTCACTTATTAAATCCACTTTGAGCACCAAGGGAGGCAGCATGACTATTCCTTGATAGGGATATGATGGCTAAGCATGCGATGTTATTGGGTCGGTATAAGCCCTGTGTGCCCATATGGAAACACCTATAACCTAGCGGAGGAACAGGTCTAACCTCTCCTAGAAGCCAAAGTCTCCACCATATGTGCCCCACTGCTATCTCACCGGCAGCTTGGTGTATTCTCATCTAAACCACAGCCGCCACCATCCTCATCCCCAGTTGAACAAGCTATCATGAATTTGAGCAAAGTGGTAGGCAATTTTATGGAGGAATAGAAGGCAGTGAATGCCTAGGCTAATCAAAGAATCGACACAGTGGAAAGCACACTCAACAAAAAAGATGAATGTCGATGAGCCTGAGATCTCCCAAAATATGACAGCACAGGAAGGTATTGTGATCTGAGGTTAACGGCCGGCCAACGAGGTGCATGAAGGGGAAGTTTCCATCTCGGACACTACCCAGTCAGAGTGCATGAGTAAGCTCTCTTCGGTGAGCCATCCCGGGATGGATGAAGTTAAAGCGATTATCACATTGAAGTGGTAAGAGCTTAAACAACCAGTAACCAAACCAACGAAGAAGCGAGAGAGGAGGTTAAGGGTGAACCGGGCAGCGTGGTTGACTAAAGAGCCTACGCGAAAAATAGCACACCCCACCAGTTTCCGCCAAGCTTGCGAAGCTACAAGAAAAGGCCGTCAACGGGCTGGCTAGAGTACTGAAGTGCTTCTGCAAGAGGCGAGTGAGAGAGTCGACATCCCACCAGCTGATATGATTAAACGAGTCCCGTATATGCCCAAATTTTGAAGGACTTGTACTTGATAAAGAGAATTTAAATGTTGACCAAGAAAGCACTCTTTGTGAACAAGTCGGTGCTATCGTCGATGCAAAACTCCAGTGAAGAACAAAGATCCAGGTTGCTATACCATCTCGGTTAATATTGGAGGCACTTGTGTAGAAAAAACACTGCTGGACCTGGGTGCCAGTGTAAACCTGCTTCCTTATTTGATGTATAAGCAGCTCGGGTTTAGAGAATTAAAGCCCACTTCCATCACATTGTCTCTTACAGATAGATCCATAAATATACCAAAGGGGACAGTGGAAGATGTTCTAATACAGGTGGACAAATTCTACTATCCAGTAGATTTTATTGTACTTGATACAGAACCAGCTGTAGTAGGGGCTAACTATGTGCTAATCATCTAGGGGAGACCCGTTTCTTGGCCTTCTAATCTTTATTATCAAGCTAGCAGAAATGGGGTTGTACGGCTCACATTGACATGACCTTAGAACTCCAACATCTTCCACTTGGTAAAAAGCGTAACCTGCGGAAGATGTCCAAGAAATCACGCATAATTGATACAATCTTGGAAAAGCGGGGTGACCGGTAGCAAATGCGAGGATGTGGTAGCGAGAACAAGTTGAGTTGTCTGAAGCGGTAGGAAGCCCCGAAGACATGAATATTGTCTTCAGGGCCTTGGAGAAAAAAAAAAAAAGAAATTATGCCTTTATTGATTGAGGAAGGAACCAGTGAACCACAAAATCTGGACCTTAAACCCTTGCCTACAGAATTGAAATATGTCTACTTAGAAGAACAGGAGTAGTGCCCAGTTGTCATACCTCCTTGCTCAATGCTTCGCATGAAGATAGCCTGCTGGTGTTGAGAGAACCAAAACACATGTCCTTTTGTTTGAGGACAAACAAATTTATAACACTATTGCCAAAAAACTATTGTCTAATCCCTGGCAACGGCGCCATAAAACTTGTTGAGAGGACCAAAACACATGTACAAATTTATAACACTATTGCCAAAAAACTATTGTCTAATCCCCGATGTGTGTAGTAAAACTTTTGTGACTTTCTATTATATAAACCACAAATCTCCTAGAGTATATCATTTTCAATTTTGGTTTTGGCCTAATATCCTGCAAGTGCACAGGTCGACAAGTAATAAAATGGATATAAGTCCAGATATCGATCCCACAGAGATCTCAAGAATTCTATATCAACTACCCTGACTACTCAAGCTCCATACTATTTGGACTATAACATGACGCGTGGCGAGATTCGACTTAGAAGGCTGGAAAATATATAAATATTAGGAAAAAAATGAACAATCAAATAAAGCTGGAATCTATAAAAGATAAGAATAATGAATAGTGAAGAAAATAAATGGAAATTGAATAGTTATCTTTTAGAGGACACATCAAGATCACTGCTATGGTGAAGTATCGATTCCTATAGTTAACACTGATAAAATTGCTTGTGTATTTCAGGTTTTAAAATCTGTCCAAGGCGTTTTAGCGGTCGTTGGATCTCTCCACACACCACCCAGTTCATGATCTAATTTTCTGGGATTCTTTCGAAGACGAGGGAATTAGATGACTACTTTTAATAGGGTTTTCCTTGATCGGGTATTTTTTCTTGCAATACTTCATGCCCATTTATGGTGTTGTAAACCTTAACTCCCATGATTATCGGTCCGAAGCAAGAGATATACAACTGCAGCGGTTACTCTTCCTCTAAATTAGAATAGATCACCCCTCCTTGATTAGATCTGGCTAACTACGGGATTAGCTTCACTATTTTGAATTGAGTGAACTCTGCTTGTTTAAATTGATAACTCTGACATTCAACTCATTCTTGATTTCAAGATTGAGAAGAGGATTTATCTAAGTAAGGCACAAAGTTCATTAGATCTCTAATAGCGAGGTTAATATACCAATAAATGTTCATGACTGTGAATGCCTTATCCGTGTCACCAAAGGACCTCCTTTGAAATCGTAGTAATGAAACGTATCTAAACGAGTATAAGAAACCTGATATTCAAATCAAAACATTAAACCCATAACCGTAAGTAACCTAGAACCGAAATTCAAGTCATGGGAAACAACTATAAAGGGAAGATTAATTCTGACTATAGCATTCACTTAATGGAAGCTGGGTTTCTCAATTATTGAATTACACACTACAACATTCTCTGATCATAAGAATAACTCGCACTTGAAAACCGGAAAAGTCGAATTCCATAAATTTGTCCGAACTTCAAACATCTGTAGTAATTTGAAAGAATGAATTTAGATTCAAAATTTTCCGCTTCAAAACGACAAATATCCAAATCCGTAAAATAAAAATAAAATAAAGAAAGGAAAAATCTAATCTATTACAACGGAAACAAAAGAAAAACAAGAAAAGAAAAGAAAAATAAAATGAGTCTTCTGGCCACCCGTATTTCGCTCGTCGCCACGCTCCCGCCGTCGCTTTCTCTCTGCAACATCATTGATCATGGTTTCTGGCCAAATTCTAATTCCAATGCATTCTTTTGTGGATTTCCGCGGATCGCTCCATGTTATCGTTCTCCTCAGTCGCGACCTCAAATCCCTTTGTCGCTGACATTAGTTAGTTTGGCACTTGTTGCATTATCAATAAGTCATGACATTCCTTTGTTTCTCATACTTTATGTCGCGACATCAATCTCTGGTCGCGACATCAGCTCATGTCTCTGCAACTTTGAACTGTTCGTTCCGGATGTCGCGACATTAATACCTTGTCTCGACATCAGCTCATGTCTTTGCAGCTTTCAACTGATGGTTCCTGATGTCGCGACATCAATCCTTTGTCGCGACATCAACTTAAGGAACTGCAACCAACCGACGCCTCTTACGTCGCATCAATCCCTTTGTCGCGGACATAACTTCATGCTCTGTGCTTCAATCGCTCATTCCGATGTCGCGACATCAATCTCTTGTCGTGACATCAACTTAAGGAACTGCAACTTTCAACTGACGGTTTCTTATGTCGCGACATCGGTCTTGTCGCATATCGCTTTATGCCTCTCGCAGCCAATCGCTCGTTCCGGAGTGTCGCGACATCACCTCGTCGCGACATCGCTCATGTCTTTGCAGCTTTCAACTGAAGGTTTCTGATGTCGCGACATCAACTTAAGGAACTGGAACTTTCAACTGAGCACGTCTTATGTCTCTGGAGGCTTCAACTAGTTGCTGGTGTCGCGACATCGCCTCTTTGTCGACATCAACCTAAGTCACAATAGCCATCATTTCAAACCTCGCTGCGCTTCTCGAGGTGTTTCTCTTGTCGCGACCTCCATCCCTTGTCGCGACATCGCCCTTAAGTCTCCGGGTTAATCCTCGCTCGTCGAACTTGTGATCCCTATCGCGAATTTATCAAATTTCCTTCAATTTTTCTCGATGTCGCTGACTGCGAGACCGGACTGCAACCCCAAAACCGCACATTAGTTAATCCGCCTGCTTCTATTCATTCCGCCATTTTCTTCTATTTTTACTCCAATTGCTGCATTTTTCATCGTTTTTTCTTCTTTCTTTCACACTCCCTCGTTAATAACAAATTATGAGCTTTTTTCCATATTTCAGATATTAATTATCTTTTCGTATGAAAATCAAGCAAAATGGATTAAAAATAGATGACTTTTAAGCTCAATGTGTCCCCCCAACTTAAAGTTTTGCTTGTCCTCAAGCAAGAAAGAAAGAATTGTTTGTCCTCAAACAAAAAGGACATTTTTCTGTTTCGTTTTGCATTAGCAGTCAATTTGATTGAAATACAAGGAAATGTATTTGCTTCAGACATCTAGTTTCAGTCCAATAAGGTTAGTTTTTATTTATAGTATACAAACTAAATCGTTGAAATTGGTTTTTGCAAACAACATAATCATCAGATCCCTATGAATAATAAATTATTTTCCTTTCTCATCTTCATAACGAGTCACTCACCTCTAAAGTCCTTCACGCTTTGATTGTTTCTATTATTTTCCAAACTCATAGGTTGTCGTCTATATCGATCTCCACCAATGTAGTACTGCGTTCTCAAGATCAAATTCGTGTCTTTTGGGCTTATATTGTTAGGCTTGGGTAATGGGTAGATGGAAGGAATTTTTAGGTTAAGATTACCCTGAACCTTTCTCCTGCTCTTTCTTTCTTGTAGTTTCTTTAATAACTCCCTAAACTTCATGTTTGGGACATCTCTTTGATTGCTTCAATTCAGAACTGTATGCCCCCTATTTCTCACTTGTAATTCAACTGGGGAAATTTCCTTTGTTTGTCACCATTCAGGGATAGTGCAATGTTTACCTTTTTAGGCTTTCTAACACCTTAGCTTAACTTTGGGTTATATTCCATACCGTATGGCATAGGGCACTGTGTTGAAACACCCTAAGAACTAACATTCAAGAGAGTTAGGACAAGATAAAACTTATCCCTATGTTTCTTTTCTATTGCATTTTCTCATTCATTTTTCTCTTCATTCTCTTTTTCTATATTTTTCCTTGAGTCTTCGTAAAAACATATGTACTCCCCCAAACTTCATTTCTTTCTTCCTCCTCACCCTGCACCACAGGTTTCATCAAGAATTGATTTTAGATGGGTTGGGGCTCTGAATATTTTATTTTTTGAAAAATAGGCTTGTTTAGTCTACTGAACTAAGGTATATGATCAAAGATATGAATAGTGGATGGCCGAATGGCTCAAACCATCCATGAATGTCTGATCATCTCTTGTCAACTCAGTATCACCTAGATTTCACCTCAATCATCAATCTAACAAATTCTAGAATTTGGATTGAATAGTTGTGGACTAACCCTAAGGATTTTGACCTTTTGCTGATATAGTTAAATTAATTGATATTCAACAGTTCCTCGGTTCTATCATAAGACTACAAACTCAAAATATGTTTTTGTCTCCTTCTATCAGATACCTTCCCCATTCTCGGGACTTATCAGTTAGACTTAAGTTACTTCTTGCACTTTGTGTTTCAATTTAAACTGTATCTTATTTGGGCCCTTATTCTCGCATTTTGTCTCGCATTTTGTCTCCATTTAAGCTTATTCCTAATCTAACCGTCATTCAATTCAAATTATTACATCTCACAGCTTTATTCTCAATTAATTTTACTTTATTTTCTCCCACTATGCAATCACAGCAACACAAAATTTAACAAACCAAAGTAAATACAACAATTCAATTCAAATTTCATCATTTTATTTCTGATTCAATTGTAAATGTTGGATACCACAAGATGGGCTTGAGAATAGCGGCGTCACTGTGTTAAGTCTATCTTTTGGAAGAGGCAGCAAAGATATTGGGGGGATCCAGGTCTAGGGTATTCAAATGAGCTGAAATGGAGGGAATCATTCTTCTTTCCTTTCTTCTTAGTTTCCTTCTCAACTTGATTCCTTTCAATGAAGATCTCTACTGAGAGGATCAAACCTTCTTGTTTAGCTTCATCCCCCGTTCTTCCCAGCTTCTCATTCAGGTTTTCATTTCAGTCATTATTTCCAAAATTTGAAAGATTATTGTTAATCAACCAAATTTTAGCCATTCTCTCTCGCCTCAGAGGATTCATCCTTGCTTGTCTCTATCATCCATTTATTCTCAAAATCTTTTTAAAGACTTGTATAAAATTTGAACCCTTTATTTGTTCTCCCATTTGGGCTCTGCTCTTACCTCTTTTCTTCATGCGATGGTTAGAGTCAGAATCACGCCAAACCGACATGTTATATAAAGATTCATGACTCAAATTTTGAGTTTTTGTAGAAAGATCTGCGATCTCTTTTCCTTCATTTCTTCTTGAAGTCCTCACAAGAACCTTTTCATCCGTTTCCTTTCTTCTTTCATTTTCCATTGCCGATATCTTCTTTTTAATCTTTTTCAAACTCTTTCCTAAATTCTTGTTGCACATTCCACTCTTTTCCCTTTCTTCCATCTTCTTCAGATGACATTGAGGGCCTTAATACATTGTTCTTTGTACTCCCTCGTTTTCTCCCCGTTTCTCTCGAATGTTCTGTTTGCATGGGGAGAACTAGCTAAGGGGATGAGAGGCCCATGGGTTTCTTTCAATTCCTCGCTTCATTGTCCGCAAATGCAAAGTATTATTTTCAGGAGGAATTTCCGGGTTCTCTTTCTTTCACAGCAACCTCAAAGTCTCCTTTCTTGCCTCGCACTGCGCTTCTTTGCTTCAATCAACACTTCTTTTCTTTTGATTTCCGGGTCCCTTGCTCACTCCCGTCGCAGGGAGTGGTGATATTGCTAGGACTTTCCTTCTTCCTGCACCCTTCACCCCAAATTCTTTAAACATAAAACAACTATTGTTGCTGGGTGAGGATCAGTCTCTCTTATTTCCTTCATATAATTTCAATATAGAATCTCTCTTTTCAATTACTATACCTACATCAGCGTACCCCTTCGTAATAGCATACAACATAATTGCTTCCCGCTCTCACTCGTACACACATGCTGTTGGGACCAAACAGCAGGCCAAGAAATAGAACGGCACCTAGCCTCCTTAGTGGTGCTTCCCCTATCTCAGGTTTTTGGTCCTCCTTCCCTTGTCCCGCTTGTGCTTTTCCGTCGTTGAGCTTTTGGCAATTTTCTAAAATTCGGGGTTTTCCAAGAGCTTTTTGAACTTGGACCCATGCTTGTGCCCCGTCATTCCATAGGCTTGCTAATGGCCTGCCCATATGGTACCCACACCTCCGACGAACACGTTGTCAGTTTTCCGCCTACCGATTTGAATAAAATTCTTTCACCACCGCCGTGTAGCCCGACTCATAAAAGGAGAGCTTCCCAACCCTTGTTCAATCATCTCCTTGAGAGGGGTAATAGGGTTCCTGAATCTTCTTTCTGATACGAACCCCTTGTTGGCATAGTGCTTTTCCAAAATGAATGCTTCCTCCGACACAAAATCTTCCACTTCTTCTTCTTGCTTTTCCCTTTCGTCCGTTCTTTCTTCTCGTAAAACCGCCGGGTGCTTCTCGGTGCTTCAGGCATCTCTTCCATCGGTTCTTCCCAGCTGGATTTCTTTCTTCCGTTGCACATATTCCTCCATGATCTCTTCCTGTGTTAGGTACGAGGTTTGAGGCTTCAAATGATGAAACTGGCGAAAGTTTTCGAGGATTTTCAGAGCTGTGGCTTTCTGTGAATTTAGAATCAAGGGAGGAGGATGAACGCTTCCTCGAAATCGAGCGGGAGAGGGGGAAGAAGTTCTCCAACAGTTACAATTCAATCAAGAGTTTCTTGTGGGCCAATTATTTCATTAAATTCGCTTGTCGCGACATCCATTCCGCCTACTTTTATTTTGAACATACTTAGGGCATTTAAGAGGGTGAGTAGTCAGCACAAAGATCTGCTTTTATGTCGCAACATACTAAGTTTGTCGCGACATAACTAGGTTTTTTTTTTTTTTAGATATTGTGTTGTCCCATGTCGTGACTTTTCATTGTCAAGTTTTTGTTTCTGTCGCGACCTATGCCCTTAGTTTAATGATCTCTAAAACTTGAATTCCTTTATTAATCCTATACTCCTTTAAACGTTTATTCAGGCATTTCCAAACAGAAATTCAACAAGATATTCACTCATATTTCACGGGTTTGGGTTTAGGAGAAAGTTACCCCTTGTTCATGTCGTGACATTTCGCAAGCTGCCGGAGGTGTCCCGAGTTGTTTTCTCACTCTTGTCTTTCACTTTTGCAGATCAGACATCGCATGATTTAAGGTGCAATTCAATTAAACTACAATTAACTTCAAAATTAAATCTATCTTTATAAGAACTAATCAAAACGAAATTATCGCAAAAAATTTTAAATCTAAAAGGTAAACTAAATTTTCTTGTCGCCTCCCATCACCAAGCCGCCTTGAGTCCTCACTGGACTTTCTATTTTGGTTCTTCTTATTTTCTAGATAACTCATGGTTCTTCCATTCTTCATCCCTTTTAGATGTTGCTTCAGTCTTTGTCCATTGACTTTGAATTCTTCTCTAGTATCGCCCCACAGTCATCGTCCAAATGTACGCTTGACACCACCGTATGGCCCACTCCATTCGATTTTAACTTTCCCGAAACAATCTCAGCCTAGAATTAAACAAGAGAACTTGTTCCCCCGCTCTCGAACTTTTCCGTGATCCTTTGATCATGCCATTTCTTTTGTCTTATCCTGTAGATTCTAGCATTATCATAGGCTTCATTTCTCACTCCTTCCACTCGTACGCTTGAGCAATCTTCTTCCTTGCGCTTTAAAATCGGTTCAACTTCGATGCATTCACACATTGCCTTGTATTCCAATTCCAGAGGTAGGTGACATGGTTTGCCAAAACAATTCTGTATGGGGACATTCCACTGGGAGTTTTGTATGTAAAATCCCGTAGTCTCCAAAGTGCATCATCAAGTTTGAAGACCAATCCTCCCTGCCAGCGCTCACAAGATTTTCTGGGCATCTTTTTAATCTCCCCGTTGGAAATTTCGCTGTCCATTGGTCTGGGATGATAAGCTTGTGACTCATTACGTGCTTGGATCCCATACCGCCATGAGTTTTGCAAATATTTTGTTTGCAATGGCTTCCCCATCACTAATGATAGTTCCGGGGTGTTCCTAAATCAAGCCAAAATATTTTTTTACAAGAAGCTCACAATCAGATAGCATCATTCCTTGGACAAGTCACTGCTTCTACCCATTTGGAACATAATCAACTGCTAGCAAGATATTGTTCCCAATGATGGTGGAATGGTCCATAAAATCTATTCCCATACATCAAAGATTTTCACCACCATTATACCTCTCAAGGGGCATTTATTTCATGGTCGATATTTCCACCTTTTGGCATCTATCACAAAATTTAACCCACTCAACACAATCTCTGAAGATAGTGGGCCAATAAAATCCAGATTGGAGTATCTTATGAGCCGTTTTTTCTCCCGAAAAATGTCCCCCATATGGTGATGTACGGCATCTATTCGTAATTTTGCCTTGCTCATTTTTCTGCACACATCTTCTTATTATCATGTCAAGACTTCTTTAAATAATAGTGATCATCCCAAATATAATACTCGGTTGCCGCCTGAAGTTTCTTCGCTGGTAGTCGACTGAAGGAACCACCACGTTAAATAGTTCACAATATCGCATACCATGGAAGTTATGGAAACTTAAACAATTGCTCATCCGGGAAGTTCTCTCATGAATATTACTTTCTCTTCTTTAGCAGTTGTTTCTTTCTACTTGACAAGTGATCGCCTATCACATTGTCACACCCTTTTATCCTTGATCTCCAAGTCAAACTTTGCACATGTTCACCACCTTATCAATCTGCTTAGCTTCCTTCTTGACATCGTACTTGATCGTCGCATGATCGCATGAATAATGACATGGGATCCCAAAATGTATTGCCTGAATTTTCACAAGCAAATACTATGGCTAGCATCTCCTTTCGCTTGTTGAGTAATTTTCAGGTTTACCGAAGGTTCTACCAGCATAGTATATGGTCCCGGCGCCTTTCTTTGCCTCTAGACGCCTCCTATTGCAAAATCACCGGCATCACACATTATGTTTCAAATCCCTGATCCCATTCTTCGTGCAAATGCATTATAGGTGCTTGAACCAATTTGATCTTGATTTCTTCAAAAGCAAACTTTGTGAGTCATCAAAATTAAACTTTGTATCCTTCTCCAAGAGACCACAGATATGGTCTCAAGCATAGAAGTCTTGATGAATTCCTATAAATCCAAAGATGCCCTAAGAAGCTTCTTACCTTTTATCGGGTAGGTGGTAAGAGTTTTGATAATGATACCTGGATTGGTCTACTTCCAGTCCAAGAGAGCAGAAATTTTATGCCTACAACAATACTGCTACCATAAAATGGCATTTTTCCCAATTCAAGTTAGTCGCTTGTCTCAGCATCTTTGAATCGCTTCCGGTGTTCTTCAAACACCGACATCAAAACTGGATCCATACAACGTGAAGTCATCCATAAAAATTTCCATAACCTCAACCAAGCTCGAGAACATTGACATCATACAATCTTCCGAATGTGCCAGAGCATTACACCCCCAAATGGCATCCTTCTCGACATCATCCCCTTCTCTCGCCAAGTTTCTTGAAAACTCAGAAGGAGTTTTCATTGCATTTAGCCAGGTCTTCAATCAGCTCTTTGCTTTTCAAAGACTTTTTCGCTTGAATGTTCCACAACACAGCATCACGATCCCCTTGATATATCATTCAAGGCAGTATATACAATGTCCATCCGAAGTTTTCGTATCTATCCCATGGATTGACATCTTCTCAGCAACCGCTGAATCTTTCCCAAGTTACATACAAAGCTTGATCTTCCCTACAAAACACAATAATTTCCCTCCTTCTCTCTCGAGGTGAGGGCTCGGGGAAAGAATCCACCTGGCAGTCTCTACTAACTCCTCCCAAGTGTCAATGTAACCATATGGTAAAGATTCATACCATGTAGCCGCTTGTATCTCTTAGAGAGAAATGATGCGCTTGATGACTTCCGTCCCACCTCATTCAACTTCATCAGACAGCTTAACCCGAAATCTTCCCGTGCTCGCTTCGGGTCCTCGACGACCGTGAACCGATGTCAGCCGACCATCAGAATTAGTGCCGGCTTAAGTTCAAAATTATTCGCATCAATATTGGTCGCCTCGATTGCAAAGTACTCATCTTTAATAATAGGCTTCCAGAAATCCTCCATAGTATCATTGATTGAGGCCTCTAGCTGCTTCTATGTACTTCATTATGATCCCGTCTTTCATCCGCCATGGTCGAAGTTTTTTGCCTCTTTATCTTCTCGCTTCGAAAGTGTTCTCTCTAATTTCGTGTCCGCCGAATCGATCGTTGTTCGTTTCCTATGCATTAAAGTTTTGTCCTCAAATCAAAACACACTTACATTAATAGGATTAGTCTGGTCAACAAATATTTTCAATATGGTTTGTTAAAGGTTAGTGGCTAAAATAACCACTGCTTGAAAAGCTATTTTTGTTCTTTTTCTTCAAAATGTCCAAATTAGCATTTCCTTCTTTCGTCTGGATATTGATTTACTAAATTCTTTCGATCCCCGACAACGACGCCATAAAACTTGTTGAGAGAACCAAAACACATGTCCTTTTGTTTGAGGACAAACAAATTTATAACACTATCACAAAAACTATTGTCATCCCCCCGCAACGGCGCCATAAAAACTTGCTGGAGAGGACCAAACACATGTACAAATTTATAACACTATCGCAAAAAAACTGATGTCTAATCCGCAACGGCGCCATAAAAACTTGCTGACTTTCTATTATATAAACCAAATCTCCCGTGAGTATATCATTTTCACTCTGGTTTCGCCTAATATCCTCGCAAGTGCACAGTCGACAAGTAATAAAATGGATATAAGTCCGTATATCGATCCTACGTAGACTTAATTCTAGCCTCTATACATCGTGATTCAAATTTTTAAGAAGCCGGAAAACATACAAGCATAGGGAAATGAACAATCAAATAAATCGAATCTAAAGAATAAAGAATAATGAATAAAGAAGAAAATAAATGGAAATCGAATAGTTATCTAGAGGATTACATCAACATCACCGCTTATGGTGAAGTAATACCTCAGAATAACACTCGTATAAAATTGCTTGTATTTGTGTTTTAAAATCATTCAAGGCGTTTACAAGAAGATGTACCGATCTCCACACTCCATTAGCTTCATGATCTAATTTTCCCGATTCTTCGGGCTGACAGGAATTAGATGACTACTTTAATAAGTGCGCTTTCCTCACCGCATTTTTCTTTGCAATACTTCATACCCATTTACGGGTCAGAACCTTAAATTCCTGCCATCTGGCCACAAGCGATACAACTTCCCCGATTACTTTTCCTCTAAATTAGAATGGCATCACCCTCTCCGACATCTCATTTAACACGGATCGGGTTTCACTATTCAACTGGAGGTGAACCCCGCTTGCTTAAACTGGAGCAACTCATTCAACTCATTCTTGATTTCTATGAGAAGAGGATTTATCTAAGTAAACTGCATAAAGTCTTATTGGGATTCTGACAAGAGTTAATATACCTCAAAGAATGTTCATGACTCTCGAGAATGCCTTCTACATGTCCTCGAAGGACCTCCTTGAAATCAGATCAATGAAACAAATCTGCGGGTATAAGAAACTGATATTCAGATCGAAAACATTAAACCCATAACCAAGTAAGTCGTGGCGAAATTCACAAGAACGGGAAACAGCTGCGGGGAAAGATTAATTAGACTATAGCATTCACTTAATGGGATTGGGTTTCTCAATTATTGAATTACACACTACAACATTCCTCTGATCCGCAGAATAAGCTGCAATTTAGGCGGAAGAGTCGAGATTCCATAGAGATTTAATCGAACTTCAAACATTCGGTAGTAATTTGAAAAGAATGGAATTACGCATTAAACTACGCTCAAAGCGATAACATCGAGATCGAAAATAAAATAAAATAAAGAAAGATGAAAAATCTAATCTATTACAGCGAGCAGAAAAAGAAAATAAAAAGAAAAGAAAAAGAAAAAAATAAAATGAAGCCTTGACTGCCGGATCTTTTCGTTACTGCCGCCTCTTTACGCCTCGGCTTTTTGCTTTCTTCTTCTAAGTAGCTGCTTATTTTATAGGGTTTCTCGGTTGGAGCTAATTCGATGCATTCTTTTGTGGATTTCGAGTGGGTAGCCCGTATTCTTATTCAGTCGCGACCTCAAATCCTTTTGTCGCGACATTAGTTAGTTTGGCACTTTGATGCGGCATTTATCAATAAGTCGCGACCATTTCGCTGACTCTGAGGCATCTTATGTCGCGACATCAATCTGCAGTCGCGACATCGGCTAATGTCTCTGCGCGGCTTTGAAGCAGTTAGTTACGGATGTCGCGGCAGTGATACCTTGTCCGACATCAGCAGCTCATGTCTTTGCGACTTTCAGCGTGGTTCTGATGTCGGCGACATCAATCCTTTAATCGACATCAACTTAAGGCGCAACTTTGAGCGGCGTCTTCTTGTAATCGCGACATCAATCCGCTGTCGTGGCCTTAACTTCATGCCTCTGCCGGTTTCAAGCGTGCGTTCGATATCGCGACATCAATCTCTTGTCGTGACATCAACTTAGAGTGCGACTTTCAAGCGATGTCTTCTTATGTCGACATGATCTCTTGTTCGCGACATCACTTTATGCCTCACGAGGTTTGTTGTTCGTTCACGATGTCGCGACATGATCTCGCTGTCATGACATCAGCTACGTGTCTTTGCGACTTTGTCAAGCGAAGGTTTTACGATGTGGCGACATGAATCTCTTGTCCGCGACATCAGCAGGAACTTGAACTTTCCGCGAGCACGTCTTATGTCTCTAGAAACCAGCGGTTGCTTTTGGTGTCGCGACATTAGTCTTAATCGCGACATCAACTAAGTCCGCAACCAGTTTCATCTTTTCAAACTTGTATCATAAGCCGAGCGCTTCTCTTGTCGTGACCTCCATCCCTGCCAGCGACTATCGGCCTTAGGTCTCTAGTTAATCTCATTTGCGAACTTGTGATCCACATGTGACGCATCCGTTCCTTCAATTTTTCTGTTGATGTCGCGACACAGCATGCTTTTAGCTGTGCAACCCAGCTGACATTAATTAACCGATTGCTTTCATTTCTTCCCGCCATTTTCACCATTTTTTACTCCACCAATTCTTTGCATTTTCTCTTCCTTTTCTTCTTTCTTTCACACTCCCTGCTAATAACAAATTGGTGAGTTTCTTCATATTTCTGCATATTAATTATTCCTTTTCAGATGAAAATCAAGCAGAAAAATGGATTAAAAATAGATGACTTTTAAGCTCATCAGCTGGGCATCCTCAGGAAGAACAAGTAGGCTATTGGGTGGAAAATCAGCGATACGGAAAGGTATTGTGACGATTTGCCGATCACATCTACTTGGAGGAGGAAGCAAAATCGAGCTGACCACAGGGAAATTTGAAATCCTCATATGCGGGGAAGTAGTTCGACGAAGTCCCCAAGGATTGCTCTGGTGGTATCATTTACCACATATCCGATAGCACTTGGGTGAGTCCAACCCAGGTTATGCTTAAGAAATCAAGGGTAACCACCGTGCATAATGAAAAGGGAGAGGAGATGACCACCCTTCTTACCACAGGTTGGAGGGTGTGTATTGACTATAGAAGATTAAATGAGGTGACAAGAAAGGATCACTTCCCTCTACCCTTCATGGACTAGCTTCTCGAAAAAATTTCCGGCCACTCCTTCTAATGCTTCCTAGATGGTTATTCAGGCTATTTTCAAATTGAAATTGTTGTAGGAGACTAGGACAAAACCAACTTTACCCATTTGGCACATATGCCTACAGGAGAATGCCCTTTGGCATGTGTAATGCCCCTGCCACATTCGTGATGCATGAGTGGAGGTATCTTAAAAATGATTTGGTGGAGCGCATTATGGAGGTTTACATGGATGATATTACAGTCTATGGAGGGAGCTTTGAAGAATGCTTGATCAACTTAGAAACTATTCTGCATAGGTGCATAGAGAAGAACTTGGTACTAAACTAGGAAAAGTGCCATTTTATGGTTAACCAGAGGATAGTACTGGGACATATTATTTCCAATAAGGGAATTGAAGTTGACAAGGCAAAAATTGAGATGATTTCCAAACTGCCTTCCCCCACAAATGTGAGAAGGCGTGAGGCAATTCTTAGAGGAGCCTGTGAGCTTCACAGGAGATTATTATGGACTTCTCAAAATTGCCAAGCCTCTCTATAAGCTATTGAGAAAGATGCAAAGATGTTTTGTGGGACAAAGACTCTCAAAGGAGTTTTGAGGAGCTCATGGCTCACCTGACCACTACACCCGATAGTGAGAGCCCACAGCGGCGGTTACCTTTTGAGAGTAATGTACGATGCAAGCGACCTGCAATTGGAGTAGTTCTCGAGACAGAGGGAAGAAGGAGAGAAGCCTTATGTGAGAAATTACTATGCCTGACCAAAACAACGGAATGAGGCACGAGAAAGATTACACTACAACAAAGAAGGAGCTGCTGGCAGTGGTCTATGCTTTGGAAAAGTTCCGAGCCTATTTGGTTGAGTCGGACATAATCATATTCCACGAATCATTGACTTTATTACACACTTACCAAACGAGAATGCTAAGAAATTTGGAAGCTTATTAGATGGGTTCTCTGTTGCGAGGAAGCTCGACATGCGAATCAGGACAAAAGGGTGTTGAAATGTTGTTGCAGATCATCTCTCGAGACTAACCGCCTTTGTACTCTGGCCCCAGTGTGATGGGTTTCTACGAGGAATCCACGCTCCTAGTTGAAAACACACCTGGTATGCCCATTTGCCATTGTAGCAGCGGGTAAAACTCTGGCTGATTAGGCATAAGACATGAAGTTTTTCTTTGCAAAAATTCACTCATATTATTGGGAAGAACCCTTCTTGTACAAATACTGTGCTGATCAGATAATCAGAAAATGTGCGCCTAAATCAGAATAACAAGGGATACTCATCCACTTCCATGAGAACGAATGTGGACACCATTTTGCTTCCCAGATAAATGCCAGGAAGGTACTACCGTCCGGATTTTATTGGCCTTCCCTTTTCAAGGATGCTCATACCATGTGCAAAGAATGCGATAAATGCCAAAGATTGGGGAAAATCTCTCATCGTCACATGATGCCTTTGAACCTGATTTTGGTAGTTGACCTTCCCTTTTCATGGGACCATTCCCTTCCTCCTTTGGATACTGATTCGTGCCACAGTAGGGTGATCCAGAATCAACAATATTTATAACCTAAATTCCTCCTACTGCCGTAGCATAGCTACTGCAGTATAGTGGTTCTACGATTGAACTCAGGGATGGGTTTTCTTCGCACAAAATGATTTATAGTGATTCAAAATGGTGAATTTCAGCTTGGATTTGGCATGTTGTTAAAAACAGTGGGTTGAATTGTTTGAAAACTGAAAATGAAATGAAATAAAATGTAAAATAGAACTCCTTGAAGTGTTAGGTCACTGGGGTCGGATTCCTAGGGCAACCAAAGGTTTCCAGGGTCCTTTCCTCGCGTTGGGGAGGATGACCTATAGTCATTTCCCGAACCGGATCTTCATTTAGCTATAAAACCTAACCCTTAATAACTATCCTTTGAAAAATTGGTAATCACAGAGCATTAATGGTCTCGGTAGTGAAAAACAACTCTCCTTGACTCACCTTACAAGGGATCATAAATGGTAACTAAAAAACATAAATGGATCTAACATTAAGCATCCAATGAGCCCAAAATATTATCAAGTAATAACCATTCAAGGTGAATCTAAGGGATTTAAACCTAGAGTTCAAAGGAAACACAAAATTGCTAGTGATTACCTGCGTGAGAAACATGAAACCCTCCACTTCAAGGAGGAAAGGGTTTTAGCCACTCATCCTCCGAGTTGTCATCCTCGGAGGGTGTTTGGCTACCCAGAAAGTGAGAGAAAGTGAGGGAAAATGAGAGGAACTCAGAAAAAGCGGGAAAAACTGAAAGCTTCCTGCCACTTTATTAATGAGCTAAAAAGATCTCCTTTATAGTGTCTGGTCAGGGGGCTTTTATAGCCAACCCATAATACAAATTACCAAAAACTACAAATCCAAACACTATTACAAGGAGAAAGTAGGAAGAAAACCAAAAAGAGAACAAAAGTGAAGAAGTCAAGCGGTCGGTAGGAGCAGTCTTGGAAGCTTGAACAATGACAGTTCGCGAGAGGGGGGGTGAATAGTAGCGAGGAGGCTTGGAGTTTTGCATCTGCGAAATTTGCGAGTTTGAAATTCTCGCTCTGCCAAAAGATTCTGCAGTGTTCCATTTTTCTCACATTTTGCTCTTCTTTCCTTCTGAGATCTGATCTGCAATGATGAGTTCAACTCGGGTTCTTCGTGTTTGAATTGACTCGATAATTTTTTCATAAATAGCTTGCAAAAACTACAAACTTATCCACAAAATGCAATCAGTAGAATAGCAGGGACCTTAATGTGAAAATCGGGTTAATTACACTGATTAGTACACAAAAAGTGCTCAAAACCTGCAATAAACAGGGCTCAAAATAACACTTTTTGAGCACTAATCACCCCTCCCCCCCAACCTACACATTTCTAGTCCCTTAGCAATGAACGAAAGAAAGAAAGAGCATGCAAAACAATATCAAAATCATGTTTACAAAAATGGTATTTCAAAAAGGGTGTGAAAAAGTAATGCCTAACCCTCGATGAGAATCACTGAAACCCTTGCCCAATAACTATCTTGAGAGAATGTATGCCATATATAATTGATTATTATCAAAGAGCCTCCATCTCGGTGAGATCTTGAGAGACTTCCACGAAAACCTAAGTGTTTGTTTGATCGGTTCTCAACAATAAGCTATGACTGCACTCTCCCGACCAAACTCACGCCTCGCCTAGGACACTAACCAACCTAAATAGATCAGGACCCACTCTTATTCCACAACTCTTTTTATGTTATAGGGGTGCAATGATGAGGAATCGACCTCACCAAAGTCCATGTAACGGGGATCTACCGATGACTCCCAACCAATTAAGGCTTAGGGCACCGAGTCATAAGGATCTTCGATGAATAACTCTTCGGGTTTTTACCCACGGGACTCGAATATTTGAAACTCTAGCACCACCGGCTCGCTAAACCTCACCCCATCCACCCATGTGAGCACTAAGTCGCGACTCGACCGAGTTGGCTCGAGCCTTTGAGCTTTAAAGGCTTTCACCATATACCCCTCGAACCGTGCTTGGGTTTCAAGGCCAAGTGTTGCAATTTTTCTTTTCTTTTCTTTTTCTTTTTCTTTTTCACTTCCTTTTATTTTGGAAGACACATTGCCCTTCTTTTCATGGGGGTCCTTAACCTATTAAAGGTAGTCAACGAAACTAGGGTAGGTTTTGCAAAGTTTAGGAGGTTAGGCAGTTTCTCGACTATTGTTGAAACCTAATGTGCATAGTGTGTGGTCAGCTAGAGGTGGAAGAAAAAGTCGAAAGCAACAAGAATTCAACTGATCATCCACTTAATTAAGCATGAGATCAATCTAACATCAACAGAATTGGACAAAGTTTCAATTTTTCAAACTACAGGATAGGAAAAACACAAAAAAATTGGTGCAATTTTTGAAAATTGCAAGTGCAAGCTGTATAGTAGGTATATAAAAATAAATGGCTAAATTTTCAGCTTTTGAAAAACAAACTAACAGCTTCACAAACAAAACAAATAACTATACAAAAGGAAACTAAATAGCAAGTCATTAAACTTAACAAAATAGGCTTGCTCAAAATGAAAACAAAACACAAAATAAATGCCACTTCCTTCGCTAACTCTCCCCTGACGAATGTTGCATTGTGTAATGAGGCTTGGATTAGGTAGGGGAAAGGAAGTGTTACCTCCTTGATGATATGTACCCATTTTTGGATAGGATACTTCACAAGATTTCCACTGAGACCTTATTCACTCCATTTGGGCTTCAACTGAACAAGTTAGAAGAAGAAAATAGAGAAAAAAAGTGACCAGTTGGACAATTTTGAAAATTAATCCTTCATAAAAATTTCAAAAATATTTTTTCTAGCTATATTTAGATTCTACACTCTCTAATCTTTCCAACGGTACCAAGATTACCCAAAACAGAGTTCGGATGAAAATGTTATGGTCAAAACAAAATTGGGCTGCGAAATTGGAGGAGGTTGCGAAAATTCGCAACATGCGAAAATTCGCAGGTTACGAATTTTAATTTTTTTTAAAATATTTTCAAAGACAAATTATTATTATTATTATTTTAATATTTTCAAAGACTATATATATATATATATATATATATATATATATATATATATATATATATATATATATATATCATAAAGACAAAAAGGGAATAGTCTTTGTGACAAAAAACCAAAAAAAAAAAAACAGGAACAATGTTGGTTGCGAAATTTCCAACTTGCGAAATTTCTGACCTACTTAATCGCAAGGTCTCATGAAATTTTGGGTGAACTACGAACCTCACACTTCAAAATTGATCAAAACTACAAAAATAAACACATAAAAAATTAAGAAAGATGGCAGAAAATTGAAAATTAAGCTAGAAACAAATATTAACTAAAATTAGAAAATCTAAAAGAAAATTTAAAGAAATCAAAATAAAATAAAAATAAAACAAGAAAAATCAAAACAAAAGTAGGGAGACTATGCTCCCCAAGCCGATTTCTCACGCCTTTGGAGGTGTTGGGCTGGGTGGAGCTAATGAATTCTTTGAGGTCAGTGCTCGTTTAAGACGGCACCGAACCATCCGCTATGCCATGTAGTGTGAGCAGTTGCCAATGTCTTCGATGTAGTGGCAAATGTTTGAACAAAGGCCACTAACTTCTTGAGGTTTTGCAGGGCAGGTAGTGTAGATGGGATGGCCTTTGTTGTAGGTGTTGCATGTGGTGCAGGTGTAGGTAGGATGTGGACTTGCAGTGGGCTGTTTTTGGGTTGGGCAGTGGCACTTTGATCCAAATTTATGGGGATTGGGTGAAGGATAAGCTTTTAGGGTTCCTCCCCTGTTTCCTTTCCTCTGCCCCCCCTTGCTTCCCCTTTTGGCAGTTCCTCAGGAGCTTCTGTGGTTACTCATCGATTTCTCCACGAAGCTACTGCGAGTTGGAGTGCGCTCCGCAGAAATAGTGTCAATTGGGCACTGTCCTTCTGAATTTTCTTCCTCTTGATGATCATCTTGTTGACAAGCCAAATTGATTTGGCAGTTGTCAAATTTTTGATCAATTCACTTTGCGGGGTTATCAAATTTAAGTCAATTTCCTTTTAAGCCTATCTAATTTTTGGTTCGGGGAGTTCTCACGATTATGAATTCTTTGCCTTAATTGGGCGTGAATATCTTGCTCTTCCATAGTCACCCACCCGACTTGTGTAAGGTTCAGTATGGCTTGCTCAATTGGAGAGGTTGATTGTGGTGGTTGAGGTGAGGTGAAGTATCTTGTGCGAGAGAGCGAGAGGTGCACCTTGTCATGAGTGATTTAGGTGGTTCCCCCAACTAGGGTTGTATGTACTGCCTAATGGTGCATTAGTTGGGGAAACACTGCAGAAAGGTGCACTCATCCATGGAGAGTTTCTATAGTCCCTCATGGACTTAGATGGGTTTGGATTTCTCTCCACGGGTTGCTGATTCTGCCATGGAAGGTGCCTGTATTCCCTCATGGACATATATGCTCTAAGGTTTCTCTCCACGAATTGTGGCGTATTGCTCTCCCTTTAGGTGTTCCATTTGATCACAATTCAAGCCTATTGGAACATGCACTCTGCCCGGTAAAACCGGGGGCAACACAAACGATCTGTGTATTTTTTTGCCAGGTGAAATGAAACTAAAAAGTGCGTAAATACCAAAAGATTGATGAGGAATTCACAGAACTTTGATGAGGATCACAAGTGTTCCACCATTTCGTCCCGAATGCACTTAGGCACCATCCGACAATGGCGCGGTTGATTCATCTGCAGTGGGGTGATCCGAGTCTGACAATGTTATAATCTCAAATTCTCCCTCTTGCCGTAGCATAGCTAACTGTGATATAGTGATTCTAAGGGTCGAGGAACTCGGGGGATGGGTTTTCCTTCGCACAAAATGATTTCACGGTGATTCAAAATGGTGAATTTCGGTTTGGATTTAGGGGTGTTGTTAAAACGATTGGGTTGAATTGTTTGGCGAAATGAATGAAATAAAATGTAAAAATAGAACTCCTTGAAGTGTTAGGTCACTAGGGTCGGATTCCTAGGGGAACCGAGGGTTTCTAGGGTCCTTTCCTCGCGTTAGGGAGGATAACCTATAGTCATTTCCCGAACCGGATCTTCATTTAGCTATAAAACTTAACCCTTAATAACTATCATTTGAAAAATTTGTAATCACAGAGCATCAATGGTCTCGGTAGTGAAAAACAACTCTCCTTGACTCACCTTACAAGGGATCATAAATGGTAACTAAAAAACATCAATGGATCTAACATTAAGTATCCAATGAGCCCAAAAGATTATCAAGTAATAACCAGTCAAGGTGAATCTAAGGGATTTAAACCTAGAGTTTAAAGGAAACACAAAATTGCTAGTGATTACCTGCATGAGAAACATGAAACCCTCCACTTCAAGGAGGAAAGTGTTTTAGCCACTCATCCTCTGAGTTGTCATCCTCGAAGGGTGTTTGGCTGCCCGAAGAGTGAGAAAGTGAGGAAAATGAGAGGAACTCAGAAAAAAGCGGGGCTTGAAGCTGCCCTTTATTGATGTTCAAAGATCTCACCCTTTACGATTAATGCAATTGGGGGCTTCCTCTTGAAGTATAATACAATTACCAAAACTACAAATCCAAACACTATTACAAGAAAGTAGGAAGAAAACCAAAAAGAACAAAAGTGAAAAGTCAAACCAGGCGGTAAGACAGTCTGAAACTTGAACGGTGCGAGGGGGTGAATAGTGGCGGAAATTTGGCTTGGAGTTTCGCATCACCTGCAAAATTGCGTAACTTATGAGAGTGCAGGATTACGAAATTCTCTAACCACAAAAAGTTAACAGTGTTCCATTTTTCTCACATTTGCTCTTCTTTCACACAGAGATCTGATCTTTGCAACCTGCGGTGTGACCTTGCAAAATTCTCTGATATTCCATTTTCTCACTTTTGCTCTTTTCCTTCTATGAATCGATGCTACGCGATAGGTTCAACTCGGAGTTCTTCGTGTTTGAATTGACATTAATTTTAGCATAAATAGCTTGCAAAACTACAAAATTAGCCCATAATCACGATCGATAGAATAAACGGGGACCTTATGTACCGTCGAGTTAATGCGGCCCCAGTTAATTTTACAAAAAGTCACTCAAAACTGCGATAAACGGGGCTTAAAATAGCCCTTTTGAGCCTTAATAAGAATGCATCTACTTTTGGTGGGAGTTGACTATGTGTCAAAAATGGGTTGAAGTAGTGCCTTGCGAACAACGGACCACGGGGGTGGTATTGGAAATTCACAAAGAGAACATGTTCCTCCGGATTTGGGATACAGGCCATGTCGGTGATGGAGGTTCACATTTAATAACAACCTTTTGAGAACCTCTATCAAATATGTTGTCGGCGTAAAGTGGCCACCATGCATCTACCGGACCGGTGGTCAAGTTGAGTTAGTCGACGGGAAATCAGGAACTAATCTTGATGAAAGTGGTGAACTCTAACCGAAAGGATTGGTCTCTCAAGCTGCTGGACTCCTTATGGGAATATAGAACAGCATACAAAACCATCCTAGGTATGTCCCCTTATCGCCTAGCTTATGGCAAGGCATGTCATATGCATGTTGAAATTGAGTATAAAGCATGGTGGGCAGTGAAGAAAATTTGGACATGGATAAGAGCTGATTGGCCTTAAAGGCTCCTTGATATCAATGAAATTTGGAAGAGGCGAGGAATGATGCACCTTGACTGAAATTGCAAAGATAAGTTAAAAAGTGGCATGATCGGCCTAATGGCTCGTAAGAATTTCAAGCAGGGAGACAAGAGTGGTAGCTCACGACTCAAGCTCCGCCCTCTTTCTAGGCAAGCTTAAGTCGAGATGGTTGGGCCATTCTGGTATCGGGAGGTCTATCCTAATGAATTAGTAGACACCTTTCGACTCAGACAATAGGGTGTTCAGGTCGGCCAGGCGAGTTGAAACCACATGCGGCTTCATGATCAAACAAAGCAGGAGAGATACCCCTCCTTGACCCCCCTTGAATTCAAAAGACTACTTAAGTGAGAGTGGCTTCTGCAGTGATTAGTGCCCAAAAATTGCTATTTTGAACCCTATTTAAGATAGGTTCTAAGTACTTTTTGTGTACTAATCATATTAGTTAAGCCGATTGACACGTGTAGGTCCCTTTGGTACTAATGATTGTATTTCGAAATTTGTTGTGAGGTAGTTTTGCAGGTTTCAGAAACCTATTCTATCATATCAAGCTAAGCATATCGAAGTTGAGCTGATTTACATCGGGTTCGTATGATTTATCTTCGATTGCATCAACCCAGGAATGAAGAAATTGATCCAGGAGGAAGCAGGGGCAAGCAGGGAAATTTCGCTATTGTAGCGAAATTTTCTTTGCCCGATAGTGATTACAGCTACTATTGCAATTTCGCTGTGGCGAATTTCGCTGTTGCCGAATTTTAAGCTCGAGTGAATTTTAAGCTACGTTAGTGAGAAATTTCTCTATATGCGAAATTTCACCTGTGTGAATTCTCTTGCTCACTTTGTTTTTGTGTCTGAACGACCAGTTTTAGTTAATTTCATTTCTACCCTCACTATAATTATCTTATTTAGGTTGGTATTTTTTTGTTTGTAAAAGGCTATATAAGCCATTTTCTGAACATTTTGTAACCTAACTTTTAATTCCAAGCATACCCGATCTGAATTTATTTTATTTTACGGCCTTCATTTTCTATCTTCTCTCTCCTCTTTCTCTCACTTTCACAAGCGACCAAGTACCTTTGAGGATAATGACTCTAAGGATGTTTGGCTAAAGCCTCTAAACCTTGAAGAGGAGGGTTGCTAGGTAGGTTGATATGTTTGCAGGTGATCCTCTGTGTTTCACGAAGCAGGTACTACATAGTTATGTTTCAAACTTTCAAAACTAAGGTTAAAAGCTATTTGATGTACTTTCATTGGTCAATACTTGGCAAGCTTATAGGGTTCAGTGTATTCTTAGTGTTAGATACACTGACATCCATTAGTTGTCATTTATGAGCCATCGGGGGTAGGTGAAATACTAGATTTCAACTTCAGGAACATTCAATGCTCAATAAATGCTATGTTTCAAAGAGAAATGGTGCGAGGTTAGTCTTTAAAGTTAAGCAGATCCAGGTTTGGAAATGACTATAGGTCATCTTACTGTGCGAGAAATGCAGGGTCACCTTTGCAACCATCATACCAAACCTTAGTGGCCCAAAACTTTAAGGACTTCTTTTTACATCTTATTTCAAATTGCACTTTAATTAGTATAGTGAAAACAACCCTTATTTTATACAAAATCCAAAATCGATCAAAGCCTCACCATTTTGACTCATTCACATAATCATTTGTAAAGCGCCCATCCTTGTGTTCGATCTTAGGGCCGCTATCTTGCGGTAGTTAAGCTCGACAGTAGAATGTTACAGTTATAAATTTTGTTGATGGGAACCACCTGCGTAGCGCGAATCAAATAGGCCTTGGATTCTTGGGGATGGTGCCTTACTACAGATGATGAGTTGATGAGTACTTGTAATCCTCATTACAAGTATTGGTGACCTTTTAAACCTTTTGAATTCCATTATTTAGAATTTCAAGTTTTTCTCGTGATCCTTTGTTAGGTATTTTTATAGATATGGTCATTTATTTCTTAGCTGCTGCGATCTTTTTGCGAGCCACATTTGTTATTCTTTGCTTTGTCTCTTTTTGTTTCACGGGTGTTTATGTACCATTAGGATGAGATATGTCGGTGGGTGCCGAAGTTAGTACACCAATTGAACAAGGTTGTGAAGTCGGTGTCTGGAGTGAGCAAATGGATCCTCTGCACGAAGAACAACGAAGTCGTGAGCTCGATAAATCAAACAACATATAGGTCGATGAGGACCATAAACCCTCGTAGGTAGGTGCACCTTCTGCATCATACCTGTTGATGATGTGGTAGTAAGACCTGTTGATACCCGTGCTTCCTTTTCATGGAGCGGAGAATGAAAATCCCATATACGCATATCAAGAGTGAGGAAGTTTATGGCTTTTTAAAAAGGTGTGCTTGACGTAAGCCTGCTTAAGGCAGCATTTCTATTGTGCTTGAAAGATAAGGCCCAGTTTTGGCTCAATTCCGCTGTGATCGAACAATTAGAAATTGGGCGAACTTAAGTTAATTTTGAAGAAGTTTTTCAATACAACCAAGACCAGCGGTTTGAAGAGGCAAATTTACACTTACTCGGCCTCTGACGGTAGAAGTTTAATCGGTGTTGGGAGAGAGGTTCATGGAACCATCGGTGCATGTCCACACCATGGGTTCGATACATGGATGCTTGTGAATCACTTGATGATGGTA
Organism: Tetrastigma voinierianum; assembly: GCA_016808115.1. Taxonomy (NCBI): domain Eukaryota; kingdom Viridiplantae; phylum Streptophyta; class Magnoliopsida; order Vitales; family Vitaceae; genus Tetrastigma; species Tetrastigma voinierianum. Next base: position 216,166 of record JAEQBH010005213.1, read on the forward strand.
TGTGCTCTGCCATGAAGCAACTCACAAACCATGTGTGGAGGGACTTCTTGACAAACGCCAAATGAAGCCATGAACTTTTTAACTATGTGGCAGAAACCTCCAAGGCATGGGATAACCGAGATCGAGAGGTGAAAAATGAGGCCGTCGACCCGCCGAGGAGGCATTTATGCACTTTCGAAGACAACGCCGGATAAATGGCCGACCCACTTTGACGAAGGTGGGAGCTTAAGAATGAGAAATTAGCATGAAGTGCAAGCATTGATTGAATTACTGCATCTCACCCGGCTGTTTTAATTGTCGGTCAGTAGCCATCTTAGGGAGCATTGTCAATGGATTCCTTCGAGTGAGGACTTGATGCGAAACATGCCATGTCTTAGGTCAAAATAAGCCACCCAGTAAATAACCGAGTGTAAAAACATAACCACAATTGGAGAAATCATCCGAACTTATCATGGAAGCCAAAACCCCTAATATGCTCCCGAGACACGATACTTGATTTAAGCTCCACCTCGGCACATCAGTGCAGTCACCACTCTCTTCTCTGTTGAAGCGAAGCAATTAAAGATTTAAGCGAGTAGTAGAGTACCTTTGTGGGAAGGCAAAGGTGTTGAATGTTCAAACTAATCGAGAAAATTGAGATAGTAGAGCGCTCACTCGAGCATGAAAATAAATGATATACGTCACGAGATCTCCAACAAATATGACAACTTGCAAAGTTCCATTTTCGGGTTGTCTAACGTGAGGTCTGAAAGGAAATTCCCTTCCCCGGACACGACCAAACCAGAGAGGAATGCATGAGATAGGCTGCGGTAGTGATCTGTGCAGAATTAGTAAGTAAGCGGTAGTGACATTGAGAGTGGTGAGAAGCGAAACCGGCCGGTCCCAGGCTCAGCAGCTCCCACAGTGGTTGAACCACTAGAGGAAGAACAACTAGCAAGGGAAGAGGTAAAACACAGTGTACCCCCTCCTTTCCCTCAGGCACTTCGAAAAAGGAAAAAGTCAGTTAACCAAATTAAAATTTTAGAAGTACTACGACAGGTGAAGGTTAACATCCCTTTTCTTGATATGATCAAGCAAGTCCCCATGTATGCAAAGTTTTTGAAGGACCTATGCATGGTAAAAAGAGGCCTTAATGTTAATAAAAAGGCCTTTTTGATTGAGCAAGTGAGTGCTATCATTGAGTGCAAGACTCTGTAGTATATAAGAGTGTCTCTGATCTCCAGTTAACATGGCGACACTTGTGTGGAAAGGCATTGCTAGATTTGGGGGCAAGTGTTAATCGCCTTTTCCATGTATAAGCAACTTGGGATAAGAACTTAAACTGACAACATCACTTGTCTCTGTGATGGGTCCATGCGAAATACGAAAGGGACGGAGTTGAGGATGTTTTGATTAAAGTGGTGAAATTCTACTATCCGGTGGATTTTGTGGTCTTGATACGACAAATTAACGAGTTAGGGCTAACCATGTGTCAAATATCTGGGAAGGCCATTTTGGCCACTTCGATCGATCGTGGTGTCGAATGGGGTGATGCATCTAACCTTTGGAAATATGACCCTAGAGCTCAATATCTTCCATCTGAGCAAAAAGCACATGCACCAGCAGGAGGATGACAGTGAAGAGGTTTGTGCGATAGAGGCCATCCTTAAAGAACAAGCAAATGAGCTGCTTGTGCAAGATGTATTAACCAAGGAGTTAGTTGACAGTAATGAAGACCCAGCGGGGCTTAGAAAGTGAGCCTACGCGTAGGCGATGGAAGAAAGGTTGAGTTTTACCTCACTTCTTGAGTAGGGAACATGGTCCTGGCGGTTTTAGATCTTCGACCCACCTATTGAATTGAAATATGCATTCTTGGGAGGAAAAATCATTTTACTTGATGGTGATTTCTTCATTTATTGAGCAATCGCGAGGGTTGGTTGCTAATCCTCCACGGGAGCAAGCGTCGAGATGGAAGATCTGGAGTTGAAAGGCATCGGCTGGCCCGGTATGCACCCATCATATCTACTTAGAAGAGGAATCCATGGTTTGGCCCGACCCTGAAAGGAGACTGAATCCGCATACGAGAGGGTGTAGATGCAGTGGAAGTGTTGAGTACTACAAGGCGGAGTCATCATACCCCATATCGATAGGCTCTTGGGTAAGTCCAGTTGAGTAGTACCAATCGGGGTTACTATGGTGCTTTCGATGAAAGGAGGAAATGCCCACCCGACTTATACGGGAATTTGGAGGTGTGTATCGGCTACGAAGGCTGAATGAGGTGAAGCGAAAGGATCACTTTCCCTTACCTTTCATGGACCAGCTCCTAGAGAGAGTATCAAGTCATCCCTTCTACTGCTTTTTAGATGGGTATTCCTACTACTTCCAGATCGAAATCGCTGCCGATGATTAGGAAAAGACCACTTTCACTTGTCCTTTTGGTACATATGCTATGGGAGGATCTTCTTGGTCTATGTACCGGCCACTTTTCGGTGTTGTATCTTCCGAGTATTTTTCGGTGATATGGTGGAGCGTATTATCGAGGTTATATGGATAACCTGCTTGATTTATGGGGAAAGCCCCGATGAATGCCTCGTCCATTGGAAAGCGTCCTCCACGGATGCATCGAAAAGAACCTAGTATAAAGCGGGAAAAATTCCATTTTATAGTAGAAATCGGGCATAGTGTTGGGGCACATCATTTCAGAGAGGGAATTGAAGTGGATAAAGCGAGTAGAATTGATCTTGAAATTTGTATCTCCTACTAATGTGAAGACAGTGCGTCAATTCTTGGGACATGCGGGGCTTCTCCTTGAGTTCATGAGACTTCTCGAAAATTGCCCCTGGCTTAGCTCTGAGCTCCTTGAAAGAGGCCAAAGTTTGAATGGGATGTAGAATGCCAGAAAGTTCGAGGCTTAAGGCATTTACTCTGACACCCATTGTGAAAGCCTGGCGGCACTTGCCTTTTGAGGTAATGTGTGATCTTAGTGACCTTCTCGGGCAGAGTAGAAGGAAGAAGTGTATGTGAATTGTATTATGCGAGCCAAACGTTAAATGAAGCTCCCAGGAAGAAACTACACTACTATCGAGAAAAGAATTGCTAAGCGATGGTCTATGCTTTAGATAAGTTCAGTCACTTGTTGATTGGGTCAAATATTGCTAATCTTCCTGAGATCATTCGGCATTGAAATATCTACTCACAAAATAGAATTCAGCTCGACATTAGATGGGTTCTATTGCTCTGAGGTTTGCCATCAGATTAGATATAAGAAGGGTTGTGAAACGTTGTTCTTAGATCACCTCTCGGTTAACAATAGCACACAATACCCTAGCCCTCCTATATTTGATGAATTTCCTAAGGAGTCTCTAATAGCGGTACGGTCATCGCACCATGGTGCTCACATTGCCAATTTTAGTAACGGAGAGTTACCGGTGGAGTGGACAACCGCAAGGACAAGAAGTTCTTCCATGCGAGGGTTCATTCTTACTATTGGGAGGAGCGGTATTTGTTCAGAGTATTGTGCTGATGGATAATAAGGAAATGTGTGCGGAAGAAGAACAAGAAGGAGATTCGGCCATTGCCATGATAGTGCGTGTGGAGGGCATTTGGCTTCATAAAACAGCCATGAAAGTCTTTGCATTTGGGCTTTATTGGCCGTCGTGTTTAAGAATGCCAACACCATGTGCAGCCGATTAATGATAAGTGCAGACTTGGAAAGATTTCCCATCGTCATGATCTTGTAGACATTTTAGTAGTTGAATTGTTTGATGTGGGCATCGACTTCATGGGACCATTCCACTACTTCCTTTGGTATGCCTACATCCTTGTGAGGTGGACTGCGAGATTAAGTGCCCTGATAGAGTGATCAGGAATCAACAAATTTTGTTTCTATATTCCTCTACTCTTAGAAGTCAGCTACTGCAGGTATAAAGCGGTCTAGGGTCGAACACGGGGATGGGTTTCATTCCCGCTGAGTGGTTGTATCTTGATTGAAATGATGAGACTTATTTGGATTTCGGATTTACATTGAAAAGTGTGGGAGTTTGTGTCTTGGGCCTAGCGAAATAGCTTAAAATGAAGTGTGAAATATGGTGACCTTGAAGGCTTGGGTCACTGGCAGTAAAATGGGGTTATGAAGGTGTCCTCGGGTTATTTCCTCGCATTAGGGCAAATGACATATAGTCATGGCCAAAAGCCCAGGATCTTTGTTTAGCTTTAAAAATAACCCTTAAAACCTCTATTTAGGTCGAACATATCATGAGCATTTAAATATTTCAGTAGTTTCAAAACATAGCATTTAACCTCCATTTCAATGGCTCAAGTAAATGACATCTAAGAATGTCGGTTCATCTACCATTAAGTACCTTTGAACCGCAAAAAGCATAATGATATTAATAAAAGGAAAGGTAATTAAATAGCATTAAACCCTAGTTTGGAAAGTTTGGAACCATAAAATGCAATTACTGTTTCATTCAAAGCGAGGACCACTGCTTGGTACCCCATTAACCAACCTAGCAACCCTCCTCTTCCAAGGTTTTTGAGGAAGCAGCCAAACATCCCTTGAGTTGTCATCCTCAAAGGTGGTGTTTGGAAGCTAAGAAAAATGAGAGAAAGAAGATAGAGAAGAGAGAAAAACTATAACCTAAAACAAAAGCTGCGGGGCTCAAAGCTTGAATTAAAAGTTAGGGTTACAAAAGCTATAAGGTGGCTTATATAGCCAAACAAAATGTGTGAAATACCAAAAATACCAAAAATATATGATTACAATAGGGACAAAATGGGAATTATACAAAATGAGGTCGTTTGGGAACCAAAACACGGGGAGGAATTTGTATGTCGCGGTGAATTTTCGCTATCATAGCGAAAATTTCACTATGATGTGAAATTTCGCTATCGCCAGAGAAAATACAAGGCATAAGCGAATTGAAATTTTCGTTATGCGCGATAACTTCGCTATGATGGCGAATTTTAGCTATGATATGAGCCCCCAAGCTATCATAGCGAAAAATGTGCATAGCGAAAATTCCAGCAGTTGCGAAATTTTGGCTATGGTTACGAGTACTATGAGATTCTTGCGAGGAATTTTACGCGATGCATAGCGAAAATCACGTAACCTGCATTGCCTCACGCATCGAGTTCGACCTCCGTTTCATCGATTCCACTTGACATTTCTTCATTTTTGCTTGATGAAATCGCAGAATTCTGACATTCAGCCGTCTGTGGCGAACTTGAGAATTATGGTGAGGCTCATAAACCTGCAAACTTACCAAAAAACAGGCTGAGAAACAAAATCGGTGGTACTAAGTGGACTGCACATGTCAATTGGCTTAATTCACATGATTATTCTGCCAAAAAGCACTCAAAACCTATCCTTAAATAGGACTCAAAATAGCACTTTTTGGGTCATAATCACACCCCCATTTCGACACGTTTCTGTAGTCCCTTGATGCTAAAACAACGAAAGTATGCATCGTATGCTTTTGCAAAAGTGGGCTATTTGTCAAAAGTGTGTGTACAAATAGGCTTTACGCTAGTATGAACAATTTAGATACTAAATACGAAAACCATCATTAGATAACAAATGCCATATAAGAACAAGTTTTAGAGGCGACATCCCTGTTCGGGAGGTCGACTGAACTTCCACTTTAAAAATCATTATTTCTTAAAGTAACGATTTGCACCAGTAAGTTCTGAAAACTATTCCCTCCTGACCAAGCTACTTCGGGGCCTTAGGCGTGACCAGCCTAAGTAAAATCAGCCTACCTCTTGTTTCTTTCTTTGATTGTAGTGTAGGATGCAATCTTTAAAAACTGACTTCATCGAAGTCAGGTATGCTTGAATTACCCAGATGACTCAATTGATTAATTTAGGGCATCAGGCGAAAGGATCAGTGACCACAAACTCACATAGGTTTCACCCCGGGACCGGAATGACCCGAGAGAATTAGCACCTACAACTCGCTAAACTCCACCCATCCACCCGTGTGGCGAACACAAAGTCGATGACTCCCAACCCAAATCAAGGTTTAGACCTTCGGGCTTTAAAAGGCTTCGCCGTATACCCTCGGACCGTGTTCGGGTTTTGAGACAAGCGTCCATGACTTTTATTTTCTTTTTTCTTATTTTCTTTTCTTTTCTTTTCTTTTTTTTTGGAAGACTTCATTGGTCTTCTTTTCTGAGGCCTTTGAGCCTATTATAGGTCGTCAACAAATCTAAGGCCGACTTTGCAAAGTGAAAAGAGGTAAATAGTTTCTCAACCTATTGATAAAAACTGATGTGCAGTGTGTGAATTAGCTAAAGGGGGATGTACAAGGTTGAATATGCTGGAACTTCAATTGACCAAAAACTAAATCATGCATGGGATTGTTCTAACATTAGGTATCACGAGGCTTCAATTCTTGACTAAAAGGCAAGAGTAGAAACCCTGCAAAAATGAGCCTGTAAAAAAAATGATTTGCAAAAGTGTGGCCAAAATGTAAATAATGCTATAAAGCTTTTGATATAGCAAAGTGGTTAATACATGCTTAAAACGATTGAACATGAGCAAAGTATCCTTTACTTTATATTGGTATTACATGAAGATCTATACAATCTATACAAAATGAGTAGGCGTTGATAAAGTAAGCAAGACAAAACATAATAGAAGATACTCCCGACTCTAACTTTTCATGACAAGTATAAACAAGTCTCTATTGGTAGGGGATCGAGCTAAATAAGAGGGGTGTGACCACCTCACTCTCGCGGTGGTGAAATCTTGGGTGGATCTGAAGGCTGCGGCGTGGTGCTAACATGTCAAGGGAGAAATTTCTTCTTGTGGCCCGATCTCGGTGAATTGCACGGGCTGGCGGGGGTAGATGTGACTCATGATCGAAGAAGCATGGCGGCGACTATGCGCTGGGAAGTAGCCTCGGCTCGGGCCATCCTGCAGTCTAGCAGCGGCTTGTGTAGTGGCTAAGCGGCGCAGAACATCATCCATATGGCTTGCTCAGTGAACTAACATGGACGTGCTGCAGGCTAGCTGCAGTATGGGAAAGACCGATGGTGTCGATGGAAATTTGGGGCGGCGGGGTGGAGATGGAGGAGATGAATCTGGAACTAGGCTCCTCTCCACCTCCACCTCCATCTCAGGAACAGGATTCTCTCCCCTCGGCGGGTCCTCTGCTGCATCATCTGCTGCCTCCTCCTGCTGCTGGAGGATAATGGAGATCGGCATGTACAGGGACCGCTCTGTGGATAAGACCTGCGTACATCTAATCCTCCGCTCGATGCGTGGCTCCTCAGGGAACCCCAGATGCTCCAGGACCTGGCTCAGCAATCTCGGCATCAATAACGGTAAACCCTCCGCTCGAGCCAGGCCCTTACGGTGGACCTTCTCCTCAAAGTCTTGGCCCGGGGAAGTCATGACCGAGCTCGAGAGGGCTGGTGGGAATCCCTGGGTCTGTGGAACTAGTATAAACTCCCACACGTAGCACATAATGCTGTAGCGAGGAATAGGATTGGTCGGAGAGGTGGTCCACTAGAGACATCGTAGGCGGAGCTGCTGTAGGAAGAGTATGGAGTCCGTAGTATCTCGGCGAGACGACGGACCATCTCTCTGTGATGAGTTAAGGACGATCCACATATCTGTAGAATTTGCCCCGTGACTGGCTGGCGACCAAGCAGTATAATGTGTCATGACTCGAGGAGTACTCCCCGGGCGTGATCGTCTTTGAACGAGAGCTCCAATGAACTCGGCACTCCTCGGGATGTCATAGTATGGTAAAACTCGAGCCTGACCAGGGATAATCGACTGCCGTGCGTCGTAGATAGAGCGATAAATCTTTGTCTTATCAACCTCCTCAAGTCTGAAAGCGGTCGAGTCATGACCGGTATAATGTAATGTGGCTCCCCATGGAATTCAGGGCCACGAAGATTGACGTTCAGGGAATCGGATCGCAGTGAACATCGGTCGGTGTGATCCTGCTACGTGGGAGATAAGCGGGGCGAAGAACTCGATCGGTGGGGAGGTGGCTCGGGCGAGATCTAGAAGACTCCCCCGGGCCTGATGTCCGGGCTCGCTTGGAGGGCCGGGCCCTCCTGCGTTGTCTCTGAGGCACCGGAGAAGGGGCCCGAGGTCCCATCCTAGTCTGATATCTCCGGAATGCCTGAGGCTCCTCGGGTATGGCGGTAGGGCGTCACGGCTGTGTACCGCTGGTGGAGATCTGAGGAATGGGCATGCAGCGGCCCCGAAAGTGCCTGTATCCTCCATCTACGGGTCTGAACCTAACCACGGGCCTCGCGATAACCACCGCAATTACGGACCATGTCACGTAATTACAGTTGTCTTGTAGGGGCGAGCAGGGCTCAGTGAAGTGCGGAAACCTGGTAGGAGTGCGATGAGCGGCGCGCCTGCAGGGTGGACGGGGGCTCGCGGAGAGGCGGCAATGGGCTCCGGCAGCGAGCTGCGCGCTTTCACGGCAATGGAACAGCGTGGGGGTGGGCGGCGCCGGGAGGTGTCGAGCTTCAGCGGCCCCGGGGCTGGCGCGGATGCGAGGGCCGCGGAAGGGCTCGAGGGCGACAGTGAGACCCGGGGCACTTGTCAGGCGGGCGCGGCCGTAGTGCGGGGCGAGAACCTTTGGGCGGGAGGAGGCTGAAAGGAGGCTCACGGTAGGGAAGGCTTAGGGGAGTGTGATTGGAACCTTTTTATAAAGCCATTGAATGACTGGATAGTCCGCAGGAGTCGAGGGTCGTGGGATGTCGATTTCATTGTTATTGCGAAATTCTTGCACGATTCAACTGTAAGTAAAATTAAAAATAAAATTTTTAATTTGATTAAATTAAAAATAAATAAAATAAAAGTAAATATATATATATATATATAATATAAAATAAAATAAAAATAATATTTTATATTTAAGTAAAAAATTAGAAAAGGAAAGTTACTAAAAATAGCATAAAAAGAAAGTTGACCAATTTTAAGAAAAAAAATCAAAATCTTTGAACTGTAGTTTGGCCTCTGCGAAGACCAAACCAGCTCAAATACACTGATTCATTCATGGAGGGTTAAGGAGGAGAACATGGCCCTGTAATGACTTTGTCTTTGCGACGCTTCATGCTTAGTTCCTTTTGTCGAACTTTTCATTGGAGTGATGTTAAGTGACCATTGGCTCTGCGAGGGTGGTAGGCTGACCAATTTCAATCAATTGCTTCACCTTCCTTTCCCAATTCTGCTTGCAATTTGGGGGCATTTGGTTTCCCTGCATTTTGACCAATTGAGCAGACTTCATCAACTCTTTGCTTGTCATCTTCCACTAGCTTGTGCTTGTTATTTAAGTGAAAAATATTGAGCTCCAATGTCATGTTGCCAAATGTGAGTTGCATGACTCCATTAGACAGTGATTATCGCATTGGAAGTGGCCAAAAATGGTCTTCCAGGGATAATTGGCACCATGATTGGAAGCCCACTTGCTATTAGTTCGATTATCAACCTTCTAGTCAGGTGAAGTAAAATTTGTCCACCTGTACCAATACATCCTCAACTATTCCCTTAGGAATCTTTGCATTCGTCAGCTAATGATGATGTTGGTAATGCTTAAGCTCTCCTAAACCCAATTTGCTCGTATGCGAATATGGCGGTGGGTTTTACTGCATTGAAGTCAGCCGGTGCTTTGTCTATCACTGAGTCCCTCAGTGTTGGCGATATTGTGGGATGGATCCTTGTATTTCAGCTGGGGTCTTGCTCACGGATGATGGAGCCGGCTTGCTCTATTAGGAGGATTTCTTTTCAATGCTGAGCCTCTCTTGGCCAGATGCATAGGTCCTTGAGAATTTGCTATGTTGGTACACCTTAATCGCCTCAGCGTTGGGATATTAACCCGATTGCCTTAGCACCTCCCAATTTCGACTTGGTTCGCGATTTTTCTTGCCTCTAAGTGCACGAGGAAATGGGGGGGGGCATGTTTTCTTCATTGAATCTTCTCTGATTATTATTCTCCTCTTGCCTCGGCTTCCCTTTTCTTTTCTGTTTCTTAGTGATACGTGAGCCTTTGGTTAACAAATTTCTTTTTCCACTCCTCGAAGTGATGATAGCCTTTTTACTTCATCCATCCTTGAGTTGGCTGGAAGAACCTATTTCATGAACTCCTTTTGGATTGGCGGTGTTTGGAAGGAATCTTCCTTTTTCTCTGTACCTCGAGTAAATTGTTAATCCTGGTGATGGAATGCGTAGGTTATCAATCTTCTGATTAAGGTTGCTTTCAAGCCCATCTATTCTCTTTTTCAGGGTTCTTTCCACGGTATCTATTCTTTGAGCCAATTGTACATTGATTCCCTTTTGCTCTTCCTGAAATTACTGCCACCTTGCTTTCAATTTAAAATAGCTTGTTCCAACGGGGATGAAGACTGGTTGTGGTTGAGGTGAGAACAAGCTGTTGTTTGGCAACAGGAGAGCACATATGCGGGGTTAGGTTTCAAGAGATTGGTGGTTCCTCAATTGGGATTATATGTATTGCCATATGGGGCATTGGGTTGTAGCTTGTATTGGCGCGAGGTGGCATGCTCGACATCAAATCTCGGCTGAGGGCGATTGGGCCGGTTTTCTTACGGGTGGCGATTAGTTGGTAATTGATGCCATGGGTTGCTTTGTAAATTTTCGATCATTGCACGCACCTCATGTAGCCTTTTTCCTTCCCAAGCTCTTCCACGCTTCCTAGTTAAAGTTTGATATCTTTGCTTTCATCTCCCATCTTTGGAAAGTGCATAAATGCCTCCCTTTGGTGAATTAAACGGCTTCATTCTTCGGCTCCCTCAGTTTGGTTCATCCCAAGCCTTAGGATTTCGCCACATAATTCAAAGAAGTCCATGGCTTCATACGGATTTTTTGCTCGGAAAGTCACCTCCACACACATGGTTTCTAGCGATTGCTTCATGGGGACATACCATCATAAAAATGATTCACTAGCATCCATATCAAAACCATGGTGTGGCATGCATTGATGGTCTCCATGAACCTCTCCTAACTGCTTGATAAAATTTCTCATTGTCATAGGCCGGAAGTAAGTGTGCGTCACATCTTGGCTTGGTAGTCTTGGATTTATCTTGAAGAATTTCTTCAAAAATTCAGCTTGAAGATCGGCCCAATTTCTTATCATCCTCGGCCTCAGTGAATTGGCCATATTTTGTTTTGTCCTTGAGGGTTAGGAATGCCTTCTTCAACAATTTCCATATCGGTTATACCCTCCTTAAAGTTCATGCATACTTCCTCAAAATCGAATGTGTAGTATGGATTTTCATTCTCCATACCATGAAATGTGAGAAGTAGGGGCACCAAATAAGGTCTCACTGCTACATCCTCAGCAGGTGGTATGATGCAGGAAGGAGCACTCACTCTAGGAGGGTGTATGTGGTCCCTCATTGATCTGTATGCTGTTGGATTCACTGGAGTGCCTTGTTGACTTTGCTGTTCCTCAGGTAGAGGATCCATTTGATCACTGTGCACACTGATTTCACAGCCTTGCTCACCTAGTGCACTCACTCTTTGCAATCTACCTGATATCCCTCTATCCTAGTGCTGCATAAACACTTGTAACACAAAATGAGACAAAACAAAGAACAACAAAAAGGCTTGCCAAAAAGGATCAGTGTTAGATAAATAAAAAGCGTTGTAAAAAAATAAAAGCATTGATTGCTTTGAGTAAAAAAACTTGAAATTCTTACAAACAAAATTCAATAAGGGTTAAAAGGTCCCCAATACTTGTAATGTGGATTACAAGTTCGTATCAACGCCCTCATCATTAAGTAGTTTTGCACCATCCCCGAACAAGCGCGTAATTTTGATTCGTGCCCTTGATAGGGTGATGGGAATCAGCAAAATGTGTTTCCTATATTCCTCCCTCTTGCCCAGTAGTTAAGCTCTTCTTGATATAAGATCTAAATTTAGAACACGGGATGGGTTTTCATTCAAAAATGGTTGTATCATGATTCAAAATGATGAGACTTTTATTTGGATTTTCGGATTTGCATTGAAAAGTGTGGGAGTTGGTGTTACTGGGCTAACTGAAATAGCTTAAAATGAAGTGTGAAATGGTGACCTTGAAGGCTTGGGTCACTAGCTTGGTAAAATGGGGTTATGAAGGTGTCCTCGAGGTTATTTCTCGCTTTAGGGCCAAATGACATATAGTCATGGCGAACCGGATCTTTGTTTAGCTTTAAAAACTAACCCTTAAAACACTCCTATTTGAGTCGAGCCTCTCTTCCAGACATTTAATGTTTCGATCGGTTTGAAAACACCAGCATTTAACCTCATTTCAGTGGCTCGTATTGACATCTAAGAATGTCGGTGCATCTACCACTTAAGAATGCCTTGAACTCACAAAAGCATGACAAAGAGTATTGACAAAAAGGAAAGACATTAAATAGCATTAAACCACCAGTTTGGAAGTTTTGGAACCATAAATGCGTGCAGTTTTTCATTTTAAAGCGAGGACCTGCGGTGCCCACAGTAACCCTTCTTAACCCTCCTCTTCAAGGTTTTGAGGCTTAGCCAAACATCCCTTGAGTTGTCATCCTCAAATATGGTGTTTGGCAGCCAAGAAAGTGAGAGAAAGAAGAGAGAAAAGAGAGAAAAACTGTAACCTAAAACAAAAGTTGCGGGGCTCAAAGCTTGAATTAAAAGTTAGGATTACAGAAGCTATAAGGTGGCTTATATAGCCAAACAAAATGTGTGAAATACCAAAAATACCTAAAATATGATTCTGATAGGAATGAAATGGGAATTATCTGGCAGTCGTTTGGAACGAAACACGAGGGAGGAATTTGTATGCAGTGAATTTCACTATGATGGCAATTTTCGCTATGATAAGCGAAATTTAGCTATCATAAGAAAAAGTATGCATGCGAAAATTGTGAGGATTGCGAAATTTTAAGCTATAATTCTTGAATTTCTCAATTCTTGCGAAATTTTATGATGCATGGCAATCTGTACCGTAATCCTTGCATTTCCTCCCTATCCAGCTCACCTCCATTTCATCAATTCCACTTGACATTTCTTCATTTCATTTTGATGAAATCACCGAATTTTCAACATTCAAAGACCAATACGACACCAAACTCAAATTATGACCGAGGCTCGCAAACCTCGCGTAAACTTACCAAACAAACTCAAACAAAATCAAAGTGGTACTAAGTGGACTCCAAGACATGTCAATTGGCTTAATTCACACAGATTAGTACGCAAAAAGCACTAAAACCTATCTTAAATATGACTCAAAATAAGACTTTCTAGGTACTAATTAACTACATGTCTGGCTGGAGTCATGCTACATACAGGCGCTTGACCACAAAGCAGTGCTAAAATTCCTGAAGGAGAACATTTTCTCTAGATTCGGAGTTCCAAAAGCAATTATCAATGATGGAGGTTTTCACTTTTGTAACAAACCCTTTGAGAACCTCTTATCCAAATATAAGCAGCTACACAAGGTAGCCACCTCAGACATCTCTCAAACCAGTGGCCATGGAGTCACAATGTGAGAAACAAAGACCATCCTGATAGAAAGTCGTTAATTTAACAGAAGGACCGGTCTTTGAAGCTTCTAGGACTAATTGTGGCATAATAATGAAAATGATACAAAGACCATCCCCATATGTCCGTATCGCTAGTGTTTGCGGCAAGGCTTCACATTTAACAAAGAGAAATCGAATACAAGGCGTGGTGAGTAATAAATTTGAACATGAATGTGAACCGAAATAAGCCTGTGAATGCTTGAGATTGACGAGTTAGAAGAGCTTTCTCTCGAGAAACGACGCCTACTTCAATCTAAAATTGCAAAGGAGCGTAAGAAGTGGCATGATCAGCTCATAACCCTAAAACTTTCAATCGGGGATCAAGTCCTCCCAGAGATCTGGCTCCATCTATTTCCCGCAAGCTCAACCGCGATGGATCGGCCCATTTATCATCCATCACATATCCGAATGGTTCTAGCTTGACCTTCAACCCGGGTGACAAGAGAGTATTCAAGGTTAACTGCAACAAGGAAACCCTATGATGTTCGCCACTTTGCAGAAGAGGAGAAGATATCCCTCCTTGATCCTCCATGACCTACATCTGCCACCGAAGCTGGTTTTGTCTCCACTGAGACCAAACTGCAGCTCAAATTTTGTTTTTCTTTAATGGTCAATTTTTATTTTTATTTATTTATTTTATTTTTAATTATTTTATTTTATCTTAGTTTTTAATTAAAATCTCCTTTGATATCTTCAACCTATTTTTTATTTATTTATTTATTTTATTTTATTATTTTATTTTATTTTTTATTTTAGAAGAGTCAGGGCGTTAGGATCAAATTTTCGCTATTAAGAATAAAATTTGGCCCCAGAGGAAAAGTTGCCCGCGCCTTTCACTTCGTGGGTCCTTCCGCCATAAGCACCATTAAAAAGGGCTTCTCCATCCTCATAGCCACCCACTCATTCCGACACTTGAGCCTCCCCTACCACACGCTAAGCCCCCCGCGCACGCCGATCTCCTCCCTACCGCACGCCGGACCTCGCCTCACGCACTAGCAAGCCTCCCGCTTGTTCACACGCGAGGGCATCGACATCTGGGCCTGGGGTTCAGACTGCATTCCCCCCGCCAGATGGCACGGGCACTTCCATCTTCGCACCACCTCCAACTCGGGGTGTCGAGGCACCTCCCCGCTTTGTCTCCCGCATCCATGATGAGTCTAGCCTCGCGATATCCCGAGGTCGCCTGTGGTGTCGAGCCCATCCGCACTCATACACCCGGTGGACCTCGCCCTCTTCTCCCGTGCATCCACGGTCCTACGGAGGGCAATCGCCTTCCAAGCCGGGCTCGGACATCTAGCCGGAGCCCAATGCCTCAGCCCGAGCCTTCATGGCCTCCAACATCTGCAGTCCCCGCACGCCCGGCCATCCCCTACTTCGAGGATTAGGTGTCCACTATTTCACTGTGACCCGATACCCGGGAATGTGGATTGTCATGCCAAGGACTTTCATGGAGAGTCTTATTATGATATACTCAAAGACGCGCCGGACCCACCTGCCGAGATTTTATGCGCTGTCCATTGTGTATTCACTGAATCGCTATGACTTGCAGGCAATTTTCATCCCCGCCGTGGTTCTTGAGTTTTACCATAATTATGACATCCCTGAGTGTCCAATCCCATGCAGCCTTCATCAAAAGATAGATGGCCAGTCCCGGGTTGGCCACGAGCTTTAGATATCACCGTCGCTCTAGGCCCGCCAAAGCAGCCCCGGCTAACTCGGCCAGACATCGGGTAGTGGCCCCACCCCCGCTCCGAGAGATGGTTCGCCGCTCTCTCGAGACACAGCCACCGTCCATCCTGTGCGGGAGGCGCTTCTCCGCATATGCCCTCGCTGCATCGATCGGGCTAACTGCTTCTCGTCAGCACTATTCGCAGATAGGAGCTATTCTGCAGGCTCTTATCGATATTCGGTGAGCCCGTTCAATCCAAGCAGCGACATGACCTTACTTCACTTCGAAGAAAAGGTCCACCGCAAGGGCCTAACTTTGCAGAGGCTATTCCCCTTTTGATGCCGATTATTCTCGTCATGTGTTGGGAAAGCACCTCGGGGTCTCCTGAGGAACCACGATTGAAAGGCCGACAGAGTTGTGCTATGATTGTATCCCATGAGCGGACCCTATCTATGCAGCGATCTTTTCTTTTTCGCCAACAAAAAGACGTCGTGGATAATTATGCGGAGAACCTGCCTAGGGATGAGCAACTTGTCCCAAAGATCCCCTCTAGTCTCACCCTCCCACGCCCTGGGCCTCCTCCCGAGACTCAGTCTGGTCCCTCTACATCACAAATGTACTATCCGAGCACATCCTTGCCACTTTAGGGATTTCATCAAGAGGATGTTGTCCGCACACTTGCTGCCACTTCTGCATCTTTAGCGGCTTCTCAGACAACATTGGCCGAGCGGATGGCCCGCGCCGAGGTCAGTCTTGTATTGAATCAGGCTATTCTTCTTCAGATACAGAGCCAC
Source organism: Tetrastigma voinierianum (assembly GCA_016808115.1). Classification (NCBI taxonomy): domain Eukaryota; kingdom Viridiplantae; phylum Streptophyta; class Magnoliopsida; order Vitales; family Vitaceae; genus Tetrastigma; species Tetrastigma voinierianum. The sequence goes on from JAEQBH010005213.1 coordinate 232,143, forward strand.
CTTGGTCTTCCACTAGTTACCGTGATTAAAAGACCTATACGTTCCCACCACTCATGTAAGGTCATTGACGCCTTCATCCGCTTCTTTGATGTTCTCATGTCACAGAATAGCCATCGATCCGCCAAATTTCTACACCACCCAAAGACAAGGAGAGGTCGCACTTCTTTCTAGCTTCCGATCCCTACCCAAAGGAGGGCACATTGATGCTGGTCGGGGGAGTTACGCTAAGTGGCATTTATCATACTTTATGTTTTGTTTTGTTTTATACTTGTGTTGTTTTAGTCTTTATCAACTCGCCACTTTTGTATAATATTGTTGTGTGGCTAGCCAATGAAGAAAGGGTTTATTTTCATTAGATCAGACAGTTCAAATTTATATTAAGTTTTACTAGCCTTTTGATTATATTAAAACTTTATAGAAGTATTTACGTTTTTTCTATTTTTGCACCACATTTATTTTATTTTATTTTAATGACTTTTTGTTTATGCATAATGATTAGCCTTGGTAAAGGTGGATGAACTTAAGCCTTTCTCCTAAATGGTGCTCACTTAGAAGGGTCCTATGCCGAGTTGAGTGGTGACTAGTCAAATTCTTGTTGTCTTTAACCTGTTTCTTCCGCCTTTAGCTAACCACACACTGAGCACGTTAGGTCTCAATGATAGGCTAAGAAATAGCACAAAACCCCCTCTTATGAGGCAAACCCTTTCCTAATGTCATTTACTCCCTTGAATAGGTTGCAGACCCCCATGCAAAGAAGGCCAATGTGCCTCACATTAAAGAATATAAAAGAAAAGAAAAGAATATAATCGCTTTGCTTTGCCTTGAAACCCGAGCATAGTCCGAGGGGCATATGGCGAAATCCTTTAAAGCCTGGTGCCCTAAGCCAACTGGTTGGGAGTCGCCGACTTAGTGTTCATTACACGGGTGGATGGGTGGGGTTTAGCGAGTTGTAGGTGCTGGAGGCTCGAAATCATTCGGAGTCCGGGGTGAAACCTATAGAGTTTGTGGTCGAAAGATCCTCATGGCATGGTGCCCTAAACTCACCGTTGGGAGTCGTCGGTTAATCCCCGTTACACGGACTTTAGTGGAGTCGAACGCTCAGCATTGCACCCTACAACTAGTAAGGAATTACAGTAATAAGGGGCGTGTCCCGATCTATTTTAGGTTGCTAATCACAAGGTTAGTGGCATTAGGCTCATGGGGAGAGAGAGCGCATAAGCCAGAGTTTATGATTGAGGACCTGATCAAATAAACATGTAGCTTTATGTAGGAAGAAGCTCGGTTCATGCCTCCCCGATGGTGGAGCTTATCGTCAAATAATGCGTATAGTTTTCATTCTTTCAGATGGTTATTAGCTTAGGTTTTCGTGATTCTCATCGCAGCTAAGTGCATTTCTTAGGCCAAACTGGATTAGCGCGCCCAAAAAGTGCTATTTTTGAACCTATTCAAGATAGGTTTTGAGTGCTTTTTTGCGCACTAATCATATGAATTGAGCCACCTGACATGCAGTCACTTAGTACCACTTAATTCCATTTCGAGTTTGTTTTTGGTAATTTTCTGTGTTTTGCATGCCTGTACCAATAATTCTGTGGTTTGATATCAAGTCAAAAGGAATGCTAAGGATCTTCTACAAAGGATTTGCATCAACCAAAATGAAGAAATGCAGTTGGAGTCGATGAGCGTTGATGAAGGCAAAACAAGCAAAGCGCAGGTTCAAATTTTTCATGGTGCATTGCGAAATTCGTGAATCATAGAGAAAATTTCGCAATCCTAGCTAAATTTTCGCTAAGCTAGCGAAATTTCGGTAGCCTAGAGAAAATTAACATCGCTCATAGCTAAACTTTATTTTCGCTATCTCTCGAAATTTTCGCTTAGCTTATTTAAATTCATAGCATAGCTTAAATTTTCGCTTTATGCTAATAAATTTCCCGCATAGCTTAAAATGGCTGCGTTTTTTATATTTTTGATTCAACGCACCACGTTTTGATTAATTACCATTTCATTCCTATTGTAATTTCATATTTTAGGCATTTTTGTCATTTCGCACCTTGGGATTGGCTATATAAGCTCCCTTACAACTTTGTAACCCTAACTTTTCCATTTTATGCAAGTTTCCCGCAGCTTTTCATTTTAGGTTTTATTTTGCTCTCTTCTCTCTCCTATTTCATTTTCTGGCTACAAACACACCCCTTGAGGATGACAACTCAAGGGATGCTTGGCTAAGCCTTAAAGCCTTGAAGAGGAGGGTTGCTAGCTTGGTTTTGGGGCTACTGCAGGTTGTCCTCATGCTTTAAATGATACAGGTACTGCATTTAAGGTTCCAAACTTTCCAAACTAGGGTTTAATGCCATTTAATGTCTTTCTTTTGGTTAATACATGTCATGCTTGTGGTTCAAAAGCAGATTCTTAGTAGTGTGATGTAATCAGCATTCCTTTAGATGTCATTTACAGCCATTGAAATGAGGTTAAATGCTAGGGTTTCAAACTGACCGACATTGAATGCTTAGTATTTGATTTGACTCAAATATGAGTGGTTCTGTGGTTAGTTTTATAGCTAAACAAAGATCCTGCTTTGGCTTACCATATGTCATTAGCCCTAATGCTAGGAAATAACCCGAGGACACTTTAATACCCCCATGTTATCAAGCTAGTGACCCAAGCCTTCAAGGTTACCATTTCACACTTCGCCTTAAGCTATTTCAAGATCCAAAGGAACAACCAACTCCCCCCGTTTCAACCAACCAAAAAATCCAAACAAAAGTCTCACCATTTTTCAAACATTAATGCGAGTCATTCGTATACAGGAAAACCTATCCCTTCAGTGTTCGACCCTAGATCGCTTTATACCTGCAGTGAGCTTAACTACGCAGAGGAGTATAGGAAACAAATATTGTTGATTTGGATCACCCTACCGCGGGCACAAATCAAAATACGCCATTGCCGGATGGTGCCAACCACGGTGATGAGTCGATATGTACTAGAATCCACATTACAAGTGTTAGACCTTTCAATCCTTTTTTGAATTTCATTTGTTTGAACCGGTAGTTTTTCTAGCGCTTACTCGTGACCGTTTTTGTTTCATACAGTCAGTTTTTGTTTTAGCTAACATTGACCCTTTTTGGCAAGTTTTGTTAGTGTTTTTGGTTTCAGGTCATTTTCAGGTAACATGTTTATGCAAAGACCGGATGGAGGGATATCGGGGTAGATTGCAAAGAGAGTGAGTGCAATATTGAGCAAGGCCGTGGAAATCGCAGCACACTACCAAAATGGATCCTACCGAGGAACAACAAAGTCAACAAGCACCCCCTCAGAATCCAACAAAGATAATGTGTCGACGAGGGATCACATACACCCTCCTAGAGTTGGTGCTCCTCTTTCCCCGATCATACCGTTGAGGATGTAGCAGTTGAGACCCTACCCAGTGCCCCCGCTTCCCACATTTCCATGGTATGGAGAATGAAAATCCATTCACACATAATGGGATTTTGAGGAAGTATGCATAACTTTTAAGGAGTGGTATAAACCGATATGGAATTGTCAGTTGAAGGTATCTCGTTAACCTCAAGGACAAAGCCAAAATATGGCCCACCCACCGAGGCCGAGAACGATTATAAATCAATGACCGTCGACTTTGAAGAAATTCTTCAAGACAACCAAGACTAACAATAAGAGATTGGGATCTACACTTACCGCCTATGACAATGAGAAATTCTATCGTTGTTTGGAGGTTCATGGAGACCATTTCAATACATGTCCACACCATGGTTTTGATACATGGATGCCAGTGAATCATTTCTATAATGGTATGTCCCCGCCATGAAGCAACCGCAGAAACTATAAAGGAGGTGATTGGCAAAAACTGCATGAAGCCATGGATTTCAATTATGTGGCTGAAACAAGGCTCGGGATGAACCGAATCCAAGGGAAACTAAAGAATGAAGCCTTCGACCCACCAAAGGGGGAGGCTTTGCACCCTTCCGAAGATATGGAAATGAAAGCAAGAATATCAACCCTAGCTAGGAAGACGAAGAACTCGGAAGGAAAAGGCTCCACGGCAGTGTGCAAGGATCAAAATACCGATAAAGCAACCCATGCATCAATTTTCAGCCCATTGTCCATCCAGAGAACACTATTCGAATGCCCCCTCGCAAGGATTTTGATGTCGTAGCATGCTAATGCCGCACACATAAGCCACAACCTAATGTCCCATACTGCACGTATTAAATCTAATTCAAAGAATCAATTTAACCTCTCATGGAAACCTAATCCCCCTGCCTATGTGCCCCCTGGGGCCAAACAATAGTTTGGTTCCTCATCTCAACCATAGCCACCACTATCTTCATCCCTTATGGAACAAGTTATATTGAATTTGAGCAAGGTGGTAGGCAATTTTGTGGAAGAACAAAAGGGGATCAACGCATAATTATACCAAAGAACTGATAATTAGGAAAGTACACTGAATAAAAGAATAGATGGGCTTGAGAGCAATCTTAATCAGAAAATTGACAACCTGCAGTATTCAAACACAAAGATCAACAATTTGCTGGAGATACAGAAGAGAGGAAGGTTCCCTTCCCAAACATTGCCAAATCCAAAAGGAGTCCATGAGGTAGGTTCATCCAGCAATTCGGGGATGGATGAAGTGAAAGCTATCCTCACTTTAAGGAGTGGAAAAGAGATAGAGCAACCAATGCCCATAACTGTTGAAGAAACATGCAAGGAAAAGGAGTCAGCCCTGAAAGTAATAATCAAGTGAAGATCCAGCTGAAGAAAGCATGCCTCCATTTCCCAAGCACTACGAGGTAAGAAAAAATCCCAAACCAAGTCGAAATTTGGAGGTGCTAAGGCAAGGAAGGTAAACATTCCAATCGACATGATTAAACAGTCCCAACCTATGCAGCCTTTTTGATGACCCGCGGCATACCAAGAAAGCGGCTAGGTGCATTGAAAAAGAAAGCCTTCCTAACTGAGCAAGTCAACATATAATCCAGCAAGACCCCGGGCCAAATACAAGGATCAAGGATCCCAGCTACCTCAAATTTCAACATTGGTGGGACTCAGACAGACAGCACTATTAGATTGGGCCGTTGTAAAAACCTATCGCCATACTCAAGTGTATAAGGCTAGGTTTGGGGGAGCTCAAAACCCACCAACATCACTTTGTCATCAAGCTGATCGACGCTGAAAATTCCTAAGGGAATAGTTGAGGATGTCTTGTGCTGGTGGACAAATCTCTAATACCCAAAGAGACTTTGTAGTGCTCGACACCGAGCCAATAGAAAATGGGCCTAATCATGTGCCAATTATCCTGGGAAGACCATTTTCGTCCCCGCTAATGTAATAATCAATTGCCGAAATGGAGTCATGCAGCCTGTTTGGCAACATGACATTGAGCTCAATATTTTTCATCACTTGAGTAACAAGCACAAGCTAGTGGAAGATGACAAGGAAGGAGTCGATGAAGTTCGCTTCATTGTCAAAATGCGGGGAACCAAAGCTCCTAAACCGCAAGCGCTGATCGGGAGTTGTCTCGTGACTACCGGGCCACCCCAGAGCCATTGGTCAGCCCAAAATCACCCAGTGAGAAGAAAGTCGACAAGAATGGACCAAGCATGGAGGTCAAAGAAGATAGCCATTGCCTGGGTTAAGGAGCCCTCCCTCCCGACCCCATGAGTAAATCGGTGAAATTTTAGTTTGTTTGGTGTCCATTGAAACCAAACTCGCAGCCTCAAAAATTTTTTGGGTTTTTGTTTAAAATTGGTCAATTTTCATAGTGATGCTATTTTTTAGTAATCCTTCCTTTTAGTAATTGTATTCTTGGTATTTTTATTTTTATTTTTAGATATATGTTAAAATAATTATTTTTGATTTTTTTTTATCTGCCTAAATCAAATTATTATTATTATTTATTTATTTGCAAATGGAGTCCAGTTTTGGCAAGGATTTCGCTATTGTAGCGAAATAAGCCTCTGGTTTCTTCGCCTACCTCACGGCCTTATAAAAGGGAAGGGGCCTCATTACCACATTTCCACCAAATTCCACCACATTGCCGTGAGCCCAGCCCCTGAAAGCCACCATTGCCGTGAGCCACCACAGCCGAGCCCCGCCAGGCTCCCAGCGCCTCAGAGCCCCAAGGCACTAATCGTTCCAAAGACACCGCCTTCTCCGTCACCCAGCCAACACGCACGTGCCCTCGCCCCGCTCCTATCACGCTCGAGCCCTAGGCTGGGCACTCCGAGACCGCCACTAGCCGAGCACAACAAGCCGAGTGCCGCCAAACATCAACAAAGCCGCTGGCTGCCAGGCCGCTTATCTCTGAGCTCCGCTAAGCTCTGTCCAGTAGCTCGTTGTATGCAAGCAGTGAGATTGCTTCCTACCGTGCTCTCGTGACTGAGTCTCGTTTCTACCCCGCAAAGACGAGGTTACGCATACATGGTCCGTAATCGGGTGGTTCCCGCCATGCACCTAGGGTCGATGAAGATTCCGGGGACGGAGACCTGCACTTTCGGATCGCCCGCGCTCCGCCTCCGGACGGCACGATAGTCGAGCGTACAGCGGGCTCCCGGCTAGCCGCCACAGAGCCTCGTGGATTCGAGACGACGAGGATGGGACCCTGCCCCTTCCCAAGGCTCCTGGGTGAGACGACGTAGAGGGTCCGACCCTTGCCGAAAGCCCGGAGCATCGTGCCCGGAGTCCGACATCTTACTCCGAGCCATCACCCGCCCCACTGAGAGAGCTCATCGCCCTCATCTTTCACCAGCCTTCGAGGATCAGCGCCATTGTTTACCGGGACCCCGATTCCGGGAATGTAGATCCACGCGCCAGTGGACTCTGCTGGAGTCATTCTACGACGTGGCTACAAGATTGGATCACGACTCTGCTCGTAGACTCCATGAGACTGATCATGCACTTTACTCCATTCATGACACCGTGGTGCTCTATTATCCTGGGTGGTGCTTCGCCTCACTTACCCATTACTTCACCTGGGAGTGAACCGATTGAGCCCGATTCACCATCGACGACGAATCCGGAAAGTACTCCCGAGTCGCTGCATATTTCTACAGATTGGCCTCGCCAACGTATCGCCAATTCTGGAGGATATCGGGATTAGCCACAGCCATCGCAGAGGGAGATGGTCCATTGTCTCGCTCGAGATACTATGGCAGATCCAGACTTTCCGAGTGTTCTCCGCCCCGATGCTTCTGGACCACCCGCCCGAACTAGCTTCAGTTCAAGCATAAAGACCACGCTCAAAGATAAGGGAGCCATACTGAGGCCCTCACTGTGGACCCCGAGGGACTCCTGGGTTCGATCCCTCTCGAGCCGGTAATGACCGCCCCAAGCACACTTGAGGATAAGGTCCACCAGCCGCCCGGCCTGAGCCGAGGGTTTACCCTCACACGCCGCGACACGAGCCAGTCCCGAGCATCCGATTCGAGGAGCCCCGTGATAGAGAGGAGGATCAGATGCCCTCAGGTCATGTCCATGGAGCGATCCCACCATGTCGACTTTTCTCCTCCACCATAGGATCGTGGAGGAGGCACCCGATGTACAGAGGACCCCCGAGGGAGACGATCCGATTCCCGGGAGGGTGGAGGCAGGCAGAGAGGTTTCCGCTACTGATCCATTCCATCCCCTCCCCTCCTAATCTCCTTCTCGCCTCACTGGCCGACACTACCGGCCCTTCATACACAAATAAGTAGCTAGCCGGAGATGTTCATGTCACTGGAGGAGCTCGTCATATGGATGTCAGTCTGTCACTCGGCTACTACACGTGCAGATCACTGGATCTGAGGTTGGCCCGAGCCGAGGCCATTATAGAGCACAGCCATGCCATGCTTCTATGTATCATGAGCCACCCGCCCTCGCTGAGCCCACATCGAGATCACCCACATCAACAAATTTCACTGGACATGCTAAAGATCGCCTTCGTGATCCACCACCACCGCGGTAGAGGAGGTGAGTCACATTCCTCTCTAGCTTCCTATCCAAAGGAGGCATGTTTATACTTTGGTCAGAGGAAAGCTAGAGTTAGGAGTGCTCCTATCATGTTTGTACCGCTTTCACCTTTGTCAACTCGTCACTCATTTTGTATAGGATTCATGTATTAGCCAATATTAAAAAGGATACTTTGTTATGTTTAGTTATATTAAGTATGTATTATCCATTTTGCTATATCAAAGCTTTATAGCATTATTTATAGTTTACTACACTTTGCAAATCACTTTGTTCCTACATTTTGTGTTTCTACTCTTGCCTTGAATTGAAAATCAAGCTCCGGTTGTTACCTTAATGATGTGACAATTCCTACGATGATTTGAGTTTTGGTCAATTAGAAGTTCCATATTCAACCCCAATGATTCCCTTTAGCTAATTCACACACTACACAATCTATTAAAATAATAGTTGAGAAGTTATTTACTTTTCACTTGCAAACCGGCCTTAGATCTATTGGATCTAATTCATAATCGGGTTTGTGTTACCCATAAAATGAAGACCGGCGTAGTCTTCCAAAAAAAAAAAAGAAAAAAAAAGAAAAATAAAAGTCGTGACGCTTTGCCTGAAACCTAACACGGTCCGAGGGGTATATGCGATAAAGTTTCAAAGTTCGGCGCCCTTAAGCCTTAATTGTTAGGAGTCATCGACTTTGGTGTTCAAGCACGCGGATGGGCAGTTTAGCGGTCAGGTGCTTAATTCCTCGTCATTCAAGTCCGGTGAAGCTCGTTGATTAATGCCCAAAATGCTATTTTGAACCCTATTTATTATAGGTTTTAAGTGCTTTTGTGTATCATAATTATTCTAATTAACCCGATTTGTACACATTAAGGTCCCTACCATTCTACCGGGTCGCATTTGTGGAAAATTTTGCGCTTTTGCAAGCTATCTAATAAATTGCCGAGTCGATCCAAGCACTAAGAATCTCGAAACAAACCCAAGATTACAAGATCGATACTATATAGAAAGAAGAGCAAATGTAAGAAAGTGGAGCTGGTTGTGGAAATTGAGAAATTGAAATTCCTCCCGCCCGCCACTATTCCTCCCCGCCGCTTCTTCCTCGTCACCTTTTGCCTTTGTCCCCCTTGTGGTTTTTTTCCATTTTATCCTTTGTATTAGCTTGGGATTTTTTTTTTGTTGCTTTAATTTGTGGTGTGGGTTTGGCTATAAGGCCCCCAAGACATGCACTGTTGAAAAAAGTTAACCAATAAAATTCTTGTGGCACAAGCCGCCCCGTTTTTCCGCTCATTTTTCCTCATTTTCCTCATTTTGAGCGCCAAACATCTCCAAGGATGAGCGGTTAAAACCCTTCCTCTTTGAAGTAGAAGGCTTCAGGTGCGTGATCTAGGTCACGGAGGTTCCCCGTTCTTCACGCAGTATCCACCGCCGTCAATTGTTCCTTTCTAACTTTGTTTATCTATCCCATGATGCATGCAAGGTTCAGTGGATGCCATGTTGATCACTATATTTATACCCATATCTTGACAGTGAATGAGACTTTTCTTTCATCAAGCCACCACCGATACAAGATGCCATTTTCAAAGGATAAATATTGCCAGGGTTTTATAGCTAAATGACATCCGTTCGAGACGACTCATATCATCCTCCCTAACGCGAGGAAATGACCGAGGGACCCTTCTGCCCTAGAACTCTAAGCCTAATATCCCGATGCTTTAAGGAGACTTCTTTACATTTATTTTATTTAAATTTTAGTTTGCCAACCATTACACCCACTCAAGCTACCAAAATCCTGTAATCCAAATTTAATTCACCATTTTCACCACTTAAACCATTCTCAGAAGAAAACCATCCCGTGTTCGACCCTAGACCACTATAATGCAAGAGTTTGACTCACTAGCAGTAGGGAGGAATATAGGATATAAATTTTGTTGATTCCTGATCACCCAACGCACTAATCAAATGGCGCCTGCATGGACGGTGCCTCAGTGCAAGTGAGAAGTCAGGGAACACTTGTGATCCTCATCACAAGTATTGGTGAATTTTTATCTTTTAATTGTCTTCTTTTCATTTCATAAAAAAAAAAAAACAAGTGTCGCAGGACTGCTTTTCGTGGTGCCATATTTATGCCGCAGGAGAACAAAGTTACATGGGATTGAAAATTCTTAAGTGCTCATTTAAGGTTATGGAAAAACACCCATCAAATGGAACACCTAGGGAAGAACAATATAGTGAATACTCTATGAAAGAAACCCTAGAGCATACATGTCTATGAGGGAATATAGAGACAATGGACGGGTACACCCTCCTACGTTGTTACCTCAGCCTATGCACTCCTCCACATCCACAATATGCTTCGGGTCTTGTTTTCAACCACCACACCCAATCTCCCAATTGAGCAAGCAATTCTAGACCTACCAAACCGGTGGTGATGCCGTAGAACAAAGGAATTAATGCTCAATCGAGCCAAAAAATCCATACTGTGAGAACTCCAAAATCAAAGATTAGATGGCTTCAAAGTGAAATGGATAAAAATTTGATAACTCGTGACATTCTACTTCAAGGCCTCGCCTAGCGCCTTTTTCTCTATCGATGAGGAGAATTCGAGGAAGAGGTCTCGACACACTATTTTGGGGTGAAGAAGCTCAACTCGCGTGGGATTGGAAGGAAGAACCAAATGTAAGATCCCCGAGGAACCGCAGGCGCCCTACAATTGAGTGTAATATATGAGCCATGGAAAAAGAAGAAGAAATCCTTCCCTTGTCGAGCGAGGGAGTGAATGGAAGGGAACCAGAAGATCAAAAGTCCACCCGACCAACTCCAAAACAACTCAATGCCAGTAGCCCCCTCCGATGACCAAGTGTACATACCGCTCCCCACTCGCAAAGAAATAAAGCCCGTGAACACCTCGCTTCCCAAACTCATGCCACCATCATTCGTGCAATACTTCAAGAAGTTAGTGGCCTTTGTACAGACTTTTTCCATTACCTCAAAGAAGATGGTACACATACCGCATGGCATAGAGGATGGTTCGGGTGCCGGTTCGATTTGACATCCAACCCGGCATTTCTGCTCCCCCACTTTGTTTTAATTTGTCTTGTTTTGTTTTATTTTATCGTATTTATTTTGATTTATTAAATTTTCTTCTTATATTTTCTTTAATTTTTAGTTAATTTATGTTTTTAAATTAATTTTTTGTTTTTCTGCAATTTTCCAATTTTTCAGGTTAATTTTTGTAGTTTGTGTGCTAATTTTGTGCTTTAAATGTAAATTTTGGAAACCTGAATGAATAAATCATTGAAGGTGAGCAAAGAGAAAATTTTCGCAACAATAGCTTAAAATTTCACAATTGTAGCAAAATGAAAAAACTTCGCTATATAGCGAAAATGGGACAAAATTTTCGCTAGCTAAAAACTCAGGAAGGCACAGGACAAAAAATCGCAACAAAGGTTCCATTTGTGTAATTTTTTTTATTTTTTTATTATTAAAAAAACGTTTGTTTTTTTATATATATTATTTTTATTTTTATATATATTATTTTTTTCAAAAAAAATTTGTCTCTAAAAAAAAATAAAAAATAAAACAATATTTTTTTTTATTTTTATTATTATTATTATATTATATTATTTTTATTTTTATTTATTATTTATATTTGATTTTTCAAAAAAAAATCAAAAATCAAAAAAATCAAAAATCAAAATCAAAAAATCAAAAAATTTCATTAGCACGCAATTTTCGCTAGCTAGCGAAATTTTTCGTGAAGGGCCTCACTCTTGCCTCCAAATTTTGTTTCGCTATAACTTTTTCATCCGAACTCCGTTTTAGGCGCTTCGTACCGTTGGAAATATTAGAGTGTAGAACTAAATATGGCCAGAAAGAACATTTCAGATTATTATGAAAGTGTAATTTTAAAATGCTCCAACTGGTCACTTTTTTTTCCTATCTTTTCTCTTCTCCTAACTTGTTTATTTGAAGCCCAAACGATGACAAGTGTCGATGGAAAGCTTGAGAAGTTTCCTATCCAGAAATGATCACATCTCATCAAGGAGGTAACACTTCTTTCTCTAATTTTCCAATCCGAGCCCTATTTCGGACGCCGAGGCTCTTGGGTTGGGGGGAGAGTTAGCAAAGGAAGTGGCTTTTGTATTTATGTTTTGTTATTATTTTGTGTAAGCTCATTTTGTGATGTTCAAAGTGACTTGTCGTCTCTTCTATAAAGTTGTTATACTAACTAAATTTCTACTTTTTTCAAAATTTGGACCCGTCGCTTGCAACCAAATTCTTGCAGGTGTTTTGCCTAGTTTCATAGTTTGAAAAATTGAAAATTTTTCCAATTCTATTGATGTTAGATCGGTTCTGGCTTCCACTGGAGCGGATGATTAGTTGAATTCCTTGTCGTTTCAACCTTTTATTCCACCTTAACTAACCACACACCGGCACATTAGGTTTCAAATGATAGTCAGAAAACTGCAACCTCCTTTACTTTGCATAACCTAACCTAGTTTCATTGACCTACTTTAATAGGTTGGGGAGGACCCTCGTGGAGTAAGGCCACGCGCCTTCGAAAAAAAAAGAGAAAAAGAATAAAACTTAACGCTACTTTGAAACTCGAGCACGGTCCGAGGGGTATATGGCGAAAGCCTTTAAAGCCGGGTGCCCTAAACCTTCACTGTCGGAGCCACCGACTTAGTGTCGCTACATGGGTGGATAGGTGAGTTGAACAAGCTGTAGGTGTTGGAGTCTCGAATCATCTGAGTCCTGGGTGAAACCTAAGTGTTTCATAGACGTAAAGATCCTTAAGACTTGGGCGCCTTAAACCTAATTGGTTGGGGAGTCACCCCAGATCCTTTACATGGACTTTGTGAGGCTGATTTCTAGCATTGCAATCTACAACACAAAAAGAAATTTTGGAATAAGAGGTGGTCTTGATCTATTTAGGTTGGTTAGCATGCTAGGTCGTGGTAGTAGCTAGGTCGGGGGAGATGCGCTTGACGCTTATTATCGAGAGCTAATCAAATAAACATTTAGATTTTGGTGGAAGTTTCTGCTGGATTCACCAAGAAGGAGTTTTCATCCAAATTCAGCATCATCTCCCATGAGAATATTGATACTACTGACATCTATTTGTTAGTAATCACTAATCAATAAATCTTTTGAAACAGAACCAGAACATTATTTTTGTTATCGCTATCTTTCTTTCATTGCTATGACTAATAATGTAGTCAGTGACACGCTCCAAAAGGTTTGAACCTATTATTATAGGAGTTTGAGTGCTTTTTTTGCAAAATAATCTATTCTCACTTAACTTCTCCATTCAAATATTAAGAACCACTATTTTAACATTATATTTAGGTACTGTGCTTAGTTGTCTGTTGCAACAGCGATCCCAACCATATCAAGAATCTTGAACAACTGATTATATCTGATATTAATTATATAAAAGAAAAAAGAGCGAGAGAAACATATTCCAGCCCCTCCGCTTCACAACCATCTTCCGCTTCCGCTTCCCACAATGCTACTTTTCATCTCTTTTGTATTTTTCCTCTGATCATCCTTTGTAATAAGGTTTAGATTTTTGTTGTTTGTACTCAAAGGGTCATTATGGTGGTCCCAAGAATATACAAATCATGAAAAAGTAATCCACAATCCAAATGTTTCCAACTCCTTGCTTCCGGGGCTTCCATTTTCCCTCATTTTCCCTCATTTTCTTGGGTGCCAAACACCCTCCAAGGATGAGCGGCTAAAACCCTTCCCTCTTTGAATTAGAAGGCTACTAGGTGCAGGATCTAGGCTGCTGGAGGTTCCCCCTGCCTTCACGTTGTGTATCCACCGCCGTCACTGTCTCTCTAACTTTAGGCTTTATCTCTCAATCTCCTTGAATGGCTATTATATGGTAAGTTTTTAGGTTCAGCATGCTTAATGTTAGATCCACTGATATTCATTAGTTACCCTCTATGACCCATTGAAAGGGGAGTCCATGAGACTTTTCGACCGCTTGACCACCGATGGCCGGGCATGCCATTTTTCAAAAGGATAAATATTTGGTTAGTTTTATAGCTGAATGACATCCTGCTCGAGATGACTATATGTCATCCTCCCAACGCGTAGGAAATGACCCTCGAGGACCCTTCATTGTCTCTATAATCCTAAGCCCAAAAGATCCTGATGCTTTCTGAGACTTCTTTTACATTTTATTTGGTTTAAATTTAAGTTTGCCAACCATTACACTCACTGCTTTCTCTGGCCAAACCAATCCAAATTCTAATTCACCATTTTTACCACTTAAACCATTTGGAAATGAAGAAACCTATCCCTTGTTCGAATCTTAAACCACTATAACGTTAAAGAGTTTGACTACGACAAAGAGGGGAGGAACATAGGATATAAATTTTGTCGATTCCTGATCACCCTACCGTGCACGAATCACCAGAGCTCAGGGTCAGCGGATCCTTTCGCTTCACGCCCTAAACCTTAATCGTCGAGTCAATCGGTGGACCTCGCTACACCTGACTTTGGTGAAGTCTAGTTTAGCATTGCAATCCCTACAGTCAAATAAGAAATAAGAGTGTAGCTAGTCCCATTTAGGCTGGTCAACAGCTTAAGGCCATGGCAAGAGCGTCAGTGGTGGAATAGCTTTGTAACTTTATTTCTGCTCTGTCGGGTTAAATTTTAGGAACAATTAGATTTTGGTGGAAGTTCTGTGCTGACTCTGGAACCAATGTTGCCTTAAAGCTAGTTCTTATATGGTTTTTGTTCTTCAAGGAAGCTGTGACAGGTGTAAATTGGTTCATTTTAAAGGTAAAGCCTATCCGCATACACTTTTTTTTGAACCATATACACTTTTTGTAAAGTACGCATGCATAAATTTTATTGCTTTAGCATTGCTATGACAACGTGTCGTGGTTAAAGACGAAACAAAGTATTATTTTGAACTTATTCAAGATAGGTTTGAGTGCTTTTTACAAGACTAATCATAAGGAATTGAGCCAATTGATTACGTGCAGTCACTTAGTACCACTAATTCCATTTCGGAGTTTGTTTTTGCACTATAGGTTTTGCATGCCTCAGCCTAATACTCCCAAGTTTGATATCAAGTTGGTGCGAATGCTATGATTTACAAGGATTTCATCAACCAAAATGAAGAAATGTGAAGTGAGTTGATGAAAGGTTGATATGTATAAAACACAGCAGTGAGGAAACCAAATTTTCGCTATGCATTGCGAATTTTATTGATTGCTAAAATTTCAGAACAGATAAAATTTCAGATCCTAGCAAATTTTCGCTAAATTTCAGAGAAAATTAATGTCATAATAAATTTTTTATTTTCGCTATCTATTGAAATTTTCGCTAGCATAGCGAAATTTTCGCTATGCTAGCAAAATTTCCTGCATAGTGAAAATGGCTGCGTTTTTTCTATTTTTGATTCCAAACGACCACGTTTTGATTAATTACCATTTCATCTCATTGTAATTTCATATTTTAGGAATTTTTGGCTATTTCACACCTTGGGATTGGCTTATATAAGCTCCCCTACAACTTTATAACCCTAACTTTCCATTTATGTTTCAGAATATTTTTCATTTTAGGTTTTATTTGTTTCTCTCTCCTCTTTCTCTCATTTTCCTAATGCCAAACACACCCCTCGAGGATGACAACCAGTGGGATGCTTGGCTACCTTAAAGCCTGGAAGAGGAGGGCTAGCTTAGCTCTTGGGCTACCGCAGTTGTCCTCATGCTTTAAATGACAGCACGTATTTAAGGTTCCAAACTTTCCAAACTAGGGGTTTAATGCCCTTTTAATGTCTTTCTTGGTCAATACTTGTCATGTTTGTGTCTGCATTCTTAATAGTGGATGCAATCGACATTCTGATGTTACTCATATTTCATTGAAATGAGGTTAAATTAGTTTCAAACTCATCAAGACATTGAATGCTTAGTATTTGATTTTGACTCAAATAGAAGTGTTCTGTGGTTAGGTTTATAGCTAAACAAAGATCCGCTTTTGGCTTCGACTATATGTCATTAGCCTACAAGCAGGAAATAAACCCGAGGACACTTTAATACCCCTCATGTTATCAAGCTTAGTGACCCAAGCCTTCAAGGTTACCATTTCACACCTTTCTCGCCTTAAGCTACTTCGCTATCCGTTGAACAACCAACTCCCGTTTTTAACCAACCAAAAAATCCAAACAAAGTCTCACCATTTTCAAACATTAATGCGAGTCATTTGGATGAAACCCAACTCCCGTGTTCGACCCTCTAGACCGCTATATCAAGAAAGAGTTTGACTACGCGTAGGAGGAGTATAGGAAACAAATATTGCTTGATTTTGATCACCCTACCGTGGCACCAGAATCACAAACCTTTTGACCTCCCACGCTTTTGTTCTCATTTGTTGATTACCGCATTGCTACTGGACCTGTAATGTGTCGGTTAGTGACAAACAAAAGTGCTATTTTGAACCCATTTAAGATAGGTTCTAAGTACTTTTTGAAAATCGACCATATTAGTTAAGCCGATTGAACGTAGGTCCCTTTGGTACCAATGATTGTGGGCTCAGGCTGCCAAGGGTAGTTTTTGTGCCTGTAAAACCTAATTCTATCATATCAAGCTACATATCGGTTGAGCTGATTTACATCTAAGTTTGTATGATTTATCTCGGGACACTGAAGCCGTGAATGAAGAAATTGATCTAGGAGGAGTAGATAGAAGCAGGGAAATTTTCTTATAGTAAAGAAAATTTCACCGTAAATAGCGAAATTCTCGCTACTATAGTACTCGCATAGCGCAATTTTCGCTATTGTAGCGAATTTCTAATTTCACTTAGCGAAATTCCTTCAAGCCCCGTTTCTTTTTTGTGTACAAATGACCCCGTTTTTGGTTAATTTCATTTCTACCCTTATTGTAATATAATGATTAGCGATTGGTATTTTTACTGCTTGTAAGGCTATATAAGCCATTTTCGGAACAATTTGTAACCTAACTTTAATTCCAAGTATACCCAAAGACGAGCCCTCGTTTTTTCTACTTTCATTTTCTCTCTTCTCGTCTCCTTTCTTCACTTCTAGGCAACCAAACACTTTGAGGATGACAACTCTAAGGATGTTCACAAGCCTCTAAACCTTGGAAGAGGAGGGCTGCTAGGTAGGCTGATATGTTTGCAGTGATCCTATATGTTTCACGAAAGGTGTACTCCGCAAGTAGCTTATGTTCCAAACTTTCAAACTAGGTTTAAAAGCCATTTGGTGTACTTTCATTGGTCACTTGAAAGTTTATAGGTTCAAGTGTATTCTAGTGTTAGATACAATCGACATCCATTAGTTGTCATTTATGGTTTACCTGTGTAGGTTAGCCACTAGATTTCAACTCGTGGAACATTCAATGCCCAAGAATGCTAGTGGTTTCAAAGAGAAAATGGTAATTGAGGTTGTCTTTAAAGTTAAACTGTTTTGAAATGCACCAGGTCATTTCCACTGCGAGAAATAACCCGAGGACACCTTTGCAACCCTATCATACCAAACTATGGACCCAAAACTTCAAGGACTTCTTTACATCTTATTTCAAATTTTCAGAATAGTATAGTGAAAAACAACCACTATTTTTATACAAATCCAAAATCCAAACAAAAGCCTCACCATTTTGACTCATTACAAAATCATTACAAAGACGAAACCCATTTCTGCTCAACTTAGAGCCGTTTATACCGCAAAGAGTTACGCCATTTACAAGAAGAGTAATTTAGGTTATAAATTTTGTTGATCCGAAACCCTACTGTGGCACGAATCATGAAGTATCTCAGAAGTCACTGAAATTTTTATTAGAATTTTGTGTGCTTTATTTTAAGTTTTAGTTGTGATTTTCATAATTTCTTTGTTTTTAGTTTTCTTTTCCTTTGCAATTTTTCTCTCATTTATACCGTAGTGAGCTTGCAACAGGAAATTGTGTTTGCAATTCACTAAACTCGTGAATTGCAACCTGCGAAATTTTCACTGGTTGCGAAATTTCACAACATGCGAATTTTCTCATGGTTGCGAAATTCTTCTTGCGCCGCACTAATCATCCCCCTCATGCCCTATCACTTCCCAGTAACCTCCGCTTCCCGGCTCCATTAATTTTCGAGCCGTGAACCTCTAAACCACCTACATTATGGATATTAATTGGGATTAACTTTCACCACCCTAAACCATCTATTTAAACACCCCCCCCCCCCCTTTCTCTCATTTTCATTCCAAATCATTTATGAAACCTCACTTCTCCTATCCTCTCCATCTCCAACCCAGCAATGGTTAAGACGTATGAGGACACAGCCTTTCCGGCCTGCAGTGAGTGAATCTCCTCCCGCCGCGGCCCCAACCCAGCCCTGTTGCTACCACCGCTACACCTCCAGCCACAGCTACCGTCGCCACCATGCCCACCATCGCCGCCACGTCGTCGCACCTCCAACCACCGCCGCCGCATTCCCGCCATGTCTCCCCGCTCTCCCGTTGGCGCCCTACCCCAAGGAGGTATCATACCCAGGTTGGCCCCATTTCTCCCTCTCCGCCACATCCTAGGCCATCCTTGAGGGCCCTGTCATCCAAGAGGGCCCGAACCTCTAGCCCAGGAGAGTCCTCTAGTTCTAGAGCCCCAATCACCACCTACTCAGGGCCCTATTAGAGTTCTCCCTACGGATCTGTCCCCTACATCAATCATCAGGCGACCCTACTTCCACTGCAGCTCTATTGCAAGGAATGCTGATTGTAGTGAGAGGGATTGCACAACAAGATTTATTATGATCTCCTTCCTCGCCGAAGATCCGTGAGCTCGACTGGATGTGACTAGTGCAAATGATATACCAGAACCATTTAGCGACACTCGCCGATTTTCTACCCTAGTGGTCATTGTTCTCCACACGATGACCTCCGTGAGAGAGCCCAATCCTTCGGACGCCATTCATTTCTACTCATCGATGGTCGACCAAGATACTCTGGCCACGGATATAGCAACATGCTCACCTTCCCAAGGGTTCTTGCCAACTCTAGATTATAGATAGCTGCCCATCCTCTAATTGTGTGGAGATGGTTCACTTAACATCCAAGATTACCACAGCTTGGGCTTATTTTGTTTAGGAGACAACTTCCTCCGAGCTTGCTCCTCATAGACCATATCCTACGGCCTAATCTTTTCCCGCTCTAGCACATAATACGAGGGAGAGGGTCGCTGAGGCTCTCACCGTATTCGTAGGGGTTCCGGTCTCACCCTAACTGAGCTTATCACAACATCCTTGTTCCACTTTGAGGACAAGGTCCATTGCAAGAGTCTGACCCGAGCTGAGTCCATTACCCTCTTGTTCTCGAGACTTCAGCATGTGCATAGAGCACATCAGGATTCCCCCGCTGACCCAGCTAGCGCCATCGTGATCGTGCGAGGCTATCCTTACGCTTGAACGTGGCGCATTCAGGCCCCACGCTTTCACCTCCCACCTCCGAGCGCCGAGACTAGGTAGCAGCTGGACCATCCCGGCAGAGGAGCAACTACCTCCGGGGCCAGAGAACAGGAGCATCAGTTCCAAAGATCTCTGCTCCTACCAGCAAACCACTCACTCCATTACCCACAAACTCTTGCTTCCTCTGCACTCAGCCCTGACCCCAAGCATCATTAGCCTCAGATGTTATGGGCCGAAAGCACTTTAGCTGCCACCTGCTAAAGATATCACCATTTCTACTCAGACTTCGCCATCATGGATGCACCCACGCTTTCTCTCGCCACTTCAAAGATCCTTTGTGAACCTCCATAGCCTCGATGAGAGGATGACGTGTGTCGAGGCCACAATCGCATAGAATCAGGCTATCCTCGTGCAGATCCAGAGTCACCTAGGCCTACCCCCAATTTCATTAGTGCTCACCAGGCCCTTCACCATCACCTTCAATATAGTGTCTTCACCCGCATAAATTTCATAGACTTCCTCTTGATATGTTAAGAATAGGTAGTCTAGCCACTCCAACTGTAGCAACACCTAGCTCACCTGTGATGAGGATGACCTTCCTCCGACTACGCATTAACGAGGTAGCACTTCCTTCACTAACTTTCTGATCCTGAGCCTCTATCGAGGGACAATGTGATATTTGTCAGGAGAGAGCGGCTGGGGATTTTCACACTTTGGAGCCACTATCCTTTTGAGCAAAGCCCATTTTGTATGATTAATGGCTTGTTGTCTGTTCCATTTTGTGAAGCTTTTTGTCTAATTTTGAAAAAAAAAAGAAATTGATGAAAACACAGTGATATATATTTTTATACATACCATACAACTCATTTTCTCAATTCAAAAATTGCACTTCTTTTTTGTGGTTTTGCCTAACCTGCAAGTTGGAGAATTGAAACCCTGCCTAATGCTATTGATGTTAGATTAATTCCATGGATGATTAAGTAGATGATCAATAGTTGAACAAATGCCTTTCTTCCACCTTAGCTAGCCAATAATAATAAATGCACATCGCTTTCAAGAAAGCTTCTAGAAACCCGCTAGCCCCCCACTTTGCAAACCTACCTAGTCTCAATCAATTGGGTGGATAGGTTAAGGCCCCCCAAAAAAGAAGACCAATGAAGTCTTCCAAAATAAAAAGAAGTTAAAAAGAAAAAGAAAAAGAAAAAGAAAAAAAAGAAAGTCGCGATGCTTCGCCTTGAAACTTGAGCACGGTCCGAGGGGTATTTGACAAAAGTCTTTAAAGCCCTATGTCTAAACAAACCGGTTGGGAGCCGCCAATTTAATGCTCACTATTGGTGGATGTGGGTGAGGTTTAGCGAAAGCCGGTGCTGGAGTTTGAGGGAAATCATTCGGTCAGGTGAAACTTGAAGAGTTAGTGGTGAAAGATCCTTGTGACTTGATGCCCTAGCATAGTGGTTGGGAGTCATCGGTGGATCCCCGTTACATGGACTTTGGTGAGGTCGATTCCTCAGCATTGCACCCTACAACACAAAAAGAAGTGTGAAATAAGAGTGGAGCCAAATTTATTTAGGTTGGTCAATGTTCTAGGTCTTGGTAGTAGCTTGGTTGGGGGGAGAGTGTAGTTTGGTAGCTTACTGTTAAAAACTGATCATATAAACACTTAGATTTTGGTGGAAGTTTCAGGTCGATCCCCTTAAGTTGGATACTCTTCTAAAACTTGATTTTGTATAGCATTCATTCTCCCAAGATGGTTATTGTCGCAGTCTTGGTGATTCATGCGCGGGGTTGACATTACTCGCCCACATACTTTTCAAGATACTTTTTTGTTTTGTGAAAATATATTTGGTTTACTCTTTCTTTCTTTCTGTCATTGCTAAAGGACTAGAAATGTGTCGGTTGGGGGGAGTGATTAGTGCCCAAATAATGCTATTTTGTGCCCTGTGTATTACAGGTTTTGAGCATTTTTTGTGTACTAATCAACCTAGTTAACCCGATTGGCACACTAAGGCACCGGCTTTACTACTTATTGCATTTTGTGGTTATTTATGTAGTAATACAAACTAAATAGGCCAACGTCATCGAGCCGACTTAAACATGAAGAATCCAAGCCGGGTGAGATGCGTTAGAAGTCGGAAAGAGCGGAGCCCTGGCGGAAGGAATTTGGGCCCTTGCATAAATTTTTGCGGGGGTTGCGAATTTTTCATGACTGCGAGAATTCAGCGGAGTTGCTAATTTGCAGCTTTGCTTTGCCTCCACTTTGACAACCTTTTTGTGACTTTTTCCTAAACAGCCCCTTATGTATTGTTGGTAGTGTAGACCCTCAATTTTGCCCCTCAACACTTGCATTTATCCTATGGGTGTTACACTCACCCATCATTCTCATATAACACCATTAGGGCCTATTTAGGCTTAGTCTATCTCCGAGCCTCGGGTGGGCTTGAATGTGGTCCATTGAGTGCGTATGTTGTTCACTTTAGAGTGTCATCATGGCTTATTTTTTTTAGTTATTGGCATCATGCTACAGGAAGCAAGTGGGTCCCAGAAGTTTTTAGCCAGTCAAGTTTATTAGAGTATGCCAATTAGACACTTGAGCTTGTTCGTCGTACTATCTCCCCTTGTCAGAACTTCAGGAAATCATTAACTGTTTGTTTTTTTGGATTTCTTATTCTCCAAGGAGGTTTCTGTTAAAAATTCATAATTTTTTTCAACCTTTTAACCAATCGATTTGACATGTTCATCAGAGTAGTACTTATACAACACTGTTTTTATTTTGGTGAGCACTCCTCCTTGTTTCGATCATATCTCCCTCATCCAAACTTGGAATGGTGCAGATTTTTGTTGGTCTTGTTCTTCGCATGGAACATTCTTTCAAAAATTTCATAATTTTCTCAACTGGATCAACTGGTTGGCATCTGGTTGCTTGATTAGTCGAGACCGACTTGTGGAGCCCTGTTTTTGTGATTTTAGAGCCCAAATCCTATATGGTTCGGGCCCATAAGCTCCAGCTCGACCTTGGGCAGTATTGTGGGTCCATTTTGGGCCTTGGCTTAAGTTACATGCAGCCCACCATGAATCCATGTGGATACTTGGTGGTGAAGCAAGCTAAAAACTTAAGATTTTCATCTTGCATGGGAATAGAGGAGTGTTTATGAAGTTGGGGAAGTTCGAGACTGAAGGGGGGAGTTCCCGGGACTGAAGGTGTGCAAAATGGAGTGGGCTCAGAGAGAAAGGGAGAGAGAAATAGAAGAAAAAACGTGGAGAGGTGATCAAAAAGGGAAGGGAGGAAGAAAAGGGAGGAAAGGAGAGTTTATCTAAATCCGGAGAGGCGTGGTCTCTCTTGTTTTGGAGAGGAGTTTCGACAGATTTGAAGGAGTGGATACCTGGTTTTGGAAGCGGAAAGAAAGAAGAAAAATGGGGGAATAGCCGTGAATCTTTCAGGTACGACATTTATATGCTTTTCCCATTTCTTTTATGCTTTTCTTTGCCTTTGTTGTTTGAGGACTCGTGTTAGGTCACTAGGCACTGTTTGTGTCGATTCTCAGTCATTCGGAGTCGGATTTGTACTCCGTTTGTTTTTTTAGATTCCTAACTCTTTGAGGAAGATTATAATAAATTTTGAGAGCCTCTCTCAACTAGCTGGACTGGTTGGGAAACCAGATCAACCTGTTCACTAAATTCAGCTTTTGTCGGAACAAATGCTTCTGGGTCTTTGGCAATCGCTTGTACCTGCTCACCATTCGAGTTAGATTTGTTCTCCGTTTGTTTTTTGGATTCCTGACTCTTTGAGGAAGGTTCTGAAAATTTTTGAGAGCCTCTCTGACCGGACAACTCGAAACCAGACGCCCTGCTCATTGGAATTCGCCGCTGGAAAAGCGCTTAGTCTTTGGCACCGCTTGTGTTTGCCTAGTCATTCGGATTCTGGGATTTAGAATTCGCTTGTTTTGGATTCCTGACTCTTGAGTAAGGTTCTGAAAATTTTGAGAGCCTCTTCAACCGGATGATATTAGAACCAGATTCATCTGATTCACCAATTCACGCTTGGTCAAATAATAGCGCTTGAGCTCCTTGGCTCCGTTTGTGTTGGTTCTTTACCATTCGAGTTGGTTTTCTACTTGATTTGTTTTTTTGGATTCCTGACTCTCAAAGGAAGGTTTTTGAAAAATTTTGAGAGTCTCCCTCAACCGGCTGAACTGGTTGGGAAACCGGATCAACCAGTTCATTGGGTTCAGTTTTCCGGAATGGAAGTTTGGGTACTTTGTTTTGTTTGTGTCGCTTCTTAGTCATTTGGTGTCGAAATTGTACACCGTTTATTTTTTTGGTTTCTTTTACTCTATAAGGAAATGTTCTGAAAATTTTCAGAATTGTTCTCAACCCGATCGACCGCTGGGAACCTGGATCACCCGCTTTTCTCGGGTTTTGTAAGGGTCGTCCAATTTCAGTTTAATTGAAGCCCGTGACCTTGTGAGTCCGGCCCGGCCTGCCCAGATCAGTGTAGGGCTGTTTAGGGTCTAAAATGGGGCTTAGTTCAAGTTAATGTGGTTCAATTTTTGATTCTTAAGAATCAGATCTATGCGGTCCGAAGCGTGATTAGTTAAGCAAACCAATAATCTAGTGTTTTGTTGAGCCCCTTCGGGATGAATAGATATGGTTGCACAAGAGTGGTAGCATCAATGAGTGGTTGAGATGCCATGTATGGTTTCTCCTGACTTCCTTTGCTTTTGATATCTAATTTTGAGAGATTATTGTATGCTCAAAATGTGCGACTAACTTTCCCTTGTAGCGCTTGGCAAGGGACCACAGGTACGCGCCATTTGCCCTTTTGGTTGAGTGTTTTTAGCATGCTAGATACCAATTAGGTTGGTCTAATCCAAGTTGTATGTTTAATAGAGACTATCTGATCTTTGTGACCCATATGCTCCCACATACCCACCCACTACAGTAGAGACCGAAGCCGCCCAGAGGGCATACCTCATACGAGGTACCTTCCCGATAGGTAACTGGTCATCCGATCTTAAATCTAGCTTTGCAGACCGCTTTTCCATACTGGAGTCATTGGGATTTTTTGTTCTTACTTGGTTTTCCTTTATAAAATAACAAAAAGTAAGTGGCTTACTCCAAAGAAAAACCTGCTTCCTCCTTTGGAACGATTTTCTAAAATTCAAAATCAACCCACATTTTCTTTTCATTTTAAAAGTGAAGTCGCTACTTACCAGATCGTAAAGGCCCATGTGTAGTTCGGGATATTTGTAATTTCCTTGACTCGAAGATATGTTCCCTACCAAGCTCAGATAGTCATCACCACTGATGTAACAGTAATCACGCCAAAAGCTGCCTTCCCACGAGGTGATTTTCCTCATTTTCTCTCCCTTTCTCTCACTTTCTCACCAAGCCAAACACTCGAGGATGACAACTTCAAGGGATGCTCACAAATCTCTATCCTTGGAAAAGGAAGGCTACTGGGCCAAGGTTTTGAGGTAAATCGTTGTCCTCTCTGTTTCCAACGCATGCAATTATTATCATTTATGTCTTTTGCATCTCACCCAGTTTAATCCTTTGATGTACCCCGATTTGGGCCAAGATTGCAAGTTTTAAGGCCTGATGCCATCGCTAGATCCACGAGGCTCAATTTAGTTGCCATTTATTCGTCTCTGTGTTAGGTCAAAGAATTAGTTTTTATCGTTTGAGACACGCAATGATCAGCCAAATGTTGTATCTCAAGAGAAAAACTTTTAGGGTTAGTTTTCATAGCTAAACGAAGATCTGGTTCGGGAAATGACTATAGGTCATCCTCCCCAACGCGAGGAAAAAGACCCGAGGACTTCCCAGTCGCCCTAGAACCTCAAGCCCAGTGGCCCGAGACTTCAAGGAGTTCTTTTTACATTATATTTCATTCACAGCTTTCAAACCACCAATCACACTGCTTTTACAAAAACCCCAAATCCAAAGTGAATTCACCATTTTACACTAAATGTAAATCATTTTGCGCGAAGAAAACCCATCCTTGAGTTCGACCCTAGAGCCGATATACTGCAGTAGCTAGGCTATAACAGTAGAAGGTTTAGGTATTTAAATTTTGTTGGTTCGAAGTTGCCTAGCTACACGTTTATGTGCGAATCAGTGCTATTTTGAACCCTGTTTATAGTAGGTTTTGAGCACTTTTTGTGTACTAATCAACTTATATAACCCAATTGACACATTAAGGTCCCGACTTTGCTACTTATCGCATTTTGTGGCTATTTTTGTAGTTATACAAGCGAAATATGCCAACGTCATCGAGCCGACTCATACACGAAGAATCCAAGCCGAACTCAAAGATGTCATGTCGATGGAAATTTGAGCCACAACCGATGAAATTGATTCATCGGAGAAATTTTCGTGGTTGCGAATTTTCTAACTCGCAAATGCAGGTTGCGAAATTTCGCAACCTGCTCTGCCTCCACTTTGATCCCCATTTAACCACCTTTTCTATAGCTTTTTCCTTAACTACCCCTTTATGTATTTTTGGTAGTTCAAACATTTTTGTAATTTCCCTTGTTCTGAGCTGTATTTAAGCCTTAGTCAAGGCTCTGTACAAGATGATGATCACTTTATGCAATAATTTTGGCACGAAAGCTTTCAACTCTCTCGCCTTTGTGAGTTTCTCTCATTTTCTCTCCCTTTCTCTTACTTTCTCACCGACCAAACACTCCTTGAGGATGACAACTCAAGGGATGCTTGGCTAAACCCCCTCATCCTTGAAGAGGAAGGCCACTGGGCCAACATTCTGAGGTAAACTACTGTCCTCCCTGTTTTCTACACATGTAGTTATTATCATTTATGCTTATGTATCTCACCTCAAAGCTTAAACTTTGATGTACCTTGATCGGGCTAGTACTGCAAGTTTTTTAGTATTCAGTGGATACTTATTGCTAGATCCACTGAGGCTCGCTTTGGGCCTATTTATTTACCTCTCAGAGTGTTAGTCAAAGAATCGCTTTTATCGCTTATGAAGCATGAATGACCAATAAATGCTGTATCTCAAGAGAAAAACTTTTAGGGTTAAGTTTTTATAGCTAAACGAAGATCCGGTTCAGGAAATGACTATAGGTCATCCTCCCCAACGCGAGGAAAAGTACCCGAGGACCTCTCAGTCGCCCTAAAACCTCAAGCCTAGTGGCCCGATACTTCAAGGAGTTATTTTTACATTCTATTTCATTTTGCTCGTAGTTTCAAACCACCACTCACCGGCTTTTTACAAAAACCCAAATCTATGAAATCACCATTTACATTGATCGGCAAATCATTTTGCTCAAAGAAAAACCCATCCCAGAGTTTCACCCTCTAGAGCCGCGAGCATCGTTAAAGAGCTTAGGCTACACGTTATAAGGTTTAGGTTTATAAATTTTGTCGACTGAGTCGCTAGTCGCACGCTTACGCAGGAATCAAAATGGCACTTATCACGGATGGTGCCTTAATGCAAGTGAGAAGTTGTTGAACTTGTGATCGTCATCACAAGTGTTGGTGAATTCTAACCCCTGTTTGTCTCTACTTTTATTCTCCCTTGGAAGTTCACTGTTGGGTTGATTTAATTTTTATACTGTCCATACATAGAATTTTTATTCTTTTTTTTTTTTTTTTAGCTAACCTTAACCTTTTTTGGTAGCCCTACTTTCTTTTTGGTTGTCTGTCTGTGTTGCTTGTCTAGCAAAATTATGCACCATTGGGACAGAAATACTACGGCAGATTAGGAAAAGTGGTCAAGGCTCCACTGAACATGGCTGTGAATCGAGCCTCGAACACTAAATCCGACACGGACCCCTCCACTCCGAGGAACAAAGAAGCCAATGTGTCTAAAGGAACCAAATGATACACAATGAGGGACCATATACACTCACCAAGGTGAGTACACCCCTCATGTATAATACCTCCCACCGAGGATGTGAATGTTAGCCCATTCGTGCCCGCTTCCCAACTTCATGGTATGGAAAATGAAAATCCATACACTCACATCCGGATTTTGAGGAAGTTTGCATGACTTTCAAAGAGGGTGCAACTGATATGGAATTGCTGAAATTGAAAGCCTTCCCTTTAACCCTGAAAGACAAGGCCAAGATTTGGCTCAACTCTCTGAGGCCAAGAACTATTAGGAATTAGGGAGATATGCAAGAAGAATTTTTGAAGAAATTCTTCAGCACCCATAAAACCAATAGTCTGAAGAGGGAAATTTACACCTTCATAGCTCTAGAAAATGAGAAATTCTACCAGTGCTGGGAAAGGTACCTAGAGACCATCGCTGCCTACCACCATGGCTTGGAGTACTGGATACTAGTTAATCACTTATAATGGAATGTCCCCTCAAGCATGGCAGTCATTGAGACTATGTGTATGACTTCATGAGCAAACATTTAGAGGAAGCCATGGACTTCTTGAACTATGTGGCTGAGACATCCAAAGCATGGGATGAACCCAACCCTAGAGAGGCAGAAAGGATGAGACCTGCAGTCAACTTAAAGGGAGGCATGTACTCAATCATAGAGGACATGGAGATGAAGGCAAAGCTATCCACTTTGACTAGAAAGTTGGAGGAGCTGGAAATGCAAAATCGCCATTAGGTGCGAGCAGTGACTGAGGCATCTATGCCTAACAATCCTTGTTTCACTTGCCAATCCAATGAACAATTGAAGGAGCAGAATCACCAACCGCTCCTTCGCAGGATAGCGGCAAAGCATGCCAATGTTGTGGGTCAATACAAGCCATCAACCAATGCCCCATATGGAAACACCTATAACCCTAATTAGAGGAACCATCCTAACCTATCTTGGAAGCCAAAGCCTCCACCATATGTACCGCCGCACAAAGAATGGGGTGATGGCCTCTCATCTCAACCACGCCACCTCCATCGTTATTCTAAACAGCGTTATAATGAATTCCAGCAAAGTGGTAGGCAACTTTGCGGAGGGAACAGGCAAAGTGAATGCCTGTGCTAATCAGAATCGATTAATAAAGAATGCACCTCAACAAAGATAGATAACCTACGACCGAGATCTCCCAAAATATGACAACCCGCAAGATTCAATCTCAAGGTTAACTAACCAACAAGACGTGCAGAAAGGAAATTTCCATCTTTATTAATTACCCAATCTAAGGAGTGCATGAAGTGAGCTCTTCAGTGAGCCAAATCCTGTGATGGATGAAGTTGTGCCAATTATCACATTAAGAAGAGGTAAAGAGCTTAAAATAACCAATAACCAAAACCAATGTATGAAGGCTGTGGAGGTTGAAGAGGTCGAACTGTTGATTAGTGCTCAAAAAGTGCTATTTGAACCCCGTTTATTGCAAGTTTTTGAGTACTTTTGTGTACTAATTCAAGATAATTAACCCAATTGGCACATTAAGGTCCCAACTATTCTACCATTGCATTTTTTTTGCAATTTTCAGTAGCTTATAGCTATTTATGCCAAAATTATCGAGTCAATCCAAGCACGAAGAATTCGAGTCAAACTCAGCATTGCAGATCAAAGACCAGAAGGAAAGAAGAGCGAAAAAATTCCAAGAAATTAGGAGCTTTAGGAAATTTAAGGGGTGTTATGAAATTTTCAAGTAGTCGCACTGCTCATCCTCGCGAATTTCCATCATGGTAATCGTTCTCATGTCTCCGCACCATTCACCATCCTCCGCTTTGACGCTTTGACTCATTTGTTCCCCTTTTTGGTTTTCTTCCAAATTTGTCCTCAGAATAGCTTTTAGTTTTGGTTTTTGGTAATTTGTAAAGGGTTTGGCTATGGTGCTTCCCAAATAAGTAATCGTTAAAAGATCTTCTCCATTAATAAAAATACCGGAGTTTTTCCTCCACTTGCTTTCCTTTTCTCCAATTTTCTTCCTTTTCTCTCCTTTCTCTCGCTAATAAACACTTCTCCAGGATGACAACTCGCAGGATGAAGGCTAGACCTCTTTTCTCCTCGACAAGAGGGTCATTCGGCCAGGTTTGGAGATAACTAACGATTCACTGCTTAACGCACGATTTATGGGTATTTTATATATTTCTTCAATCTAGGTTTAAATATTTTAAATGTACCTTGATGGACCAAAAGATTTCGCAATCTTAGTGGTCTGATGCTTATCGCTAGATCCACGAGATTCATTAGTCATTTCTCTATTCACACCGTAGGGGTAGATTTACGTAGATGTGTATTCATCATCTGGGAGCATTTATGCTCTGGCAAATGCCGTTTCAAAAGGGAAAATTTTGTGGGTTTAGTTTTTAAAGCTAAATGAAGATCCTGGGCTTGGGAAATGACTATAGGTCATCCTCCCCTAACATGAGGAAATGAACCCAGGACCTCCCTAATCGCCTTAGACTCTCAAACCAAGAGCTCCAATGCTTCAAGGAGTTCTTTTCATTTTTCTTCATTTTATTTTTCGGGCTTTAAACCTCAAAACCTCACTGCTTTTAACAAACCTAAAATCCAAACCAGATTCACCATTTTATCTCTAATCGTAAGTCATTTCCAGAAGAAAACCCATCCTCGAGTTCGACCATGCTGCATCCGCTTATATCAAGAAGAGATTTGCTACAAGAATGTGGGCTGGAATTTAGATAATATAAATTTTGTTGATTCCGAACACCTACTGTGGCACGAATCAAATGGTAATGCAAAGAGCGGCTACTAAGAGGGGAGGAATTTAGATATAAATTTTGTTGATTCCTAACACCTAACGTGGCACGAATCAAATGGCGCCGTTGTCAGATGGTGCCCAGCGGCAAGTGAGAGTCGTTGAACTTGTGATCCTCATCACAAGTGTCGGGTGAATTCCAATCTCTTTTGCCTTACTTTTATTTCCCCAGCGCTTCACCGTTAGGTCAGATTAAATTTTTACACTGGCCCGTGATTTAATTTTCCTCTTTATTTATAGCTAATCTGCAACCCTTCTAGTAGCCCCGCTTTGTTTCAGGCTGCGGTCTCAGCCAAGCCTTCACAAGAGTTTATGCACCACCTGGATAGAAACACAAAGAAAGTGTGCTAGAAAGGATCAAGGTTCTATAGGAACAAGGCTTTTGAAGTAAGCCTAAATGGTGGTCGATGGATTTCCACCGAGGAGCAAGAGAGCCAATGTAGGCTCGGCGGAACCTACGCCACTGTCAATGAGGGACCATATACACCCACCAAGTGTGAGTGCACCCTCATGTATTGTACTCCCGTTGAGGATGTGATCAGCTAAGCCTTATCTCGTGCCCCCGCTTCCCACCTTTCATGGTATGGAAAATAAAATCCATACACACACATCCGGATTTCGAGGAAGTTTGCACCTTCATGAGGCAATTGATATGGAATTGCCGGTTAAAAGCTCCTTTAACCCTAAAAGACAAGACCAAGATTCGCTTAATCTCTAAGGCCAAGAACTATCAAGAATCAAGGTAATCGCAGCAGTTTTTAAGAAGTTCTTTCGTTGCACAATGTGGACTAATAAATAAGAGCAAGAGATGCATTACAACGCCCCATGATAATGAGAAGTTCTACCAAGCACGGGAGAGGTATATGGAGACCATCGTTCGCCCTCACCACGTGCTTCGACATATTGATGCTAGTGAATCACTTTTATGATGGATGTCCCCGCTATGAAGCTGGGCTTATTAGAAACCATGCGTGAGGAATTTCCGAGTAAAAACTTAAAGAAGCTATGGATTTTCTGAGTTATGTAGCACAAAACTCTAAGGCATGGGATGAGCCCAACCCCAGGTAAGTAGAAAGAATGAGGCCTCGCATCCGGCTCAAGGGAGGCATGTACTAATTCTAGAAGACATGGAATTGAAGGCGAAGCCATCTACCTCGCTGGTGAAGGTGGAAGATTTGGAAGGAAAAAGACTATATGAGGTCCGTGCAAAGCTGGATCGGTCCTCCCATGTGCCAAACTATGCTTCATCTCGCAATCAACTAAGTACGTGGGAGAGCAAAGGTCCTACCATTCCAAAGAAGAAGAGGTATGGTTTTCCCTGACAGTAAATTTTGTCAGGTTAAACCCAACCACCACCCAATGCCCCATACAACAATACATACAACCTCAACTAGAGAAATCATCCTAATCTCTCTTAGCCGCACTCCTCAAATTCTCATGTGCCCCTGTGCACGATATCAGTGTTTCCCATCTCAACTACGCCCACCACTAACCCCATCTCCCGTTGAGTAAGTTATCAGAATTCGAGCAAGGTGGTAGGTGAATTTGTGGAAGAGCAAAAGGGAATCAATGTGCAATTGGCCTAGAGAATTGATACTTTGGAAAGCACCTTGAACAAAAAGATAGATGGGTTCTAAAGTGATTCAATCGTGTAAATGTATAACTGTTAGTGATTCCATCACCAAGATTACTAACTGGCCGGAGGTACGTGGCTGAGGAGATTCCTTCCCAAACACAACCCAATCATGGGGGAGCATGAATCGAAGCTGATTCCAAGAACCCCGCCCTAAAACGGATAAGTAAAGGTCAAGTATCACTTTGGAGGAGGGTAAAGAAATTGAGCAAATAAGGTCCAAAACCCGCTGAGAAGGCCAACCAGGAAAAGGAAATGGAGTCAGATTAAATAATTATTAAAGAAGATTCAATGAAGAAAAGCATGCCTCCTCCATTTCCTCAAACTCTAAAAGGCAAAAAGAAGGCCTCCAAGTAGGTTGAAATTTTGGAAGTGCTAAGGCAGGTGAACGTCAAAATCCCACTTCTTGACATGATTAAACAGGTCCCACCCTATGCTAAATTCTTAAAAGACTCCGTACGCTTAAGAGGACGGCTGAATGTCGATAAGAGGGCCTTCCAACATAGCAAGTGAGTCCCATCATCTCAATGTAAGACCCTCATGAAATACCAAGATCCGCGTCCCCACCATTTTAGTCAACATCGAGGACTTTCATAGGATAAGGCAATCACGATTCAGGAGCCTGTCAACCCACGCCATACCGTTGCACAAGCCGCTAGTTCGGGAGCTAAAGCCTACCAACATCACTTTATCCTTATCTATTCGATCAGTAAAAATTCCTAAAGGTATAGTTGAGGATGTTTTGGTGAAGGTAGACAAATTTTATTATCCGTGGACTGATGTTCTCGACACGGAAGCCTAAGGGCAGACACCAACTATGCCCATCATACTGGGAGGCCATTTTTGGCCACATCTAATGTCATAATCAATTGCCGGAATGGAGTCATGCAACTTACTTTTGGCAATATTACTTTGGAGCTTAATATTTTCCACCTAGGCAGCAAGCACAAATCAGCAGAGGAGCATGAGTGTGAATCGCATGAAGTCCATTTAATTGCCTAGTGCAGAGCTACGCCTTACAAATCGCGGTAAGGAATTGACGAAGAACTGGTGAAAAGTCGATGAAGAATTAATCGCACTACCACTCCTCCAAAGACCATTGATTCCCCTAGCACCACCGTAAGGCAGAGGCTTAAAATGTAGGGCCAAAGCTCAACTCACAGAGCTCACCACAGCAGCATACGTGGTGACTTCTCCTCCTCGACTCGCACGAACTAAAAAGGGTGGAACCCGAATAGAGGGTTTCGCAAGAACATAGAAGCCACTCCAATTTTTGCTTAATTTTTGGAGCAGAAGGCAAAGTACAAAAATTTCGCAGCATGCGAAAATTTTGCAAATTTACGAAAATCAAGGGAAAATTTTTTGTGGTACCGTTTCCACTTTTTCGCAAATCAAATTTGTTTCGCTCATAACTTTCTCATCTGAACTCCGTTTTAGCGCGCTTTTGGTACCGTTTGAAAGATTAGAGAGTGTAGAACTAAATATAGCCAGAAATAACACTTTGAAAATTATTAAGTGAAGGTAATTTTAAAATCTCTTCAACTAGTCACTTTCTCCCCTTTTCTTCTCCTAACTTGTTTATTCGTCTAAACCCGAGTGAATATGGTGTCGATGGAGCTCACAGAAAGTCTCCTATCCAACAATGAGTACATTTCATCAGGATAGCACTGCTCTCTAATCCTTAATCCGAAATATCAAAGGGACAATGTGACATTTGGTCAGGGGAGAAAGAAGGAGGAAGTGGCATTTTATTTATGTTTTTGTTACTTTATTTTTGAGTAAGCCCGCTTTTATGGATGTTCAAAGGATCATTGGTTTTCCTTTTATGAAGCCGTTATACTATACATCTTACTTTTTCAAAATTACACCCATTTTGTGTTTTCGCTTAGCTCATGATTTGAAAAAATTGAACTAATTATCCAATTTTATTTATGTTAGATTGGTTCCATGCCTAATTGAGTGGATGATTAGTTGAATCCTTGATGTTTTTGACCTTTTTCTTCAACCTCTAGCTAACCACACAATGTGCACAATCAGGTTTCAATAATAGGTTGAAAAACTGCCGAACCTCCTAAACTTTGCGAAACCTATCCTAGTTTCGTTGACAACCTTTAATAGGTTAAGGACCCCCATGAATAGAAGGACAATGTGTCTTCCAAAATAAAAGAAGAGAAAAAGAAAAAGAAAAGAAAAAGAAAAAGAAGAAAAATTGCAACGCTTTCCCTTGAAACCCGAGTACCTGCCTCGATGTGGGTATACGGCGAAAAGTCTTTAAAGCCCGGTGCCCTAAACCAACGGGTCGAGCCACCGACTCTAGTGCTCGCTTGCTACTGAGTGGACGGGTGAAGCTTAAGTAGTTATAGGTGTTGAGTTTCGAAATCATTCAAGTCCGGGCTGAAACCTGGAGAGCAGCGGTCGAAAGATTCTTATGACTTGATGCCGTAAGTCTCCACCAAGTTGGGAGTCACTTCCAGATCTCCGTTACATGGACTCAGAGGTCGATTCATCAGCACGCACCCCTACAACACAAAAAGAGTTGTGGAATAAGATGGGTCCCCGACCATTTAGGGTTAGTTAGCGTCCTAGGCGGAGGCAAGATTCGGGTCAGGAGAGTGCGCTTTGGCGCTTTATTATCAGAACTTATCAAATAAACACGTATGTTTTGGTGGAAGTCTCTGGTTGATTCACCAAGAAGGAGGCTCTTTTGATACTCAATTTTGTATGGCATTCATTCTCTCAAGATAGTTATTGGGCAAGGGTTTCAGTGATTCTCATCGAGGGTTAGGCATTACTTATTCACAACCTTTTTCAAATACCATTTTTGTGAACATCATTTTGTTATTGTTTTGTATGCTCTCTCTTTCTCTCTTTCTTTCATTGCTAAGGGACTAGCAATGTGTAGTCGGGGGTGTGATTAGTGTCAAAAGTGCTATTAACCCCGTTATCGTGTGTTTCAGTATTTCTTTGTGTAATTAATCAAAGATAATTAACCCACTCGTACATTAAGGTCCCATATGTTAACGATTGCATTTATGTCAAATTTTGCAGTTTTTATAAGCTATTTATGCCAAAATCAAGCTGACTAAATTCAAGCACTAAGAATTCGAAATAAACTCGCATCAGAGATCGAGACCGTATGAAAGGAGAGCGTAAAATGCCAAGAAATCGAGCCGCAGGAAATTTGAAAGTCATAAATTTTCGCAAAGCCGTATCGTTCTCATCCTACGAATTTTTCCATCATAAAGACTGCTCATGTCTCCCCGTATCATTCACCATCCTCGCTGACGCTTTGACTCATTTTGTTCCCGGGGTTTTCCACTCATTCCTCAGAGTAGAATTTAATTTTGATTTTGGTAATTTGTAAAGGGCTCGCTATAAAAGCCTGCATGCTAATCGTTAAAAGATCTTCTCAATTTATAAAAACGTTGGGCAGGAGTTTTTCCCGCTACTTTCATTTTCTCCCATTTTCTTTTCTTTCTCTCCTTTCTACTACCAAACACCCTCCGAAGATGACAACCAAGAGGACTGGCTGTGACTTTTCTCCTCAAGTGAGGGCCGGGCTAGGTTTGGAGGTAACTAATCTGTTCTCTGCTTTTAAAGCACGTATTTATGGGTATTTATGTTCTATTTCTCAATCTAGGTTTAAATCTCTTAAATGTACTACACGTGACCAAGATTTGACAATCTTTTAGGTTCAATGGATGCTTATCATGCATCCACCGAGATTCATTAGTCAGCTCTTTATTTGTCGTAGTGGTAGATTTAATAGGATGTGTATTCACTGCCGAGGAGCATTTATGCCTCAGAAATGCCGTTTTCTCAAAAGGGAAAATTCTCTTAGGTTTAGTTTTTAAAGCTAAATGAAGATCCTGGGCTTTGGGAAATGACTATAGGTCATCCTCCCCAACGCGAGGAAATGAACCTAAGGACCTCTCAATCGCCTTAGGACCTCAAACTAGTAGCCCAATGCTTCAAGGAGTTCTTTTTCTTATTTTTCTTTATTTTATTTTTAGTTTTAAACCCTCAAAACCTCACTGTTTTTACCAACCTGAAAAATCCAACCATTCACCATTTCGCCTTCAATCGAAGTCATTCAGGTGAAGAAAAACTCATCCCGAGTTCGACCCTAGAATGGGCTTATACTACGCAGTTTTTGCTATGGCGTAGGGAGGAATTTAGATTATAAATTTTATTGATTCCTAATCTACTTTCATGGCATGAATCAATGGTACCGGCAAAGTAGTTTTGCTACTGGGTGAGTAGGAGGAATTTAGGATATAAATTTTATTGATTCCGAAACACCTACTGTGGCACGAATCAACAAGAAGAGGTGGTGACTAAAGAGACTACGGTGAAAAATAGCACACCCCCACCCTTTCCACAAGCACTGAAAGCTATGAAAAAGGCCATCAACTAGGCTGAAATACTAGAAGTGCTAAGACAAGTGAAAGTCAACACCCCCCTGCTTGATATGATTAAACAAGTCCCCACATATGCCAAATTTTGAAGGACTTGTGCACAAGGAAGAGAGGGCTAAATGTCGACAAGAATAAGCCTCTAACCGAACAACAAGCTGCTATCATCCGGGCTTTAAAATCCAAAGGAAGTACAAAGATCCTGGCCGTCCTACCATCTCTAAGTATCGAGGCAATCAGGTAGGAAAAGAACCTGGCCGGGACCTGGTGCCAGCAGCAACCCCGCTTCCTTATTCGATGTATAAG
Source organism: Tetrastigma voinierianum (assembly GCA_016808115.1). Classification (NCBI taxonomy): domain Eukaryota; kingdom Viridiplantae; phylum Streptophyta; class Magnoliopsida; order Vitales; family Vitaceae; genus Tetrastigma; species Tetrastigma voinierianum. The sequence goes on from JAEQBH010005213.1 coordinate 268,527, forward strand.
CAACTCGGGTTGGGAGAATTAAAGCCCACTTCCATCACATTGTTTCTTGCAGATAGATCCATAAGGATACCAAAGGGGACAGTGGAAGATGTTCTAATACAAGTAGACAAATCTCTTCATCCAAGATTTTGTCAGACTTGATATAGAACCAGTCATAGTTAGGCCAATCATGTGCTCATCCTAGTGGAGACCATCTCGCTACTCCAATGCTATTATCAACCCGTCGAAATGGTGTTACGAAATTACATTCGAAACATGACCTAACTCAACACCCACTTAAGTAAAAGCACATGCAACCTATGGAAGATGGCCCGTAAGAAGTCCGTGACAATTAATACAACTGAAGAACAAAGCTGCCTAACAAAGAAATGCGTGGATGCGGCTAACCGAGGAACTAGCTGATCGCTCGAAGAGCAAATAGGAAGCCCAAGACATGAATATCAGGTAGGGCAATCAAGAAAAAAAGCAAGAATTCGCCTTTTACTAATTAAGGAAGGAACCAGAACCACAATAATTTGGACCTTAAACTCCTGCCTTTCCATGGAATCAAATATGTCTACTTAAAGAACAGATAGTTGCCTAGCTGTCATATCCTCCTCGCTTAGTGCTTCATAGAAAACAATGGGTATCCTCTGAAGAACAAAGGTGCTATTATGTGGAAAATCACTGATATGAAGGATATTTACCCAGTAGTTTGCACCCATCACATTTACTTGGAGGAGGAGGCAAAATCAATAAGGCGTGCCCAGTATAGAGACTCGAACTCATATGCAAGAAGGACGTGAAGAAGTCCCGATGCTACTGGCTGTCGGGTATTATTTAATTCCCATATCCAATAGCATTCGTGAGCCCCAACCTGTGTCAGGCCTAAGAAATCAGGGGTGACCACTATGCATAATGAGAAGGGAGAGGAAGTGCCCACCCACCTTACTACAGTTGGAGGGTATGTATTGATTATAGAAGACTAAATGAGGACGAGGAAGGATCACTTCCCCACCCTTCAGCTGACCTCGCCTTCTCGAAAGGATTTGCCCGCCTTCTATTGCTTCCTGGATGGCTATTCATGCTATTTTCAAATTGAGATTGCTTCATAAGACAAGGAGAAGACCACCTTCACGTACCCATTTGGCACATATGCTTACAGGAGGATTCCCTTAGGCTTGTGTAATGCCCCTACCACATTCCAACGCTACATGCTCAGTATCTTTAGCGATTTGGTGAGCCGACATGGAGGCTTCATACGGATGATGTTGGCGCTTATGATGAGTTTCAAGAATGTCAATTAACTTAAACCGGTCCCCGCATAGGTGTATGTAGAATTACCGTGTATCAACTCGGGAAAAATGCCATTTCATGGTCAACTGTGGAATCAGGTTAGACATATTATTTCCAAGAAAGGAATTTAAGTTGACAAGGCAAAATCGAGATGATCTCCAACCGCCTCCACCGATGTGAAGCATCGGGGTGGAGGCAATTCTTCTGGGGCATGCGTGCTTCTACAGAGGTCATCATGTACTTCTCAAATCGCCAGCCCCTTTATGTTTTTACTGAGAAAGATGCCAAATTTATGTGGGACGAAGACTGCCAGAGGAGCTTTGAGGAACTCAAGGCTTATTTGACCACTGCACCAATAGTGGCAACGCAAGTGACCTCGCCATTGGAGTAGTTCTCGGGCAGAGGGAAGAAGGAAAGCCCTATGTGGTCTACTACGCAAGCAAGACATTAAATGAGGCATAGAGGAATTACACTACCATAGAGAAGGAGCGGCCGCAAAGGTCTATGCTTGGATAAGTTCCGAGCCTATTTGGTTGGGCCTGCATAATCATTCATAGATCATTCAAATTTTTAAAGTAATTCGCCACCAAACAGAATGCCAAGGCAAGACTTATTAGACGTGTCTTCTACACAAAGAGTCCAACTGGCAGATTAGACAAAAGGGTGTAGAGAATGTTGTTGCAGATCATCTCTCGAGACTAACCATAGCACACAACACTCACAACCCCCCAATTAATGATGAGTTTCCTGAGAGTCCCTGCTCCTAGTTGAGAACACACCCTGGTATGCCCACATTGCCAATTACCTAGAAATAGGAGAGTTTCTAGCATATTGGAAGGCACAAGACATGAAGTTTTTCTTTAGAAAAATTCACTCCTACTATTTGGAAGAGCCCTTCTTGTACAAATACTATGCTGATCAGATAATTAGAAGGTGTGCACTTGAAGTAGAACAACAAGGGATACTCAGCCACTACCATGAGAATGCATGTGGAGGCCATTTTGCTTCCCAGAAAACTGCCATGAAGGTACTATAGTTCGGATTTTATTGGCATTCCCTTTTCAAGGATGCCCATACCATGTGTAGAGAATGCGACAAATGCCAAAGGTCAGGGAAAACTCATCACATGATGCTTGGACCTGATCTCGTAGTCAATCTTATTCGACAAGCCGTGGCATCGATTTCTACGACCATTCCCTCCTTCTTCGGATGCATCTACATTTCGTGGGAGTTGACTATGTGTCAAAATGGTCATGTTGCCTTGCGTAGCAAGAGGACCACAGGTGGTGTTGAAATTTCGAAGGAGAACATCTTCCAGACTGGGGTCCCTAAAGCCATAATCGCTGATGGAGGTTTGCATTTCGCAACAAGCCTTCTCGAGAACTCCTAACTAAGTACATGGTGTCAAGTATAAAGTGGCCACCCCATACCATCCTCAGACCAGTGGTCAAGTTGAGTTAGCTAACAGGGAAATCAAGACTATATTGATGAAAGTGGTGAACTATAACCGAAAGGATCGTCTCTCGTCGGACTCCCATAGAATATGTGAACAAAGATACAAACCATCCTTGGCATGTCCCCTTTTCGCCTAGTTTATGGCAAGGCATGTCACCTGCTTGTTGAAATTGAGTATAAGGCATGGTGGGCAATGAAGAAGCTGAACCTGGATATGGGCAGAGCTAGCCTTAAAAGGCTCCTTGATATCAACAGTCGAAGAGTTAAGGAATGATGCCCACTTCAACTCAAGAATCAGAAAAGACAAGTAAAAGAAGTGGCATGCTCAAACAATAGCTCATAAGAATTTCCAAACAAGGAGACCAAGTGTTGCTTACGACCAAAGCTCCACCTTTTCTGTAAAGCTTAAGTCAAGATGGATCAGGCCATTCACCATCCAGAGGTCTATCTTAATGGATCGCAGACCTACTCCACTCCAAAGACAATGTGGTGTCTAAGGTCAATGGGCAAAGCGTCGAACCCCATGCAAAGATAACATTCCACATGGGCGAGGAGATTCCTCCTTGACCCCATGTGAATTCAAAAGACTACTTGAGTGGGAGGCTTCGTGAAGATCTCTGTTAAGTCACCAAATTTTTGTTGGAATTTTATGCGGCTTTATTTTAAGTTTTAATCAGGATTTTCTTTAATTTCTTTGTTTTTATTTTTGTTTTTCTTTGCAATTTTTCTCATTGACAACTGTGTTTTTTCATAGTTTTTTGTTCTCTATTTTTGTAGGTGTTGTAGAAGGCAGGGAGTTTTTGAGGCAGTGTGAAATTTCCAGGTTTGCGAATTTTCACAACCTGTGAAATTTCGCAAGTTGCAAAAAATTTTCTGCGCCGCATTGTTCATCTTCTTCCTGCCCTTTCACTTCCATGCAACCTTCCGTTTCCTGCGCTCTATTAATTTTTCCATATTTTTTTGAGCCACAACCACTAACCACCTATTTATGGCTATTAATTGGGCTTAACCTCAACCGCCTCTAGTCCATCTATTGAAACCCCCTTTCATTCCGTAATCCGCTTCGAAACCTCTCTTTCTCCTAACCTCTCCTTCTCCAAATCCCACCCATGGTGAAGATCACACGGAGGACACAGCCTTCCACTGCAGTAAGGTAGTCTACTCCTCCCCCGCCGGCTCCAACCTGTGCCCCGCCGCTACCAATTTACACCTCTTAGCCACCACCGCCATCGCCCGTGCTCACTCACTGCACCGCCGCCTGACCGGCCGCGGCCTACTCCTGGGCGCCCACCACTACCGGGCCGTCAGTGGCATTCCCGCCATGGGTTCGCTCTGTCGCCGTTGTCCCCGCTTCCAAGGAGGTACCATACTAGGGTTAGCCCCGACTCCTCCTCTCCCACATCCTAGGCCATCCCTAGGCCCTCTATCTAAAAGGGCTCGGGACCTTACCAGAGAGTCCCCACTGTGCCCCCGCAGCCTCAAATGCCACCACCTACTCAAGGCCCTACTAGAGATCTCCCTTCGACCGCTTTCCCGCATCGATTATCGCGAATCCCTACTTCCATCGCGTACTCTATTCCATGGAATGTTGATCAGAGGAGAGGGATTTCCCAGGACAAATGAGATTTATTATGATCTCCCGACCTTCGCCGAAGATCCAGAGCTTAGAGACCCGATGCGACTAGTGCAGAGGTACTCCTTAGAGCCATTTATGACACCTCGTCGGTTTTTCTACCCTCAGATGGTCATCGAGTTCTACCACACGATGACCTCCAGGCGAGAGCCTAATCCGACGGCCATTCATTTCACTATCGATGGCCGACTGTGTGATACTTAGGCTACGCTTATTCTCGCCAAAATGTGGGTTCTGCCAACTCCTAAGTAGATTATGTGATAATGGCCCCATCCCTTCACCAGTGGAGATGGTTCATACCATCCCGAGAGACACTACAGGGCCAGCCTCCATCTTGTCTCAGAGGATGCCTTCCTCCGAGGTCGTCCCTCATGCACTATATCCCTGTAGCCTAATCTTTTCCCGCCTCCACATAAGACTGAGGAGCAGGAGCCATCTTGAGGCCTTTACCTTATTTCAAAGGGGTTCTGGTTTAGCCCGGTCGAGCTTATCATGACATCCTTGTTCCACTTTGAGGACAAGGTCCATCGCAAGAGTCTGACCCGAACTGAGTCCACTCCTCCCGCTCCCGAGACTCATGCGTATTGCAGCACATCGATTCCCTTAATGAGCCCGTGGATAGATCACCGTCGTGGATCGCGGAGGCTATCCTTACAATGACCGATGGAGGACTAGCCCCACGCTTCACCTCCCACCTCCGGAGTTAGCCGAGGATCACCACACCGACCTTCCTATAGAGGAGCAACACCCTTAGTGCATACTCGAGGGAGCATCAGTTCCAAGATCCTCGCCTCCCAGACCAAATTACCACTACTCCATTACCCACATCCCCTGCATCCTCTACACCTTCAGCCTCGACCCCGCATTACGCCTCCTACAGATAAGTCATGGACTGAAAGCACTCGAATAGCCACCTCCGCAAAGATATCACCATTTCTCATCGGGACTTCCCGCCATCACGGATGTAGTCCTGCGGCTCTCTTTTGGTCACTACATCCTTCGCGGGCGCCCATACAACTCGGCTTCAGAGGATGCACGCCGAGGTCGCGACTCCGCACGTAATCGTAGTTATCCGCAGTACGATTCAGAGTCACCCGGGGCCTACCACCGATTTCCTATCGTGTCCGCCCCAGCCTCTTCAACATCCTCCCCGCCTAAATACTTTCCGCCTAGCCAGCCCTCGTAGAGACTTTCATATACGCAAGAAGAACAACAAATAGAGCTACTCCACCAACAACACCTCAAATTCCCCGCCCAGATGAGGATGACCTCCCACCGGCCAAAAGATTGAGGAGGTAGCACTCTTCTCTAATTCCTGATCCTAAATTCTAATGTTGACAATGTGATATTTCATTGGGGAGAAAGAAGCACTGGCGTGACTTTATATCTTTGATTTCACTGGCCCTTGCCAAAGCCCATTTCAGATGTTTACCGGGTTCCCGCTTGTTCCGCTTGCGGGAAGTCGTTTTGTCTATTTTTGAAAAACTAAAACATAGTGATATATATTCTATACATACCATACATCTGCATTTTCTCAATTCAAAAAATTACACCCTTTTTTTTCAGGGTTTTCCTAACTCCTAAGTCGAGAATTACAACACCCGCCCAATGCTATCGATGTTAGATTAATCTGCTCAAGGACATAGATGATCGTTTGTTTAATGGTGTTCAGCCTTCTTCTTCCACCTTTAGATAGCCACACATAGTGCACATTAGTTTTCTTTAGTAAAGCTGAGAAACTGCCTAGCCCCCTCACTTTGTAAAACCAACCCTAGTCTCGTTGACCACCTGTGATAGGTTAAGGCCTCCTAGAAATGAAGACCAATGAAGTCTTCCAAAATAAAAAGAAGTGAAAAAGAAAAAGAAAAAGAAAAAGAAAAAGAAAAAGAGAAAGAAAGTAGCTACGCTTCACCTTGAAACCCGAGCACGGTCTGAGGGGTATATGACGAAAGTCTTTAAAGCCTAAGGTTCTAAAACCAATCGGGTTGGGAGCCGCTGACTTAGTGCTCGCTTACATGGGTGGATGGGTGAGGCTTGAAGCAGTTGTGGCGCTGGAGTTTCAAATCATCTGTAGAGTCCGAGGTAAAACCCGAAGAGTTAAGGGTCGAAAAGATCCTTATGACTTGTCGCTCTAAACCTTAATTGTCGAGTCGCTTATGGACCCCCTTGCTTACGTGGATCTCGTGAGGTTGATTCCTTAAAGACGCACCTTACAACACAAAAAGAAGTATGGAATAAGAGTGGGCATAGATTTATTTAGGTTGGTCAAAGTTCTAGGTCTCGCGCGAGTCGTCAGGGGAGAGTGAAGTTTAGCGCCTTACTCGTTAAAAAACTGATCACATAAAACACTTAGATTTCGTGGTGCTCGTGTGTCAATTCCTCGAGTCGGATACTCTTCTAAAACTTGATTTTGTATGGCATTCATTCCCAAGATGGTTATGGTGCGTGGTCTGGTGATTCATACCGAGGGTTAAACATTACTCGTCCACATACTTTTTGAGATACTATTTTCAGGTGAATAAGTAATCACAAATTTCCTCTTCTTCGTTATCAAGTATGGGACTGAAGAATGTGTCAATCGGGGGGAGTGATTAGTGCTCAAATAGTGCTATTTTGAACCCTGTTTATAGTAGGTTTTGAGCACATTTTGTGTACTAATCAACTTAAATAACCCAATTGGCACATTAAGGTCCCGACTTTACTACTTATTGCATTTTGTGACTATTTTTCTAGTTATACAAGCAAAATACGCCAACGTCATCGAGCCAACTCATACACGAAGAATCCAAGCTAAACTCGGAGATGTGTGTCATAAGCCGGATGGAAATTGGAGCCATAAACTAAAGGAAATTGGACCACTGCAGAAATTTCGCAGGGTTGCGAATTTTCGCAACCTATAGAATTTCGCAAGTTGCAAAATTTCGCAACCTGCTCTGCCTCCACTTCACCCCATTCACCACCTTTCTATGGCTTTTCCTAAACTAATTTTTATGTATTGGGTAGTTCAAAATTTTGTAATTTCCCTTGTTCTGAGTTGTATTTAAGCCTCAGTCAAGGTTCTATACAGGATGTTGATCACTTTATGCACACTCGCGCAAAAGCTCACCTCCCGCGCTTTGTGATTTTCTTTTCATTTTCTCTCTCCCTTCTCTTACTTTCAATTCTGGCCAATTACTCCTTGGGGATGACAACTCAAGGGATGCTTGGCTAAACCCCCTCATCCTTGAAGAGGAAGGCTACTAGGCCAAGGTTCTGAGGTAAACTGCTGTCCTCCCTGTTTTCAACGCATGCAGTTATTTTCATTTATGCTTTTGTATCTCACCTCAAGTTTAAATCCTTTTGATGTACCTTGATCGGGCTACTGGGTAATATTTAGGGCCTGGATACTTATTGCTAGATCCAATCGAGGCTCACTTTAGTTGTCATTTATTTACTCCTCGCAGTTAGGTCAAAGAATCGAAGCATGGAACATGAATGACCAATAAATGTTGTATCTCAAGAGAAAGCTTTTTAGGTTCGCTTTTATAGCTAAAGAAGATCTTGGTTCTTTGGAAATGACTATAGGACATCCTCCCCAACGCGAGGAAAAGTATCCGAGGACCTCTCAGTCGCCCTAGAACCTCAAGCTAAGTGGCCCGAGACTTCATGAGTTCTTTTACATTCTATTTCATTTTGTTTCAGGTACAAATCACAATCACACTGTTTTTATAAAAACCCCAAATCCAAAGTGAAATCACCATTTTACATCGACTGTAAATCATTTTGCGCGAAGAAAACCCATCTTTGTGTTCGACCAGAGTTTCTATACCTGTAGAGTGAAGTAGCTACAATTAAAGAGAAGGTTTAGGTTTATAAATTTTTTTGTCTCAGCCTCTAGCTACACGCTATGTGAGAATCCTGGTGGAAGCATTCCTTGAAGTGCATTTTTCCCCATCCTCACAAATGCAGTGCTACAAGGGAACTATAGTGTTCCAACAAGGGAGTGGGTGAAAGCTTGTATACCGTATGTGGAAAGGTACAAAGGTCATCAGTAGGATGTCCATGCATGGCATGGGACCGAAAGCAAATGGATATCGTCTATCACTCGAATGATACTTCTAAGGGTATCATATGCTTCACGTGGGGTATTCAAGAGAAAAGCGTGAGAGGTATGGATTTGATAGCGTACTAGCTAAATGGTAACATGAAAGCTCCATATGAATTTACAAGGAGCGCAACAAGGCAAAAGGGAGCGGAGTCATCGAATAACAAATGATCAAGCTTATACAAAACTGATGCTATAATGCACAAGATGGATAACAGAGAAAAGACTTCACTCTGCTCATGAAATTGGAGCAGTGGAAAGAGAAAAGATAAGAAGAGGTGTTGAGGGATCAGCTGATGAAGATCCTTATGTAGTTGAGGAGGCCAATTACATGAATGAACAGAGAAGCTATCATTTCAAGCCAAATCCCAACTTGCCCACACACATTAAGGTCCAACACAGGGAACCATGAGGAACTCATGGTGGAGGAGCATCACAAGGTCAAAGACAGGGACAAAATTTCCTACAAGGGGATCATCCACCAAGGTTCCAACAGCAGCAGCAGCAAGGAGATCAAAGAAATGAATATCAAGGTCAGAAGAGGACCTAGTCATTTGAGGAGAAGATGCCGCGCCTACGGGGGATAACAAAATCTACTTCACACTCCATGAATGTGAAATTGGCTGGAAGCAGTTTCAAATCCAACTCACAAATGTTTCAATCTAACACAAATGCTTCCCCCTCGAAGAACTTTGAAACACAAAGTTGGGCAATTGGCCTCGACCTTGCAAAACCGTAACAAGGAATGCATTCTCTAGTGACACTTAGAGGGAATCCAAAGACCTATGACAATTTAGCTAAAGAGTGGCAAGGAAATGAGTAACAACAGAGCAGAAGAGAAAGAGAAGACTGATAAAAAAGAAGATAAAGAAACTAGAAGGAGCAAGACAGAGAAGACTACAGAAATAGAGAAGCAAATGCAAACTAAGCAACCTGAGAAGGTCAGTTAGCAGAAACAGAAAGAGAAGGTGCAAGCCTATACCCCTACAGTCCCATTTCCTCAAAGGATTTTAAAGGCGAAGGAAGAACAATTTAAATTCTGAAATTTTCAAGAAAATAGAAATCAATATTCCCTCGCGCAGGCATTTACCGAAATGCCCACTATGCAAAAAATTTCTCTACAAAGATATATTGAATAAAGAAGATTGCCGAGTAGCGAATAAGGAACTTAACTCCGCCACTTGTAAAGGCGCTGATCAGGAAGTCTACAAGAAAATGAAGGACCCATACTCCCACCATTCCCGCTTCAATAGGGAACCGATTGCAGATTCATCGATTAAGGGATTACCACCTGTCTTTCATGAGCACACCGCCATACGGGTGGTTTCTCTTCAGATATGTCGCTTTTAGTGGGAGTTTGTATTTCAGATACTTTTAGATACTTTTGTTATGATATTGGTGGATTTTAAGGTTATTACCGCAATAAAGTGACGCCATCAACTCGATTTTGTATGGTTTGATCTACTAAGGTTTAAGGAGGATTAGTCGAAATGTGCATGTCAGACTACATTGCATGAAATTTCCATGCTACACATCCACTTGATTCTTTTGTCATTAGTTACATTGATATTTGTTATCATTGATGTCTAGTTAAAATGTGTACGATGATCGCTTGTTCTATATTAGCGTATAATGGACAAGATTGTTAATATATAAAGTTTTGATAGCAAAACTCATGGAGTTTCCTAAAGTATACCCACGTTTATAAAGTTACATATATAGCCCAAGTTGGGATTGTTAGAGTAAAATCAAATATATAATATATTGGAATAAATGTGAATTATAGGCTATCAACAAATTAAGCTAATTAAAGTGATTAATTTGCTTTGGGGGCCTTAATTAATGTATTATAAAGTGTGGGCATCAATGTGTAGAGACAAGCGTAATTTCTATTTTTATGATGGGTTAAAATAGAAATTATGAAAAGTCATGACTATTTATATACAGACACAATTGGTTATAAATAAGGGTCATGGTCCCCAGATCACACAATGTTTTTCTTTCTTCTGATTCCCATTGTCAGAGAGAAATATTAAACATAAAACTAGTGTAGATCTGGAAGATCATAAAGCCTCAGACCCATATTCAGATCTGGAAGATCATAAAGCTTCAGACTCATATTCAAATATCTCAATAATTTTTTATGGATTCAGGTACGCTTCCACAAATCCTGTTTTTTGATTCTTCATGATTCAATATGAATGTTCCTGTTTGTGTGATGGTTTTCACATAATTTTTTTTAAATCTCTCAAAAATGTCAACTATTTTGTCAGTAGTAAGGGACATAGGAAATGACTATCTCCTTCTGTAAGATCTTCTCAGAGATTATGTGTAAATCCAATTCAATATGCTTAGCTGATGAATGAAACATAGGATTCTTAGCAAGATGAACAACAATTTGGTTGCTACACCAAAATTTTGATGGGATAGTAGGTAAGCATAATTCTTAGAAAATGGATTGTACCCAGACCAACTCAACAGTGGGTGAGACTAAGCCTTTATACTCTAATTCAACCCTACTCGAACGAAGCCACAGGATGACCAAGATATGAGACTGCTCCTTACAATCATGGAGGCCTTTGGTAACAATACTGTTGAGACTATTTAACTATCATTTGTCACAAGGAGTTGTGATATTGGTAAGTAATATGTACTGAATAAATTTTCAATCACATATTTTCTTTGAATCCATTCATCGAAAAGGAAACATTATTTTGCATTTAGTATTATTTTTGTTGGTATAAATTTATTGAATTAATTACATAAATGGTGTCTCAACTTTTCCATTTTTCTATTTTGTTATCTCATCTTTATTTTGTTTCAATCAAGTGTTTAAACTTTTTTATTATTTGTTCTATTTTGGTGTCTCAACTTTATTTTTGTTCAATCAAGTGTTTAAACTTTCTTATTTTTTCTATTTTAGTGTCTAAATTTTATTTTTGTTCAATCATGTGTCTAAACTTTTCAATTTTTTCTAATTTAGTATCTCAACTTTGTTTTTATTCAATTAAGTGCTTCATAACTAATCAAATCTTGTTAGAATATTTAAATAAGCAAAAAACCACATCCAAATAACATTCTTATAATGTAAAAATGATGAAATTACTTCAATGACCTTTAACTGGAAAACCCATGTAAATTTGGATTTTTCTACCAAGAACACTGCCACATGCGACTGAAATTTCTAGATCTCATATGACAAAATGGATCTTACTGATTCGTTTATGAACCCAGTTACCCATACGACTCTCATTGGAAATTCGAGACAAATGGAATTTTCACTTTTTTCTGTGGGCTTAGGTGTTGTTGAAACCCAAAACGAGATTTTTGATAAAATTTTGAAAGTTGGGTAATAATTTAAAGAAAGTTCATATAAGATAATTTAAACTTGAACCGTGATGATATAAATTGTTTCGAGACAAAAACGAACCCAAACAAAGGGGGACACATGGCGAAAAAGGGGAAAATATCTCATTTTGGGGAAAAGATCTCTAATTTATGATTTTTCAAATGTAGAGATAGAGAGGGAGAAAGAGAGGAAGGTTTTTCGAGATTCACTTGATTTTGTTATCTAAATTGCCTGCTAAGAACTAAAGTTCACTCGACCAGGGCTGGCGCGTAGCACTAAAATGAGAGATTTCACCGAAGATCCAAAAGAGGAGATTTGGGGGAAATCAAAGTTTTTGGGTTATGAGGAGTTTTGAAGCTTCCTAATAGTGTTTCCTACGCTCCGAGAGGTAGGGATTCTTTTTATTTTGATTTTATTCCTACATTTAGGCTGAATTGGGATTGTTTTGAAGCTAATTTTGGACTAAGTTTAGGATGGTTTTTGTGCCATGATATGGCATGTTTTGTGGCTTTAATTTGGACGATTTTGGTGGCTAGTTTTTTAGTTTTACTGGGGATGGGGTTAGAGCATGTTTAAGGAGTTGTTTTTGGTCAATATTTGGTGTACAATGGCTACCCATACGGGCTTCAAAACTACAACTTTGGGTACGAAATTGCGTGGGTTTTGGCACAATTGTTTAACCCTTGCACCCCTTAAGCTCAAACTTAAATGTGGGCCATATGTTTTCGTCAACTTCGATTCGCACGTCTCGACTCTATGGAAAGATCTGAAATCTCGAATCGACCCATATGCTGGTGGATGGAATTTAAATGCATATGTACTGAAAATTTGATTGTTGCACCAAGTGTTCTATTGTAGTGACATGCAATGTGAAAATGACCCCACATATTGTTCAAATTTGGGACTGATTTTCGATTGGGGAAAAATGGGGAAATTAGACTAGTGTCCTTCATTTAAATTGTAGCTGCATCAATGAACTTTATGTTAGACTTTTGAATAACCGAAATTGGACCTCTATAACTCAAGTTATGATCTATTTTCCAGGACTATCACAAGCTGCCTTATTTTGACTTCATACACTATCCAGATTTTAGGACTGAATTCCGATTGGGAAAATAAGGGAAGTCTGGCTAGTGTCCTTCATGGAAATTATAGCTGCATCTGTAAATTTGATGTAGGTTTTTGAATCACCTAAATTGTACATGTATAGCTCCAGTTATGGTCCATTTCCCAGGATTGCTACAACTTAGGATGTTTAACGGTTTGTGTCCAGTTTTTGAGACTGTTAAGGGACCATTTTTTGAACTGAGTTCAAAACTATTATTTAGTCTATTATGGCTTGATTATGAGGGTGTTTTTACATAAAATGGAATGACGCATTGTATGTGGATATTGATATATGCTTGCATGATAGATTGATATGAATGAAGTATTGTATGGACATTATATGCTTATTGATATAATTGTTCATGATGCATTGGTGATATGCTTGATTAGAGTTGTCCATATAGAATTCATCATATATGTGACATGGTATAGACATGCAATGGTGCATCACATTGAATATGCACGGGAAACATCACATTTAATGCGTGTGAGTGCATGGTTGAAGTCAATCACCAAACCGTGATCAAGGGTGGCCTTGTGAATGGACAAATGTCCAACAGAGGAGCACTAACAGAAATAGGAAAAATATGTGGCCTGGAGGCTACCAAGAAGGGATAGATCCTCCCTTGGGTGAAAAACCTGCCAATTATGGTATGTCATAGTCCCAGTGGTGAAAGGCCGTAAAAGTGTCTAGGTTCAGGAGCTCATGCGAGACACCAAAATCAATACCCATAAAAAGGCGTGATGGATTTTTAATATAAAATGATCAATGGATGTATCATCTAAAAGCTTTTGGTTTATAAACCAATGAATTGAGTTCAAATGATCATGGATGTCATCCAGACGATACTATCGCCACATCAGTATCAGATTGTGTGGTGGGAGTCGTATAATGACTTTATTAGCGGTGTACGGGTGAGTCTCACCTCATTTCACGGTATTGATTTTATAGAATCTAACCTAGGATTGCATAATCTTGTTGGAATTGTGGTGTGTGAACATTGAATGTGCAATTTAGGTGGGGAGTAGTCTTCTACAATTTATCTCTACCGGGCATAGCTCACACTTTGCGGGACCCCACTGTGCAATAGGAGTACACAGCTGACGGCTCACTTGAGGCCGCAATTATGAAGAAAGACAGGTTGTGGCTTTGTAACCATTTTTTGTAAAATGCCAATGAACGAACTAGTTTCTATCATGTAAGGCTTCAGAGCAAAAAGAATCGTAATAAAATTCTTATGGACCTGCTTTTAGATATAATTTTGTATGTTTTAAATGAATACGATAAACATAATCATGTGTAGTAATTTTTACTCAAAAGTGGACCCAGTGAGGTCATTGTATTATATTGGGCCTCCAATGGGCCATGTTACTATGTTTTGTACAGTTGTATTTTAGGTAAGAGTCTCCAGCATTAAAGGAGACTATCCCATTTTGTTAAATCATGGTCCCGATAAAGAGGATACAACAGTTGTGGTATCGGTTACTGACATCCAAAGTTTTTCACGTTGATGGTTGGGCCAACTTAACCCTTGGTTTTGGATGTCACAAATTTTGGTATCGTAGCTTAGGTATACGAATACCTAGGGCTTGATGGATATGGGTCTAAGTCATTAGATTCATTTAGTTATGATGTCACAGCTTATGCATCTAAACATAGGTATGTGATTAGCTAGGGTTTGATGGGTAATGGTTTAGACCATCGTGATGCTAATATGTGTTCAAGGATCGTTATTTGACTGACATTTTGTGTTGTGTGAATTATATACATAGTAATTTTTATATAGGAAAATAGGAACACCAGGGTTAGAAAACATAACCTTAGTGGGTTCTGGAAAAGAATTTAACTGATAGTTCGGGATGTTGATGTCTATTAGTGGTTGGCTTATGCACTACTAGTTAGACTAGAAAAGGAATCTTAATTTGCTATTTGACATGTGTAGATGGAAAGTAGAGGAAGAGGACGTAGAGGTGGTGGATGGGGCAACAATCAAATTCCATCGGCCTTCGATCAACAAGCCTTCACGGGAGGCTTATCAGATCGCATCGCTACTATTGCACAAGCGAGTGGTGTGGCTACCACTATTGCATAGGCTAGTGCAACCGTAGGCCAAGGAGGGTCGAGTAACCTCCAGAGGTTCAAGGCATATCATCCTTCAAGGGAGGAGGGGACCCGATGGAAGATGATCATTGGTTCTGAAAATTTGAAAAGATTTTGGAGGCTATGGAGGTCACCTCCAACGCCAATTAAGATAAACTACGTGATTCCGCCTAGCGCGAATCCTAAGTGTATGGATTTGGGTCAAAGCCCAAGAGACTTGGAGGCAATGACATGGGAAGAGTTATGTGAACTCTTCATGGGCAATTATTTCCTGGCATCTACTCGACATGTAAAAGCTCGGGAGTTCCTAGAGTTGAAACAAGGAACAAGGAACAATGACAATGCTTGAGTACGTGGCTAAGTTCACAGAATTGGCCTGTTTTGTTGATGATTGCGTGGCCACCGATATGGCCAAAGTGAGAATGTTTGAGAAGGCCAGAAATCCATCCATCCGGGGTAAAATCGCTGGACTCTCCTTACAAGATACGGACTCGATGGTCAAGACGCCAAAGCCATCGAGAGGGAAGTAGATGACGCACTGAATATCCAGCATGAGGCGTAGCATTGTGCTGCAAAGTCTGGGCCAGGTTGAAACCTTGGAAAAGTCGATGTATGTGAGTTCTCCTCCAGAACTAGGTGAGGGTCAGATCGATATGTCGAATCAGGATGAGATTCTGTGGATTCTACTCCACTACTAATTTTGTGGTCATGGGAGCACACCAGAGCTCATGTCATCTTTGGGACGGATCAAGTTGATACACACCGAAATACCATTGATTGTGATAATAGGAGAATTACTTACTCTACACACCGATGATGTTGGTGTTATGTTTCAGGGGGATAAGCAAGATGCTTTACCCTGAGACATGTATGACTTTAAGTGGCACGGGTAGTTAATGCCAGTCACAAGAAGCCTACCCCGAGACGAGGCGAGACAGAGTTTGAATCGCCGGGTGGTTGTGAGTATAAGGATGTTTTTCCCGGTTGAACTTACCGATTACTCCAGATAGTGGATCTGTGATTTCACTATTAAGTTACACTCGTACATCGCTCTATTTCTATGACTAGAACGGCGCCGCTGAGCTGTAAGAACTCAAGGTTCAAGAGCATGTGGAATTGTTGGATGTAATACTGACCGAGCACTTCACCTTGTGGGAGCTCGCATCATGGCGAAGAAGAAAGACAAGACCCTTCAACTATGTACAGATTATCGGCAGTTGAATAGGGTTACTATCAAGAATAGGTACCCTTTATCGAGGATTAATGATTTATTTGATGCAAATTCGAGAGGATTGTGGCTTGTGCCTCTGAAGTAAAGAACCACGAGCGTATTAATTCTACACTTGATATGGAATTCACATCCATTGTCTTTGCTTTGAAGATTTGGCACCACTACCTATACTATGAACGATGCGAGGTGTTTTTAGACCACAAAAGTTTGAAGTATATTTTCACACAATAGGACCTCAACATGATGCAACATAGGTGGATAGAGTATCTGGAGGATTACGATTTCGCTTTACATTACCACCTTGGCAAGGTAAATGTGGTGGCTGATGCACTCAGCCGGAAGTCCCAGGGAGTGTTAGCTAGTATAACTTCCCGGGAGTGGTAGATGATCGAGAATGTGGGATAGTTCGCATCATAGCACATTGATCGTGACTCAAGGCAATTTCGGAGTTTAGTGGTACGCTCATCCATAACAATCCGTGAGGATCGAAGCCTAGCTGACAAGACACTAGATGAAAGTTGTCCATCCGGGACCGGGCATACCGTGCAGTAAAGGCCGGGTCATTCACACAGATGGTAGTCTTCTGGGAGGTGGATGGGTCAGGGGTTCCCTGGGCCAGATCCGAGAGTATATCCCTAGGGAGTTCCATTATTCTCGTTTTTCTGTGCATCCAGGTGGTAATAAGATGTACCATGATCTTCGTCACCAATATTACTAGAGTGGGATGAAGAAACACGTCGGAGATTTTGTTTGTTGATGTCTCACGTGTTAATGTAGTATTTATAACAGGCCAACAGATTACTCCGTACCGGAAGTGGGTTGATGGAAGTGGAAACATGTCAAACGGACTTTGGATGCGACCACTCACATGATACCATAGGCAATGGACAAAGTGGTTATCGGATCTGGCCACTAAGTCAAAGACATTTCTACCAGTGCAGATGACCTTTACTTTGGAGAAATTCGCAAGTCAGGAGCATACTGATACCCGATTACATGGAGGCCGTTGTCCATAGTATCGATCGGATCCCAAGTTTACAACTCATTTTCGAAAAAGTTTCCATAAAGTTATGGGGACACAATTGATGATGAGCACAACCTTTCATCCCTAAACGGATAGCCGCTAGAGTGACTATCCGTGACTTCGAGGATATGCTACGCATGTCCCGGATCTTAAGGGTAGCTGGGAAGAGCATTTACCCTATACCTACTTCATAACAATAGTTAATGTGCGAGTATACAGATGGCACGCTATGAGGCACTATATGGGAGGCCATGTTGATCTCCGGTTTATTGGACGGAGGTGGAGGAGAGACCCTTTACGGGTCTAGATTTGATTAGAGACACCTATGAGAATGTGGACTTGATACTGGCTATCTTTCTCACGCCAAAGCCTACAAAGCCACGCCGGCTGCATGACTTTGATCTTGGAGCTCCGAGTTTTACTGCTGCCTCTCACGCGACGCCAAGAGGAGTTTCTACGATTTGTGTTTCTGGGAAAGTTGTCGCTGAGAGCATCTGGGCCCTTCCAGGTACTTGAGAGGGCATAGTTTCATTTGATGGGTACTCACCCCGAATTTAGCGGGTGTTCATGCATTCCATATCTCTATGTCTCGGAATACACCCGTGATCCGACTCATGCATGGATCTGGGGCGTAACTCATTGGCTGATGCAGATAGGACCTTCGAGGAGGACCAATACGTATCATGGATAGCCGGATCAGCCTTCGGGCTAAGACCGCGGAGGTTAGTAAAGGTGTTGTGGGCAACACCGAGGAGCAGAGATAAAGATAGAAAGCAAAGAGACATGCATGACAATTATCCTTTCGTATTTGAGGATGAAGGAATGCTTTTAGTCATTTGGTATTAAATGACGGTTGCATATGCTTGTGATTTGGAATATGTATGTGTGTATGAATTTTGGAGACGAAATTCTTTTAAGGGGGCAAGAATGTAAAACCTAAGTAAATTCGATTTAAAAGGGCAAATAAAGAAATTGTCGCCACAAAGTGATGCAAATTTTCTAGGATATCTGATAATGAAACAAAGCCTCATCGTTGGATTCGCCTCTATGAACGAAGTTACCTGTGAATTTTGTCGACTCCAAGATGGGCTTCTATAATTTTCTACTGCTGGGGCAACAAAAACCGTTGAAACTCCAAACGAGAATTTTGAGAAAATTTCGAAAGTTATGTAATAATTTAAAGAAAGTTCATATAAGATAATTTGAACATGAATCAGGAAAAAATAAATTGTTTCGAGGCAAAAAAGGACCCGAGCAAGGGGAGACACGTGGCGCAACGTGAGCCGTGTATCCAAAGTATAAAAAGGGGCAAAAATCTCATTTGGGGGAAAAGATCTCCCATTATTGATTTTTCAAACGTAGAGATAGAGGGGAGGCGGGAAAGCAGGAAGGTTTTTCTGGGCGACCACTTCGGATTTCGCTTGCCGAGATTTGTCAGCTAAGAACTAAAGTTCATCACTCGATACCCGCCACGTAGGCACCAAAAAGGAGAGATTTCACCAAGATCCAAAAAGAGAAGATTCGAGGAAACCTCAAAGCTTTAGGAGGTGTCTGGGTTTCCTAATGGTGTTTCCTACGCTCTAAGAGGTAGGGATTCTTCCTATTTTGATTTTAATTCTACCTTTGGGCTAAATTGAGATTGTTTTGAAATTGATTTTGGGATGAGTTTGGGATGGCTTTTGTGCCATGTTATGACATGTTTTGTGGCTTTAATTCAGATGGTTTTGGTGGCCGATTTTGTGGTTTTACTTAGGAAGGGGTTAGGGCATGTTTAAGGAGTTGTTTTAGGTCAAAATTTAGTGTACAATAGCTACCCATATGGGCTTCAAAACTATAGCTTCGGGTACGAAATTGCGTGGGTTTTGGCGCAATTGCGTAGCCCCTGCACCCCTTTAAGCCTCTAACTTTAAACGGTCATAGCTTTCTTCTCCGAACTTCGATTCTCAGGTTCTTGGACTCTATAGAAAGCTCTTTGAGTCTATAATATGACCATATGCTGGTGGATGGAATTTGGTACTCACATATTTACTGAAAATTTGATTTTTGCACCAAGTGTTCTATTATGTTGACATGATGTGAAATGACTCATTACACGTCCATTTGGGATCCATTTGGTTGGGGAAAATGAGGAACTTGACTAGTGTCCTTCATGGAAATTGTAGCCGTGATCGCTGAACTTTTATGTTAGACTTCAATCACCCAAATCGACTTCTATTACTGCAGTTATGTCCATTTCCTCAGGATCGCTACAAAGCAAATTCTATTTCACTCCATACACCGTCTGCATTTTGGGATTGATTTCAATCGGGAAAATATGAATTTCCGCTAGTGTCCTCATGGAACAAAGCAGAACTGTAAAATTGACGAGGGCTTTAATCACCCAAATTGACCTCGCATACACCGGGTTATGGTCCATTTCCCGCACGGCTGTATCTTTGGCCGTTTAAATCCGCTTGTGTCTAGTTTTTGACTAAGGGACCAGCTTGCTGAATTGAGTTTAGAACTATTATGGTCTATTATGGCTTGATCAGAGAGTTTTGTCAGATAATATGGAATTACACGTCAGATGCTGATGTCGATATATGCTGCATGATAGATTCATATGAATGGCATTGTGGCGGACATTATATGCTTATTGATATAATTGTTCATGATGCATCGTGATATGCTCGAAAGTAGAGAGTTATCCATATAGCATTCATCATATATGCGTGGACATGAGATGTATGATGCAATGATGAACACATTGCATACGTGACGGAAACATCGGGATTCACGGGTGCGAGTGCATGGTTGAAATCAATCACCACATCGATGATCGAGCTGGCTCGGTGAATGGGACAACGCTCCAATAGAGTCGCCGACGCATGAAACGGAAAATATGTGCCGGGTATCAGCAAGAAGGGATAGATCCCCCTTGAGTGAAAAACCCACCAATTATGGTCAGACATACTCCCCAGCGATGAAAGGCCGTAAAAGTTTTTGGGTTTGCGGAGCCCCCGGTGAGATACCAAAAATTCGCTACCCATAAAAAGGCGCATGGATTTTGAATATAAAATGATCATTATGATGTATCATCCAAAAATCTTTGGGTTTATAAACAAATGAAATTAGTTTTGAAAATGATCATTGGATGTTATCCAGAATAATGGTTTATCACACATTGGCATCAGACATGTAAAGGAGTTAGTAATGATTTGAGATATGGTGCATGTAATAATCCTAAATTATACTGATGCCAGCTATATAAATATGTTTTAGGTATAATAAAGTAAAATGTATATTTTACCGGAATAAAATAATGCTAAAATATAATAAGAAAATTCGGAATTAATCTAAGGGTCAAGGGTAAATTAGTAATTTAACAATTCCGGACCCAAATGTAATATGATAAGAAGATTATAGGCTAAAATGGAAATATGAATAAATTGATTTGGTAAATGAGGAGCTGGAGGACCAAGAAAAATGGGAAAAAGAATGCAAAATGGGTTTTGGTAAAACAAGGCCTTAACTTAAAAAGGTGAATAAAGCAAAAAATATCTCATTTTTGGCTATTTGGATAGGGCAAACCCTTTGAGGAGAAGAGGAAGAAAAGAAGAGAAGGAGAAATAATGAAGAATGAAGAAGAAAAAGAAGAAGAAAAGCAAAGGCATGGAAACTATTTGTGTATGGAACTCTTGTTTAGAACTTTGGTTTGGGATTGTTTGGAAATACTTGTTTAAGTTGGGTTAGGAAAACCCCAACTTGTCAATACATGTGTTTTTGGTTGGTTTAAGTTTGTATTATGGTTTTGTTTCGAAATGAGGCGTTTTGATGAAAGGAATTTCGGTGAAAATGGCAAAAACTGGCCATTTTCTGTTATGCCTAACACCCCTACGCCTAGGCGTAAGAGTCCACGCCTAGGCGTACCGGTAAGCTTTGTTTTCTTACTATCTTCTGTTAAGCCTAACAATCGTCCATTAGATTAAGGAGAATCCTAATAAGTGAATGAAAGGGTTCATACAAGTATAAAAATGATATGAAATGTTTCAGACTACGGCCGAGGCGGTTTCCGATCACAAGTAAACTCGTTTTTCGTCTCATTTGTTAATGTAGTGTTATTTATGAAAAGATAAATGTGTAAATGGCTGCATATAGAAATGTATAAATGTCTAAATAATATAAGAATAAAGATGGCGAAAATGATAAGAAAAGATCGTGATATGATTAAATGATAACAATAGTTACTCTACAGCAGGATATATATTGTAAATGAAATAAAAGAAACAAGATTTGGTCTGGCTAGAACCTAGTAGCGATACAGTAGGCATTCCTATAGGATACAAATTATTGGCAAAGATACGCTTTATAGATATCGAGGCCCCGTTTAGTTTAATGATATGATCCCATCTGGGGTCATGGCGTATAGAGGTCACTGTCTCAGAGCAATGATAGTACTCTTCGGTACATCGTTTCTTTTCCGTATCCACTTCTAAGGTATTTGTAGCCATGAAACATAAGAAAAATGACAAGAATATGCAAATGACATGATATGATATGAGAAGCATAGCATTGACATGTGATGATATGTATATAATGATAAGTATAAGAAAAAAAGTGTTAATGAAAGATGATATGAAATGAAACATGATAAGATGAATAAATATGATATATGTATATGTAAATGATATGTTCAGAACATAAACAACCATGTGTATAAGTATATAAATGTTAAAGTGATATACAGTTGTGTAAAGTGAGATGACTCTTGTTAGAGGTCATCCACATGTATTATTTCCCACTAAGCTATAAGCTTAGCATGGGTGTTTCATCCGTGTAGGTACAGGAGAAGCAGGAACAAGAAGTACGGACATTCCACATCAGCAACAAAGGCCAACACAGTACTAGGTGCCCACTGAAGACCTTTTGGTCTATTTTTGTATATGTTTTTCTTTTGTAAGCAATGTAAAAATTTGTATATGTTGAACGCTCCCATTTATGGAGTTTTGAATATATTTTGTAATCCGCTACTACATAATATATTTGAAGTTAAATGTTTAACAGTACATGAATGAATAAGTTAATGGTATGGTAAAAAATAAAAGATAGTTACAAGTTAGATGGTAAAACTAGAGACAATGCATAAATTTTAGTTGGTAGCATCGAGGTGTGACAAGAAGTGTATCAGCCCCAAATGGGGGTGTCACAGCATGGGTGAGTCTCACCTCATTTCATGGCATGACATGTAGAATTCCAACCTAGGATTACATAATCTTGCTGGAATTGTGGTGTGAACATTGTATGTGCACTTAGATGGGGAGAGATTCCAGGGACTATTCTCTACAGATATATCTCACCCTTTAAGTGGACTTCATTTCCAGTACAGGAGTACCTTAGCGGACGACAATCACTTGAGGCCACAATTGTAAAGAAACCTGGGTTGTGGCTTTGTAACAGTAAGACCCGGGGAAAAAAATAAAACCTAGAAATTTGAATATTTGTTAGGAAGGGCAAAATGATAATTTTTTCATAATTCTTTCTAGATCTCGGATGTTGAAACATATCATCAGCTGAATTGTCTCGCAAAATCTACCACCCAGAGAATTTCATGAATTCAAACAAATGAATTTTCATGAATTTCGAGAAGACGAACGTCGAGTGGACCTCGAAAACGAGATTTTTAGAAAAATCTTGAAAAATCTTGAAAAATCTTGAAAAATCTTGAAAAATCTCAGATATTTAAAGAATTTCCATTTAAGATAGATGGAACTGAAATCGAGACGAAATAAATTGTTTCGAGGTGAAAACGGACCAGGGAAGCGTGACACATGGCGCGATGTGAGACACATGTCTCATGGCAAATACAAGAAATATCTAAAAAGAAGATCTCGCCAAGCTGGTCTAGGACCAAACGTTAGAGAGAGAGAGAGAGAGGGAGAGAGAAGAAGCAACCTTTCTCCAAAGATTTCCCACAAGGTTTTGTCAATCAAAACTCGTGTGCCGAGAGTCAGTCGCTCTACGCGACGAGAGCTACGCATGGGTACTGGAATCACAAGATTTTGCCAAGGTTCAAGCCACGAAAATCGAAAATTTAGTGGTTCCGGGAAATCACGCCACCGGTGTAGGGTTTTTATCATACTTGGCTTAATTTATATCTAAGGGCATGTAAAAGCGGCCAAAGTAGAATGTCATTCAGTTTTTTTCCTCCGACCCATGACTGTGTTTTGGCCATAACTTGCTTATCACTCATCTGAATTGAGTGATCCCAATTGCTAGGTAAACTAGACTTATAGGAGCACATATTTTGAAACAAAATTATCCAAATTCACTTGGACCTTAAACATTCATGAAGCCGTGTTCAGCATTTCTTGGTTTTCTTTGTTTTTATAATCTCGATCGCGGCTTTTGGGCTTAAGTAATCCTGGGCCATAACGCATCTAAATTGGAGTGATTATAAATTTTGGTAAACTAGACTGATAGAGAAAATATTTTCCTCGGAAATAGGTCTATCCAAATCTCGACCCCTTCGGGATCGTAAATTCATTCAAAGAGGAGCTTATGTTCGACAGCTTCTCGGTTCGTTTGAAACCGAGTAGCCCGGTTTGCGAGACATAGCTTGAGTTCTAGTGATCCGATTTGGTGATTCAAGTTGAGTAAGAACCCCAAGAACAGTATCTTCAAAATGAGTACAAAGAACCAGTGTCAAATTATGGATTAAGACCATCGAAACTCCAAGTATCATGCATCGCTTTCTAGTGTAAGCAAAGTAAATTGACCAGTTTTGAATAAAAAGGTCATAACTTCTTCGTCTGAACTCCGTTTGGGGTGTTCTTGAACTCTATGGAAATCACATTGAGTCAGGATTCTTTCCATGTGCCTGTGGAAGGCAGTGGGTGTCCAAAAATTTTCTTAAAATCTATGTTTTGCACCAAGTGTGCAAGTTATTTAGTTGTGTCGATGTGAATAATGGGTTTCTGGAGCATGACCACCGCATGGCATATCAGAGGCTATTGAATTGGCTATGAGTTTCCATGAGTTAACCAAAAGAAGGCTATATGAAATTGGTTTAGCCGCGTATCATGAATATTAATACGCATGATACTACGATATCTATAAAGAGTGACATGAAATGCATGGAACTTATATGTCATGATATATTTGTCAGATGGTACTGACATGAAGCACGCATTGATTAGAATGTTCCATGTAGTGCATCATACATGTAACATAATGACTTCATACTGACATTAGCAAACATATCGTGGGTGTGTGTATCGGATACGCCATCCATCATCATTGTCGATGAAACGGGTAAAGGAGTTTGCGTTTCGACGGTTCAATAAATGTCTCACGGTTTAAAACAAATATAAATAAGGTGTGTTGGGCGGAGCAAGAAAGGGACCGTTAACCCCCTCAAGTGAAAATCTTAGAACATGGTTGGAAGAGACTCACGGTTTGATCCGAAAAGTTCTGTTGCCCAAAGAAGACACACGGTCATGGTTATCACATAGAATTCGAGTTTCAGGTGATAGAGTCGGATCGATCAGACTAGTTGCCCATCGGGCACTCTCAGATTGGGTACCAGTGAGCCTGCAAGGGCTCGTATATGTGTGTCATTGGTACCAATTAAGGATTTGCCTCACACTTGGCATGTATGCGAGGAGTTTGTGACTCGGATATGGGCATGAAGACATTCCATGCATGACATACGACATTCATGCAGTATATTTCTACTGATGTGTTTTGCTGGTTTGATCATCAGAAGAGCACTTAGGTGGGGAGTAACCCCCATAGATTATCACTACTGGGCTTTGCTCACCCTTGCAGGGACCCTTTCAGTAATAGACAGTTCAAAGCGCTGACCAAGATTTAGGATCACACATACAGCAGTAAAGCCTGATGTGGCTTTAGACCATATTCAGATATTAATTTTAACAACTGCTATAATATATCATTTTTATAAGAGTGTAAGTAATTGAACTTTGTAAACATACCACTACATAGTCAGATATAGTCATTCAGTGGTATGGTCAATAAGGCCGATTGGTCGCTATGACTCCAGAACGACTCGCGGTGGTATATCGAGCCCGACGGGTCATGTGATGTATTGTTATACAGGTCAGATTTTGTATGAGCTTCCTGTATTGTGCTGAGACTCATTCGATTTTTGTTAAATTATGCATCCCGATAAATGGACATGATGATGTGGGTGTCGAGTGATTGCTCAAAAAGTGCTATTTCGAACCCTTACGATTTAAGGCTTTCAGTACTACAGGTACTAATCAGAATTAACCCAATTCCGTACATTAAGGTCCTCGCTTATTCTACTTATCGATTTTGTGGCTAATTTTATAGTTTTGCAAGCTATTAATGCTAAGATTATTGAGGTCGACATAAGCACGTAGAATTTGAGTTTAATCTCAACATTGCGCATCAAAATCAAGGAAAGAAAGAGTGTATAAGAGAAAGGAATGAGCAAAAGCGTAGAAAGAAGAAGTGGTGGAATTTAAGACTATTGTAAATTTCGCACTCATGGTGCGAAATTCCTTCCCCGCAGCCATCGTCATGATGCCTTTGAGTTATTTTGACTTTCTCAGATCCCTTTTTTGATTTCTTCCCATTTTGCCCTTGATGTATAAGTGTGAACTGAGGGCATTTTGTATTTTCCTCTTCTTGGAGCTCTATAGAAGCTCAAATCTTGTAGAGAATGGGGACTTTTGAATTTTTACTTCGGAGGAAAATACAGAAAGCCGATCGTGACGCTTCCCGTTGCTTTCCTCTCCTTTCTCATTTTCTTTTGTTTTCTCTTTATTTTTTCTAAGGCCAAACACCCTCGATGGCGACAACCTGAAGGGATGATTACTAAACCTCCATCCTTGAAGAGAGGAGGGCTACTGGGCTAGGGGTTTCAGGTAAAATGATACTATGTGTTTAATGCAAGCATTTATTTAGGGTATTTATGTTTCATCTCTCACTTTAGGTTAAAATTTAAATGTACTCTTGATTAACCTGTATTTGGCAAGCTTTTAGGTTTAGTGGATGCTTATTGCTGTATCCACCGAGATTCATTAGTTGCTTCCTATTAGTTACCGTGAAGGTAGATTTGTGGATATGTTTATCGTCCGAGAGCATTTATGCCCAATAAATGCTATAATTAAAGAGGAAAATTATAAGAGTTCAGTTTTTAAAGCTAAATGAAGATCCGGTTCGGGAAATGACTATGAGTCATCCTCCCCAACGCGAGGAAATGAACCCGAGGCCCTCTCAGTCGCCTTAGGACCTCAACCCCGCAGAGCTCCGATGCTTCAAGAGTCATTTTTCATATTTTACTTATTTTATTTTCACTTTCCAAACATTAAAACTCTCTGCTTTTACTAAAATCTTAAAAATCCAAATCGAAATTCACCATTTTGAATCACTCGCAAATCATTTAAAGAAGAAAACCCATCCTTGAGTTCGACCTGATCCGCTATACCGCAAAGAGTTTTCGCTTAAGGCGCAGGAGCTTTGTGGATATAAATTTCATGATTCCTAACACCTACCAATAATAATAATCAAATGGCTCCATCACGGATGCAGCTCTAGCCGTTGGGGCTAGATGAATTTGCTAAACTTGTGATCTCATCACAAGTATCGTGAATCCCAAACACTTTTGCTTTTACTCTTATTTCCCCTAGCGCTTCACCGCTGAAGTTGATTTGATTCTTATAATTGCCCATACTAAAACTTTTGCTTAATTTTTTTAGCTGAAGAACATTTCTAGGTAGCCCTGTGTTTGTCTTATGTTTTGTCTTGTGCTGTTTTCGTAGGACTTTATGCAATCCTGGGATAGGAACACTATAGGCATATTAGAGAGAACTAGTGTCCCACAGGAGCAGGGTTTTGAAGTTAGTATACACAGCAATCAAATGGAGCCTCCACCTGAGGAGCAGCACATTCAGTAGGGGGTGCAAAGAAACCCTAATGCCTATCGATCTATGAGGGATCACATACACCCACCCAGGGTGAGTGCACCCTCATGGCTAATTCCCGTCGAGGAAGTGCCTCATAGACCTACCTAGCGTCTCTCTGCTTCCCAACCTTTCATGGTATGGAGAATGAAAAATCCACACTCACATCGTGAGTTTCGAGGAAGTATGCACAACTTTTAAAGAGAGTACACCTGATACGGAGTCGCTCGGTCAAGGCCTTCCTATCACCAAAGACAAAGCCAAATTGCTTAATCCACCGAGGCCAAGAACCATCAGAACTCGGCGTAACCCGCATGCATAATTTTTAAAGAAATTCTTCAAAGACATACAAGATCAACAATCAAAGAGAGCAAATTACACGCTTGGTAACCTATGACAATGAAAGGTTCTATCAATGCTAGAAGAGATATACTGAAACCACTTTCATACGCCCCACACCATGAATTTGATACGCATGCCGTGAATCATTTTATGATGGAATGTCCTCGCCATGAAGCAACTGCTAGAGACTATGTGGAGGGGACTTCCTCGCTAAAATCTCAGATAGCCATGGATTTCTCAACTACAGAAATGACATCCAAGGCCTGGATGAGCCAAATCCTGTGGAGGCGTATGTATCGAGACCTCGCCTACCCAAAGGAGGCATCATTCACTTGCAGAGGATGGAATTGAAGGCTAAGCTATCCATCTGCCAGGGAGGGTGGAAGAACCGGAAAGAAAAAGGCTACATGAGGTCCAGTGCGACTAAAAGCCCCTCCACGCACTCAAACCACGCCTAATCACAATCCATCGGGTCACCCAGAGAAAGGATCAGCCCAATCGCTTCCCCGCAAGGGATTTGATGGTTGAACATGCAAATGTAGTGGGCCAAAATAGGCCATCAGTTGATGCCCCGTATGGCAACACATATAACCCCAACCTTCAGGAACCACTTAAATCTCTCGAAGCCTCAAAGATCTCAAAGACATGCTCCTCAGAGCACAAAGATTAATAATGCGATGGGTCCACCTCTCAACAGCAGCAGCCACCAACCTCATCTATTGTCAACAAGCTATCAGAATTCGGCGCGTGGCAGGTGAGTTTGTGGAAGAGCAAAAGGGAATCAATGTGCAATTGGCCCAAAGAACTGATACTGTGGAAAGTACCCTGAACAAGAAGATAGATGGGCTCCAAAGTGATCTCAATCAAAAAATAGATAATCTGAAGTACTCTATCACCAGGATTACCAATCTGTTGGAGGTACAGGAGAAAGGAAGATTCCTTGCCCAAACTCAGCCCAATCCCAGGGGAGTCCATGAGATAGGTTCCGCCATTAACCTTTACTTCCAAGGACGATGAAGTGGTGCTAAAGGGTCACTTGAGAAGGGAAAACAGTTGATCAACCAGCTGCCTAAACCTCGCAAGAGAATCGTAGAAGAAGAGGAAGTGGAGCTAGAGCACATATTCATTAAAGAAGATTCAATAAAGAGAAGTATGCCTCCTCCATTTCCCCATGCATTAAGAGGCAAAAAGAAGGCATCTGAGCAAGCGGGCATCCTGGAAGTGCTAAGGCAGGTCAACATTCCCCTCCTTGACATGATCAAACAAGTCCCTACCTATGCAAAATTCCTAAAGGACTTGTGCACAGTCAAGAAAGGGTTGGGCATTGACAAGAAAGCCTTCCTGACAGAGCAAGTGAGCTCCATTATCCAGTGCAAAACATTAGTGAAATATAAGGATCCAGGATCCCCCACCATCTCGCACTAACATCGAGTGGACTTCGTATACGCGCACCGCTGGATTCGGGAGTCAAGACAACCTAACGTCACTCAAGCAGTATAAGGTAGCTAGGGCCTGGGGGAGTCAAGCCTACCAACATCATTCTATCCTTAGCCGATCGATCTAAGAAAATTCCTAAGGGCATAGTTGGAGATGTTTTGAAGTGGTTGACAAATTTTATTATCCTGGGTGATCAGAGTTCTTGATACTGAGCCTATAAGGGCACAACCAAGTGCCCATCATACTTAGGAGGCCATTTTGGCCACATCTAATGCCATAATCAATCACGGAACGGAGTCATGCAATTTTAATACTGCAATATGACTTGGAGCTTAATATCTTCCACCTAAAGTGCCAGCACAAATCAATGGAAGAACAAGAGCGATGAAGTCCTACCGACAGCCTCCAAAGCGGTGGAAAACACAAAGGTTCACAAACTGTAAGAGGGATTGATGAAGAACAATAAAGAGTCCGATGGAGAACTATGGCCTCAATCACTCCCAAAGACTCACCAAAAGGCAAGAGTGCTTAAAACAGAGGGCAGAAACCGAACTCCTCGCCGCAGCCTCACCTCACAGCCAGATATGGAGGGACTTCTCCTCCCTCGAATCTCCATGAACCGTATTAGACTACCCGAAAGTAGAGTGGTTTCTATTAAAGAATTAGAAGCCACTCCAAGTTTTGTGAAGTGGACTCTCCTCCAAATTTTCATCGCAATTTTCCTCACTTCCCTCTACATTGTTATTTCCTGTCTTATTTTATTTTATTTCGATTTATTTAGTTTTCCTCTTTATATTTCCTCAGCTTATTTTTAATTTTTCTGCATTTTTTTAATTTTTTATGTGTTCATTTTGCGCTTCTGGCTAAAATTATGTGTAAATAGGGAGTACATTGGAGCTCTAAAGGAAAAGCCTAGAGGGTTCTCAGCTGGGTACTCAAAACGAATCATAAATTTTCGCACCTAATTTTCAAGACATTAGAATTTTGCACTTGTGCGAATTTTTAATCGAACAAATAACCCCATTTTGTTTCGCCATAACTTTTTCCAACTCGAACTCCGCTTTTGTGCGTTGTACTGAAAGCTTAGAGAGCGAGCATCTAAATATAACTAGAAAGAACACCTTGAAATTTTATGAGTTGAAATTTTCAAAATTCTCCAAATGGTCACTTTTTTTCTCTTTTTTCTTCTTCTAACTTGTTCATTTGAAGCCCAAACGGAGTGAATAAGGTGTCGATGGAAAGCTTGTGAAGTCTCCTATCCAACAAAGATCACATATCATCAAGGAATTAACACTTCCTTCCCTAACTTTCCAATCCGAGGCCAATTGCGGACAATGAGACATTTGGTTGGGGGGAGAGTTAGCGAAGGAAGTGGCATTTTTATGTTTTTGTTACTATTTTGAGCAAGCCCATTTTGTATATTTAGTGGCTTGATAGTTTTCCTTTTTGCGGAAGCTGCTAAGTACCATACAACTTTACTTTTCAATTCAATTGCACCCATTTCGCACCCATTTTTTTGTAGCCTTGCCTTAACCTACAAGTTGGAAAAATTGAACTTTACCTGAATCTTTGTTGATGTTAGATTGATGTCATGCCTAGTCGAGTGGATGATTAGTTGAATTCTTACTTTCGACCTTTTCTTCCACTCCTCTAGCTGACCACACACTAAGGCAATACACAAAGCTCTTTAAACAACAGTCAAGAACTACCTAACCACCTCAACTTTGCAAAACCTACCATAGTTTCGTTGACTACCTTTAATAGGTTAAGGACCCTCATGAAAAGGAGGCCAATGTGTCTTCCAAAATAAAAAGAAGTGAAAAAGAAAAGAAAAGTTAAGAAAATCAGAACGTCGCCTTGAAAACCCGATCACTGGCCCGAGGTATGACAAAATGAAACCATCTAAGTCAATCGTCAGAGCCAACATCTAGCGCCCGCCACCGCAGATTAGTGAGTTTCACAGCGGCCAGGTATGCTGGAGTCCTGAAATCACCATTCAAGTCCGCAGAAACCTCAAGAGTTGGTGTCAAACATCCTATGACTGATGCCCGCCTTAATCGTTAAGTCAACAGATCCATCATGGACTCGCGTCATTCTCAAGACGCACTTACAACAGCAGCCGTGGAACAAGAGTGGGTCCTCAATCACGCCAGCCACAACCAGGCGCGAGCATTGGCTTCCAGCAGAGCGCACTTAGCAGTTATCAAGAAATCAATCCAAAACAACACTGGGGTCATGAAGTTCTGCTGATCCACCAGATGAGTATCTTTCTAATAATTCTCTCAACAGGTTGGCACCATTCCTCTACATGTTGATGTTAAAGCAGGTTCTCAGCGATTCATCAGGTTAGCAATACCTATTCAATCTTTGAACATCATTTCTTTGAAACATCATTTATTATCATTTCTCAGATGTTTCTTCTTCTTTCTTCATCGCTGGCGATCAGCAACGTAGTCAGCGGATTATGCGCCCAAAAAAGCGTTATTTCTTGGAACCCTGTTTATTTAAGGTTTGAGCACTTTTGTGTTCTCGAATCAACGAATTAACCCACCTGCATACATTAAGGTCTTTATTCTACTTATCGTGATTTTGTGGCTAATTTATAGTTTTCGCAAGCTATTAATGCCAAGATTGCTGAAGGCCGGTACAACACGTAAGAATTCGAGTTTAACTCAACATTGCAGATCAAAATCGAAGGAAAGAAAGAGCAAGGTAGAAAGAAGGTTAGAGAATTTCGCACTACGTTATAAATTTCACCATGGTGCGAAAATTCTTTCTCGCGCGACCGGCCATGCCGCTTGACATTTTGACTTTCCTCAGATCCTTTGATTTCTTTCCCCATTTTGCCCTTGATGTGAAGGGGCGTGAACTTCGAGGGCATTTTGTATTTTCCTCTTCTTGGAGCTCTATATAAGCTCAAATCTTGTAGAGAATGGGGGACTTTTTTCGAATTTCCGTCAAGGAAAACATGAGAAATGGATTCGACGCTTTCCCGCCGCTTCCTCTCCTTTCATTTTCTTTTGTTTTCCTTATTATTTTTTCTTTGGTTGCTAAAACACCCTTGAGCATGACAACTCAAGGGATGATTATTAAACCTCATCCTTGAAGAGGAGGGCCATTGGCTAGTGGCTTGAGTTAAATGACAAGCCATGTGTGTTTAATGCAAGTATTTACTGTATTTATGTTTCATCTCTCACTTAGGTTAAAATCTCTTTAAATGTACCTTTGATTAACCCGTATTTGGCAAGCTTTTAGGTTCAAAGGATGCTTATTGTTGTGATCCACCGAGATTCATTAGTCAGCTTTCTATTAGTTATCAGAGGGTAGATTTGTGGATACGCTTATCAGCCCGAGAGCATTTACGCCTGCAATAAATGCTTATAATTCTGTGAGGAAAATTATAAGAGTTCGCTTTAAAGCTAAAAATGAAGATCCTGCCTGAGAAATGACTATAGGTCATCCTCCCCAACGCGAGGAAAAGAACCCGAGGCCCTCTCAATTGCCTTAGAACCTTAACCCCAGTAGCCCGATGCTTCAAGGAGTTCTTTTTCATATTTTACTTATTTTATTTTCAGTTTTCCAAACATTAAACACTCTTGTTTTTACCAAAATCTTAAAATCCAAATCGAAATTCACCATTTTGAATCACTGCAAATCATTTTGTGGCAAAGAAACCTACGCTCGAAGTTCGACTAGAATCGCTTATACCGCAAAGAGCGCTTTCTGCGAACCAGCAGGCTTTTGTGGATATAAATTTTGTTGATTCCGGAACACCTACCGCACACGAATCATCGGGTTACTCGATATCCATAGGTTTTTGTAGGTTGACGGGTTGTCACCGAGGACCCGAGATGTGAGGTGTCAAATGCATCGTGAGCTTAGGTAAACGTGACATCTAGGGAGCTCTAATGTGGTATCCATGGGCATGGTCCTGATAGTAGTTCGTCTCAACTAGGTATCAAGAGTCTAGGTACATGAGTATCGAGTGCTGATGGTAATGGGTCTAAATCATGCATTGTTTTGTGTTGCGTGTTTTGTACTTAACATGCTGTGTGATATGTGTGGGGATTTATGTGAATAATATACATGGTGGATTATATATGGAACACTAGGGTTAGAAAACATAACCTTAGGGGTTCGAAACAAATGAGAATACGATATTTCGAACCTGAAGGTATTAGTGTTTGGCATTATGCACCACTAAGGAAAAAGGGATGAACAGTGTAGTTCATGATGTTAAGTCTATTAGTGGTTGACATGTGCACTACTTGTTAGATTGAGATAGAAATTTGATAACTCTATTGTTGTCTGACATGTGTAGATGACTAGCAAAGGATAAGGATGTCGGGGTGGTGGGTGGAGTAATAACCCATGACCACAGGCTTTAGACTAACAGACCTTCATAGAGGTTGTTGTTGCTAAGGATCAAGTACTCCCATAGCAGTGTGTGTCATTTTGCTACCTACTCATCGCGACAAGCTGCAATCGGGAAACCAAGGAGGGCTAACCCCGCAGGCCTGCGTACATTATCCCAGGCCTCAAGGGTGCTGAGACCTACGGTGGGTCAAGTTTCCTATTAGCCTGAAAAGATAATGAAAAATAGAGTTGCCATTATTGCATGTGGCGAGAGCTGGTGGCTACTACCATTGCACGACTAAAGGTACCCGGCCAGGAAGGAAGCATGAGTAACCCTTTAGTGGGTTCTTAGGCACATCATCCTCCAACATAATGAGGAGGGGGACCATGGTCGTGACACCTTGGCCATTGGAGGAGGAGTAGATGACACGCAGAGCATCCGGGATGCTAGTACTAAGAGGAAGGAGAATCAATCTTCTTCTAAGATATTGTTTGATTATGGTGCAACGTATTCTTTTGTGGCTGCATCTAGTGTGGATGTTTTGGGTTTAGAGGTAGGGACCTTGAATGAGCCGTTATACATGAGTTCTCCCCTAGGGACTAGGGTGAGGATTGATCAGATATGTCGAGATTGTGAGTTGAGATCCTGTGTGGATTCCCGTCTACAAAGGGACTCGTGATGGACATATTGGATTTTGATGTCATTCTTGGTATGGATTAGTGGACGACACACCGAATCGTCATTGACTGTGGTAGTTAGAGGATTTCTGCCTACACATCGGATGGTATCCGTGTGACTTTTCAAGGGGAGAAGCATGATGCTTTACCCCGCACAGCGTACGACTCCGCATTTGAGCGGACAATCGATTTCTGCCTGGGTCGGCAAGCCTTACCCTGGAGGACAAGGTGAGACAAGAATTGGATCTACCTCAGGTAGTTTAAGTAGTATGAGGATGTTTCTGCTGATTAGCTAACGGATGACCTCCGCACATGGATGTGGACTTAATCAATAAGTTATACCCTAGTACGTCGCCCATTTCCTCATGACTCTTCAGGACGGGCATCGTTGAGTTGGCAGAACTCGCCAAGGTCTAACTCCGCAAGAATTGTCGGACATACGATGAAGGACCTGGCACCCCACTGAGCGCTCCGCTCAAGCATAGAAAGAGGTCAAAATTCGAGTGGAATGACCTGAGTGAGAAGGCATTCCAGGAATTGTGAAGGAGGCTTACTACAACTCCTGTTTTGATAGTCCCGAAACAAGGACAGAGGCGGCCACGATATATCAGGATGCCTCAAGGATCGGCCGGGATGTGTTTTGATGCGCTTCCTCGAGAGTTATAGCTTATGGTTCACGATAGTTGAAGAACCACGAGTGGAATTACCCTACGCATGATATGGGGTTGGCAATTATAGTCTTCGCTTTGAAGATATGACGCCACTATTTATATGGTGAGCAATTTGAGGTAATTTTAAACCACAAAAGTCTGAAGTATATCTTTACTCAACGAGACCTCAATATGAGGCAGCGTAGATGGATGGAATATATGGAGGATTATGACTTCGGGCCATAAAGACCATCCCGGGTAAGGCAAATGTGGCGGCCGATAATCTACCGAAAGTCATGGGAAAGATCGGGCTAGTGTGGCTTCTCGTGAGGGTGATGCTCGAGAGTGCGGTAGTTCGCTTACACATGCTGAATGCACTCGTGGGTGTTTTCAGGATTTTAGTGGCTACGCCTTCCCATCGAAAGTAAAGGATTGACCCGGTGGGCTACATATATCTATTGGGGTGGACCGAGTACAGGTTAGTACGGGTGACAAGGGCTAGGCCATTCACACTGATGGTAGTCTTTGGTACATGGGAAGGATTGTGGTTCCCCAGTTAGCAAAGCTGAGATAGGAGATCCTTCGAGAATTCCATTGTTCTCATTTGCGGTGCATCCAGGTGGCACGAAGATGTATCATGATCTTCGTCGCGAGTATTATTAGAGCGAGATGAAGAGACAAGTTGGGGATTTTGTTTGACAATGTCTCAAGTGTCAACAGATTAAGGTTGAGCATCAGAGGCCAGTAGGGCCATTCCAGCCATTGGAGGTAGCGAAGTGGAAGTGGGAGCATATCATGATGGATTTTGTGACTCACTTGCCACGGACATCGCGGAAGCATGATTCAGTGTGGGTGATAGTGGACCGGCTTACTAAGTCGACATTTTCCCCCGGGTCAGGCATGACCTTCACATCGAGGAATTCTCGTGCTATACATACGAGATTATACAATACGTGGGAGTGCTATTCTCCATAGTATCGAATCGGGATCCCAGGTTTTTAACTCAATTCTAGAAGAGTTTCCAAAGAGCCATGGGGACACAGTTGAGGATGAGTACTACTTTTCATTCACAGACTGACGGTCAGTCAGAGAGGACTATACAGGTGTTAGAGGACATGCTGAGAGCATGTGTCTTGAATCTCAAGGGTAGCAGGGAAGAACATTTTCTCTTAGTCGAGTTCGCCTATCAAAATAGTTATCAGGCGAGTATATAGATGGAGCCCTATGAGGCATTATATGAGGCCAACATTCTATTATTGACCGAGGTAGGGAGAGAGATCCACCACTTGTCCGGAGTTGATTAGCAGACACCACGAAGGTAGACTTGATACATAAACGTCTTTTCACGGCTCAGAGCCGGCAGAAGAGTTATGCCGACACACGGCTACCTAATTCTGCAGCCTGAGCGGAGATCATGTCTTCATTAAGATTATGCCTAAGAGAGGAGTGATCAGGTTTGGCAAGCGAGGAAATCTATCTCCGAGATATATCGGGTCTTTCGAGGTACTGAGGGTGGGTATAGTTGTTATCGGCCATATGACCACCGAGTTTATCGAGTGTTCATGACGTATTCCATGTCTCCATTCTCCGAAACTACACTCCAGATCAGACTCATGTAGTGGATTGGGGTGAGCTTTTTATTGATACAAATGGGACCTCTGAGGAGGGACCAGTGCGTATTATGGATAGTCGAGACCTGGTTTTGCGATGTAAGACTGTGAGGCTAGTGAAAGTGCTATGGCAGCACCGAGGAGTGGAGGAGGCAACATGGAATTGTAAGGACACGATGTGTACCGCCTATCCCTTCTTATTTGAGGATGAAGGTAAGTTTTTTAGTCATTTGGTAGCATTCAATAATTGTTGCATATGCCAGTGATTGCATATGGTTGCATGTAGGAATTTCGAGACTAAATTATTTTAAGAGGGGAAGAATGTAAGACTCGAGAAAAAAAAACCTAGAAATTTGAATATTTGCTAGGAATGGAAAAATGGTAATTTTTTAATAATTCTTTCTACATCTCAGATGACGAAACAGACTTCACCAAGTATGAATACCACAACCAAATACTTAGCGACTTCATCAATTCGAAATAGCCTGATTTCGCGAATTTTGAGACGACCGAACGTCGAAAGTGGACTAAAAACGTAGATTTTTAGAACATTCAAAAATCTTGAAAAATGTCAAATATTTAAAGAATTTCCATTTAAGATAGATGGAACTGAAACCAAGATGAAATAAATTGTTTTGAGGCAAAAATGGATCGAGGAAGCGTGACACATGGCGTAATGTAAGCCACGTGTCTCATGTATAAATACAAGAAATATCTAAAAGATCAAAGAAGATCTCACAAGTTGGTCTAGGACCAAACGTTAGAGAGAGAGAGAGAGAGAGAGGAGGGAGAAGAAAAGCAACCTTTCTTCGGTGATTTCACAAGGTTTTGTCGGTCGGAACTCCGCAGTCCGAGAGTTAAAGCTGCTCTACGCAATGAGAGCTACGCATGGGTACCGGAATCACAAGATTTCGCCAAGGTTCGGGTTTTCACGGAAACCGAGAAAATTCGGTCCCGGGGAAATCACTCTAATTGAGGTAGGGTTTTTATCCTACTCGATTTAATTTCTATCTAAGGGCATGTGTGTGTGTGTCAAAGTGGAGAATGCTGTCCAGTTTTTCTCCTCCGACCCATGACTGAGTTTTGGCCATAACTTGGTTATCACTCATCTGAATTGAATGATTCCAATTGCT
Source organism: Tetrastigma voinierianum (assembly GCA_016808115.1). NCBI lineage: Eukaryota > Viridiplantae > Streptophyta > Magnoliopsida > Vitales > Vitaceae > Tetrastigma > Tetrastigma voinierianum. Next base: position 305,921 of record JAEQBH010005213.1, read on the forward strand.
AGGTAAAATATACTTATAGGAGCACATATTTCCTTGAAATAGGTCTATCTAAATTCTGGCCCCTTTGGACTTAGAAATGCATTCAAAATGGAGCTATGTTCATGCAGTTTTCCTGTTATGTTTTTAGACCCCCTAACTGTGTTTTGGCCATAACTTGTCCATAACGCATCTGAATTGAGTAATTCTAATTTCAAGGTAAACTAGACTTATAGGAGAACATATTTCCTAGAAATAGGTCTATCCAAATTCTGACCCCTTTGGACTAAAAAATGCATTCAAAGGGGAGCTATGTTCAGACAGTTTCTAGTTCTGTTTGAAAACTGAGTAGTCCCGGTTGTTTAAGACATATCTTGAGTTTTGGTGATCCGATTTGGGTGATTCCAGTTGGGAAAGAACCCTAATAAAAGTATCTTCAAATGAGTACAAAGAACCAATGTCAAATTATGGACTAAGACCACTGAAATCGGGTATCACAAACTGTTTCTAGTGTAAGCAAAGTAAACTGACCAATTTTGAATAAAAAGGCCATAACTTCTTCGTTCGAAATCCGTTTGGGGTGTTCTTAGACTTTATGGAAATCCCATTGAGTCAAGATTCTTTCCATGTGCCTGTGGAAGGCAGTGGGTGTCCACAACCTTTATGAAAATCTATGTTTTTCACCAAGTGTGCAGGTTATTTGGTTATGTCGATGTGAATAGCTGAGTTTTAACATGACCATTGCATGGCATGTTGTAGGCTATTATATTGGGTATGAATTTCCATGAGTTAACCTAAAGAAGGCTATATGAAATTATTTATTTAGTCATGTATTGATGAATGCTAATATGCATGATGCTACGATATCTATAAAGAGTGACATGAAATGTATGGAACTTATATGCTTGCGATATATGTTGCATGGTACTTGACATGAAGCACGATTGATTAGAATGTTCCGGTAGTGTGCATCATTCATGTAACATGAGAATCAGACATTGACATTGCCCATTGTATATGCATAGGGACATCAACATATTGGGTGTGTGTGCATGGATATGGTCATCCATCATCATTGTTGATGAAACGGGTAGCGAGCTTCGAGACTTTGACGACATCCAATAAATGTCTCACGCTTTAAAACATAAAAGAAATATAAATAAGGTATGTCATGGCAAGAAGGGACCTAACCCTCGTGAAAGCCTGAACATGGGTGTAAGAGACCCGCAGCAGGATCCGAAAGTCTCAGAACATGGGTAAAGAGACCCGCTGTGATCCGAAAGTTCACGCTTCAAAGAAGACACACGGCCATGGTTATCACATAGACTTCGAAGTTATGTGGATAGGAGTCGGGATTTGATCAGGATTAGTTGCTCATCGGGTACTTCAGATTGCAATGGTGAGCCGGTAAAGGTTTCTGTATATGTGTGTTGGTTGAACACCACATCGGCTGTCACGACCAACATCGCACCCATGGCTCTTAACCCATACGGGTACTAAGACATTCCATGCATGACATATGACATTCATGTAGACATTTTCACTTGGATGTGTATTGGTTGGTTTGATCATTGTATGAGCATTTAGGTGGGAAGTAACCCTTATACTATATTATCACTATTGGGCTTTGCTCATCCCATCGTGGGACCCCCTTTCAGTTATAGATCAGGTGCAGGCGGCTGACCCGCATTCGAGGACCACACATATGAAGAAAGCCGAATGTGGCTTTAAACCATATTTTGTATATGTATATTAGTACAGTCGATTTTAATATATCATTTTGTATAAGAGTGTATAATTGAACTCTTGTAAACATATCACAACATAGTTGCATGTATAATATTCAGTATGGCCGAATCTGAAATGATCGTCGCGCATGACCATGAATGACTGATGTGGTATATCGAGTCTGACGGGTCACGTGATGTATTGTTATATAGGTTGTATTTTGATAGAGCTTCTTTTGTACAAAGGAGACTCATTCCAATTTTTGTTAATTATGCATCCCGATAAATGGGACATGATGATGCTGGTCAAGTTACCTAACATCCACAGCTCGCAGTCGACGGGTCGTCACCCGGACCCCCTGATGTGGGTGTCACAAAGAATCATTTTTGTAAAGATACTAGTAATGAACTAGTTCTAGCATGTCTTTTTTTGTATAAAAGAATTATAATTAAATTCTTTATGGACTGCTTTTAAATATAATTTGTATGTTTTAAATGAACATGGATAAATGTACTCATGTGTGGTCATTTTTAATTACAAGTGGGACCCCCGTGAGGTCATTGTAGCTATATTAGCCTCGTATGGACCATGTTACTATGTTTTGTACATGTTGTATTTTGGGTAGAGCTGCCCGTACAAAGGAGACTCTATCCGATTTTTGTTAAATTATGGGTCCTGGTAAAGAGGACACAATAGTGTGGTATCGTGTTACCTAACATCATAAGTTTTCTTTGGGTCGACTTGCCGTCAATTGCACCCCCGTGCTCTCAGTGTCACATTAACAAATCGAAGGATAATATTATCCTTTCATTGGGTGGTTTATTATAAGACAAAAATCGATTAAATTGTTGCTATGGATAAAATAAATATTTTATTATTTAAAAATAAATTTAATATCTAATGTTTTATGTATAATTATTCATATTTTTTTCACATAATACTTAGAAAACAAGTAAAAATAATTGAAGATAATTAAAAGTTGTTTTATTTTAATTGTTATATTTTTTAATAAAATTTTTAATTTTTATCAAAATTCTATAGTAGCCAGTTTATCAATTTGTTTTTTATGTTAACAAATAAATAGTAAAGGCCTTAATGTAGAAAGGATAATATTGTTATTTCATATCGATAAAGGTCATTTAATTAATTTCATTATTTTATATGATTTGGAATATCATTTGAATTCAAATTTTCCTAATTCAAATATCCTAATAAGTTTTTATTGGTCAAGAAACATTTGATTGTACAAAAATTAAAAATTTAAATACCCGATTGAACAAAATAAAGTTGAGCCATCAAAATAGAAAAAATAAAAAAATTTAGATAGTTGATTGTCACTAAAAGAAAGTTGAGAAACCAAAATAGAAAAAATAAAAAAGTATAGACACTTAATTGAACAAAAATAAAATTGATACACCAAAATAAAAAAAATAAAAAAGTTTAGATATTTAATTGAAAAGAAATAAAGTTACCAAAAAAAAAAAAATAATAATAAAAAGTTGAGATACCATTTATGTAATTAACCATAATTACTTGTTACAAGTGAACTAAATATTTATTTGGATGCAAATAAGTTACTCAAAAAACTTCTACAAAATGACGAGAACAATTAGCAATTAATTAGGGCCCATTATGAAATGCGATAAGCTAGTTGATTGATAAATTTACCTTTTCTAAACTTTTGAGTTAAATCAAGGAAAGACATTTCTTTCTGTGTCAAAAAAAAAAAAAAAGGAAAGACAATTTATTTGGTCAATGCTTTTAGCTAAATTTACCAACAATTTATCTTTCTATGATTCTCTTAACACATGCTACTAGAGTACCAAAATAAATCGTTGCCCTTTTGTTGACTCATCAAATATTTTTTTCCTTATCAGCTCCATAATTTTAATTTTTAAATCTTATGCATGATGCGTAAAATGTGACGCCCCAAAACCGGGGTGTCTCGTTGACAACCCGTCAACTGCAGGGTCTCCTCAAGGCCTCGTGATCACGAGACACACACATGAGTAAAATGGTCACATCGCCTCCACGTCGTACTCATCAAAATATATCCAACCAATTATATTACATGGTTCAAGAGTCGATTACACTTTAATACAAAAATAAATATATTGCAAATTGAGAATCCTAATACATGTTTTACATAAATATTCAATCAAAGCCATAAGTCGGCTTTCTTCTCAAAATGGCCTCCAATGAGTGCCACCTTCCCGATCGCTCCCTGTACCTGAAATAATATTCCCTTGACAGAATGAGCAATTGCCAGTAGTGGAATTACCCTAAATGGGTTACTCCCCACCTAAGTGCACATGCAATGATTCAATGTAAACACACACTCAAGCAAATACGTGATCCTACTTGAATGTCTACATACCCAATTCCATGTCCCGAGTCATCACCTACTCCCTCACACTTGCCTAAGCCATGTATGAGAAAATACCGTTTTCAAAACAAAAGATTTTTGTTCACAAAAACACACTACTGAGTTTCAGTAAAAATACCGGACTACCCTTCGAGTCGAATTGGTTGGGGAACTTTCCAAAACAGTCATGGTTCTTATCCGAAGTGATCTGTTGGACCATCTCCCAACTCAATTATCCGGAAAATCTTCCATCAAAATTCATTTCACAATCATGTTCCATGTTTCATTTCTTTCATGTCATTCACTCACACCTAATTTTCTAAGGTGCCCCATTGCACATGGAATGCATTATGCCCTTTTCGAACCACTCATGCTAATATATTTACATGCATATATTAACAGAAATTAAATCACCACACAATTTAAGCCATTCACTCAAGCACTTTCATGCAACAACACATGGACGTTTTTTGGTCCAATCAATGCAAATCGGGACTATTTTTGATACCTTAAACAAGCGTTGGTCGGTCTGTGGCAGCCGACTCACCAAGCATTGGTTCCACTTTGTGGAACCGAAATCCATGGCCATTCAGCCCAAAAGCACCCAATTCATAATTTAATGCATAAATTATCACACAAGTTGCCCAAACAGTCCGTGGATTGTCCAAAATGGGCTCTAAAATTTTCCCACAATTCAGTCATAAGTTTTGGGACCGATCAAACGGCCACTCATGGCCTCAAATCAACCAAACCATTAGCAAAACACTTAAATAAAAAATAAACCAAGTAGGAGAAAACCCCTACCCTCCGGAGTTTAAACCTCAAACCTGCACTCCACGCAGAACCCTTTCCGTGGGGAGTAATCCTTCGAGCCGTTTAGCCGAAACCGACTCCGGCCCCGATCTGGAATCTTAGAGAGAAGGTAGAGCTTCTCTCTCTAAAATCCCACCATTTTTTAAATCTACACCTCTCCTCCCCTACTGCCCGTATCCAGCTCCAAAAGTGGAGAAGAAAGCTCTTTTTGTCCCTCACTTTGCCACTTGTCACCTTGTAATTGGTTGAGAGGATTTTCTTATCCACTTATCTAACCACTTTGAGATTTTCCTCCACTCACAAGCTGGCATTTGTCACTCATGGGCCCCACTTGAGCTCTCATGTTTGACCCATTCTGCCCAGGACACGTGGAATCTGTTGAGCCACTCATAAAGTGCCAAGTGTCCCGCACTCCCCACGCGTACCGAAAAACGGAAATTCCGACTATCTCACCCGACGGTAAATTCGACATGGTAGCTAGATTTCGCGAGACGATTCCAGTGGTGAAGTCTGTTTCATCATCCGAGATTTAGAAAAATTCCAGATTTTGACTGAAATTACCATTTTGCCCTTTTTAAGAAATTTAGATTTTCTCGGGGTTTCACAATCTCCCCCCCTTAAAAGAATTTCGTCCCAAAATTCTGTACAATCACAACAAATCACATGCATATTCAACGTGCACTATGCCATGCATGTAAACTAGCTGCATTCCAATCAGGCGAGGCCCGGGGCCATGGTGGAATCAGCAAAGACTCTAGAGATCTAAAGGCAATGACTTGGGTAGAGTTCCATGATCATTTCATGGGCAAGTATTTTCCAGATACTACGAGGCATGCGAAGGCTTAGGAGTTCCTAGCCGAGGCAGTAACTATGACAGCGTTGATGGATATGTGGCCGACAACCGAGTTGGCACGTTTTAGTGATGACTATGTGGCCACAGACGTGGCCAAGGTTAGAAGATTTGAGAATGGGTTAAAGTTACCCATTCGAGGCCATTCGAGGCAGGATTGTAGGACTTCGCCTACAGGACATGAGCTCCATGGTTGGAACAACCCTGACCATAGAGAGAGAGATAGAGGACGACGAGGTATCTGAGTCAAGGGATCCGTGAGAAGAGGGAGGATCACCTCTTCTAGTTTAGTGGAAGAGGCGTATGACTTCGCTTCACACGAGTTTCAAGACCAAAATAGAATGGGGGCACGAAGTTGAAGCGTAAGGCATGATATGTTATTTCTACCGACACTGGCATGTGAGACTGATCGCCTCGAGACAAGGATCCTGTGATTGGGCAAAGACAAATTCTAGTTAGTCAGAGAGAAACAAAGAGAGTATACGCTTCATTTCTCCCTCCACACCCTAGTACGGGTCAGAGGAACCAATTTCAGTCTCTAAAGTATTGATAACATTATGAAAGATTTAGGGGAATTATGCTTCAAGGTCACATGGACCCTTCCGCATCCCCTCCCACCCTCCAGGCACACGCCTAACCATCCAACCACCTTTTTTTTTCCAAGTTTTTTTTTTTAGTTTTTTATATTTTGCTTATCCATCTTTCAAATAAATCAAGTTTTATAATTTTTAATTTATTTTATAAAAACATATCTTATTTTCACTTATTTTGAAAGTATACCAAATTAAAAAAATTTAATTTTCTAAATTTATTCATTTATTTATTTAATAGGTTTTTATTTTGTGCACAAATAAAATAAAATAAATTAACTTTTAATATATAAATACATTCCGTGATAATAATAATAATTTTAATAAATATAAAATAAATACTAATATTTTAAATAATATTGATTTCATAATAATTACTGTTATTTATAATATTTATACTTTTCATATTATAATCTTATTTTTACACTTTTATATTTTAAATTTTTATAAACCTATAATTTTGAAAAATAGATATTGATGGGGTTTGAAATAATAGGTGCCCAGGCCCAAGACGCAAGTCCAAACATTGGGATTAAAAACGGGCCCAGTACTAGCAATAGGCCCTTAATAGTATCCCCCAAACACAGGCCCAACTCACCCCTTTAAAAGACTGGTAACCCAAGGAATCTGTATTAGAGGAAAACACCCAATCTCCACCAATCAAGAAAGTAGGATATTTTCCAATTATTGCCCATCAATTATCCCTTATTAGTCAGTTTACAATAAGGAAAGAAAATCTCCCACCCAATTGGAGGAATATTGTATCATCCTCCAACAAGGAAAGATACTATTCTGTGTCATCATCCAACTATGAAAGTTATCATGATCATCCATTATAAATACCAGGCCACCCCATCGATGAAAGGTACACAGACTTATACACAAAACTTCATTCCCTAAGCAGTTGATCTTCTCTCCCATCGGAAGGAACTAACTTGTGCATCGAGAGGCAATTCGCCAGCCCTCCAATCTTGTTGCTTTCGCAAAGAGTCAATCGCCCAGAGATAGACGGCCGGCCCAATAAAGTCCGGAAGACGTCGCCCGCTCCCAAGTTAAAAAGCATCATCGCTTGGCAATCGCTATGGGAAACGACGCCTTACAAATAAAGTCGACCTCTTAGCGATCGAGGGTATCAACCTCAACATGCGCCAGGAGTAACGCCTAATCCTCCAAGGACGCAAGACCACCTGTGCGACGTGGATACCGACCCTTAGAGGCATCGCAGAGACCGCGGTGGCAACGCAGACGAGGTGGAGGCGCTCCACGTCACCAACCAACACTTGATGAAAGAGTTGGAACAACTCACCAGGTAAATACGATGCCCTCAGGAGACACGACAGAACCGAAAAGACCAAAACCCTGTTACCCGAGAAGAGCAACACCTCGGCCCTCGTCGAGAAGCGGATAGAGAAGGAGAAACTAGCCATACTAGGGAGCAAGATCCTACTAACCCCTGAGAGGATCGTGAACGAGGAGAGGTCGGGAGCAAGAGGTGTTCAGTGGACATCCAACAAGAAATCAACCACACGGCTGAAGTGGTAAAGGCCTGCCCGCCTACGGACGCCCCGGGCAATAACAAAACCGGGGAATCTCCATTCAATCAAATAAGGTGTCAGACTTCCCCCTTCCCAAGAAAGTTCGCATCGCCGCGTATCGAGACGCTCGACTCAACAAAAGACCCTATAGACCACCTCATGTACAAAAATTGGGATGGAACTACACAAATATCAGACCCCGTGATAACGTGTGCAGCCTTCTCGCTATCACACTAAAGGGCCCAAAGATCGCCGCTCACTTTAATGCACTCCCGACGCCTTCCATCCCATCGCTCAGCTTAACTATCCGGTCGCGATTCGCCTCCCACTTTATCGTGAGCAAGGACATAGAAGTCGAAGTTATCACCTTCTCCTCGACCAGCAAACAAAGCTCTCAAGAAAGCCTGAGGTCATATGTTCAGAGGTTTAACCACTGAGTCACTGGCAGGATATCTCTCGACTTCCAGAAGCTCACAAGGCCATCGCTTCATTGAAAGGCCGGGGTGCAATGAAGACCTACTGTTCTATCTCAAAGAACCTCAGTAAGCATGGCCGAGGTCCTCGCCAAAATAGAGAAGTATATCAACAGTGAAGTAGCCCTCCTGTCCAAGCAAAGAAGCTCTTCTACTCAAAAGGAAAAGAGCAGGGGTGATAAAAAAAAAAAAGAACAAAGCCCCAAGAGATAGGCAAACAGGGACAGATCCCCAAGGAGTTGCAGAGAAAACAAAGAGCAGTCTCTGATAAGACGAAGGAAAGTCAGAGATCGTAGGGTACCACCTCAACCTGAGTCAAGTAGCTAGCCGTATTTACCTCAAAGAATACACCCTCTGATAAATTTCATTGGTCGCAGTCCTACGCGAAGTGCAACATGAAAGGTTTCTGAGGTGGCCATCCCAGATGAAGTCAAACCCCGCTAGAAGAGACGACACCAAATACTGTGAGTTCCACAAGGGTTATGGACACCGAACAGATGACTGCATCCAGCTAAAAAAGGAGAATGAATACTTGATCCGACGTGGGCATCTCTGCCATTACGTGGCCTTAGAAGGGCAGGAGCGAGTCCAGCCACCACCACCTCGCTGCCGAAACCCTAGTTCAAGATAACCAATCTTTAGGAGAAACCTATGTAATCTCCAGGTTTCCATGATAGATGGCTGTCCCACCCCGTCAGTCGTCTCATCACCGTATCGGGGGAAACCTTAGAAGTACAAACAAAAGATCAAACTTCTACCGGATACTTACCATAGCATTTTCAGACTTCGACATGGAAGGCTGCCAACATCCCTATGACTACCCACTTGTGATAAAAACCATAGTAGCTAATAAAACGATCCACAGGGTCCTCGTCGACAATGGAAGATCGACCGACATCATCTTCGCATCAGCTTTCAACAAAATGGGCATTGGAAGGGAGAAGCTAGAGCAAGTCAACTTCGCTCACGGGTTCTAGAGAAAGAGCACCGCTTCGGTTGCATAACTAAGCTTACTTGGGAGACCCCCATGCCGTGCTACAAAGAACGGTGAGATCCTCATAGTAGATGCCCCATCTACCAACAACATGTTACTAAGTAGGCCTCTCTCGATACCATAAAAATTCGTTCCTAAACATCACATGGTTATCAAATTTCAATGAAAATGGAGTAGGAATAATTAAAAACCAACGCATAGTCGGGGAATGTTTTCGGCATCGATGAAGCAAAACCGCGATCAGCGAGCATCTGCATGGAATGAGCTTGACATGCGGTGAAGTAACCACCCGACACGCACCCTGAAAGAATTAGAGCTGTACAACTGATGACGAGCGGAACACCTCGTCCCAGGTCGAGTTAGCGAAGACATCGAAGCTCATGCTTTCTAGAGCGGAACATGGAAATTATTCGCACGAAACGAAGGGAAGACATGGGTGGGGTCGACCCGGCAGTGATCACCCATAGGTTAAACGTCAATCCCTCCTTTAAGCCGGTCAAGCAAAAGAGAAGGAGTTTTGCCCCATAAAGATAGAAGGCAATTAATGAAGAGGTCGGTAAGCTTCTCCAAGCAAAGGCAATCAGAGAAGTAAGAGTGCAAGATGGTTGCTAACGTTATTCGTCAAAAGCGAGGCAAGTGGCGGCTGCATCGATTTCTGAACATCAACGGGGCTTGCCCCGAATAATGGCTTCCGCTTTTCGAATTGATCTCATAGTAGACTCCACGGCCGGTCATGAACTCCTCAGCTTCATAGACGCCTTCTTGGGCTACAATCAGATCAGTATGGACCCCAGCGACCAAGAGAGGACCTCATTTGTCATTGGTCAGGGAACCTACTATTATAGAGTAATGCCCTTGAATTTAAGAATCACGAGCCACACGGGTGGTGAACGGGATGTTCGAGCAAAGGTGGGACATTTATGGAGGTATATATAGGCAGCTGACATCTTTGGTAAAATCGATAAAAGGCCCGAGCTCCACATAACCCGTATTGGCCAGGCGTTCAGTCTGGCTACAATATTAAGTTAAACCCAGTCAAATGCGCTTTCGGAGTCTTCGTCGGGAAGTTCTTAGGTTTTATAGTCAACGACCGAGGAATAGAGGCAAACCTAGATAAGATAAAGGTCGTGCTTGATACACTGCCTCCGTCAAACATTAAATACATTCAACGCCTGACAGGGAGAATAGTTGTGCTGGCTTAAGCCGTATCTGGGGCCAGCGGCAAATGTCGGCCTTTTTTCGGGTTACGAAAAGGCGCTGCCCGGTGGGATTCACAGCGCTGGCCCAGGAGGTGTTCACGGCCAGCTCAAAACCTATCGAGCTCTCCCCATTCTGGTAAGCCACTTGGGGAGAACTCCTCTCTCTCTACACAGTGGTTCGAGACTTGCAACTAGTCTTAGGCACCGGTAGAAACGGAATGAGTGCGATGACCAGATGCTATTGTGCGGTAGGAGCTTTGGGGAGCGAAGAGGTACCCAAGATGGGAAGCTGATCCTGGCATTGGTAACCACATCAAAAACTCAGGCCTTGCTTCTAAGCTCATACTTGTCCCGAAGTCCCCATCGAGATATCTGATGAAGCAAATACTACATATCACGAGAAACCTGCAGAGAGGAGTGATAAAGTGGGGAGTATAGAGTGAGTGGGTGACATCAGGTACAAACCAAGGAAAACGGTAAAAAGGCAAATCTTGGTAGATTTCATCATGGAATTCACTCTGGCCTGATCTGAAGGCTGGCGGCACCCAGACCTCCCGTCACCAGGGTGTCGGTCAGCGAGGCGTACTTGTAGGAAGCCCGGTGTAGGGCTGGTCGACCTCTCAGGGCCAGGATAGATGCGAATATGCCCTCCAGATTCGGCTTCAGGCCACACTCCAATAGCTGAGGCCCGAATGAAGGCTGTCAAGCTAGACTCGACCTCGCCCACTTCATGGGCGGATCGGCTAGAGGTGAAGCGGCGACTCCCGACTAGTGGTAAAACGAATAGAAGACTCCTCTGAGGCTAGAGGGGAAAGATGATCTTATATCTAAAAGGTCACGAGAGTTATACGAGTTCCACACGAGTTCGGTCGAGCATGTACGAGAGCGGAGAATTCAGGAGTTGATGCCTTAGCCGTGGCGACCTCACAAGAAGACACAGGCTGATGATACTATCGAGCGCCTTCAGAGGAACCCTCATTTGCGCATCGACAACGGAGAAGTCTCCCCTGTGATGTTCAAACCGAGCTGGATGGACCCCATCTAGGATTACTTGGTGGATGGTACATTGCCAAGCGACCCAAAGGAGGCGTCTAAACTCAGAGCGAGGTCGGCCCGAGATTCCATAGTTCATCGGGGGACCCTTTATAAGCGGGCTTCTCGCCCGTTCACCGAGTGCGGCGTGGGAAGGAAGACACCAATTACATGCACTCGGGGAGTACGAGGGGCATATGTGGCTTGGCCTTGTCGAGACACCCGGACCTTGGTGGGAAAACATTGTGAGGCAGGGATACTCTTGGCCCTGTGCTCCAAAACCTTCTGAAGCTGGCTAGAAAATGTAAAGCTTATCGGGGCATGTGCCCGGGATCTCTCATCTCTATCCCCGGCGTTGGCGTGATCCTAAGCCTGACCTTTTCAACAATGGGGGCTGGACATATTGGGACCCTTACCCATTGGAAGGGGCTAATGGAAATTTATCATTATGGCCGTAGACTATTTTACCAAATGGGCCGAAGCCGAACCCTTAGCAACAATCACATAACATAAGGTACCTGACTTCCGTGGAAGCTCTGCATAATATGCATGTTAGGGATCAGGGTCCTGTGTTAAATAATGGGAAGCAATTAAATGACCTAAGTTCGGGATTTTAAGTGTGAGCTCTGAATCGGGAACTACTATATCCCAGGCTCATCCGCATTCAGTAGACAAGCGGAGGTCCTTTATAAGGACTCTAAGGCAGCCACGAAACAATGAAGATCACAAGGAAAATGGATAGGAAATTACCTCCTCGAATTATTATGGGCTATCTGGGGAGCTTCTGTATAGTCGTGACTCGAGAAAACCACAATTCGCTACGGCCTTTGAAGCAATAGATCCGGTTGAGTAGGACTAAAATCTCCAAAGTTGAACTAGCGAACACTCGAGCAAACAAGGAGCTCCTTACTTTAAACACAGGATCTCACACAGAAGAAAACTTGAAGCGGGTGATTTATGCCCGCAGTAGGTGTTCGGAATCAACAAAATTTATATCCTAAATTCCTCCCTTTGTAGTAGCAAAATCTTACTTGAGTATAAGCGGTTCTAGGGGAGTCGAACTTCGAGATGGGTTTTTCTTAACATGAAATGATTCTGATGAAGAGGCGAAATGGTGAATTTTGTTTGGATTTTAAGGTGGTGGTGAAAGCAGTGAGAATTGTTTGGGAAATTGAAATTTAAATAAAATAAAATGTAAAAGAAGTATCCTTGAAGTGTCAGGCTGCTGGATTTGGGTTCGAAAAGTCACTGAGGGGTTCTCGGGTCCATTTCCTCGCGTTGGGGAGGATGACCTATAGTCATTTCCCGAATCGGATCTTCATGTGGCTATAAAAACTGAACCCTAATAAATTTCCTTTTGAAAGATGGCATTTATTGAACGTTAATGGCCTCAGTCAGTGAAACTTATCTCCATAACCCATCTTACAGTGACTAATAAATGGCGATAATGAATCTCGGTGGATCTGAGCAATAAGCATGCGAACCTAAAATATTGCCAAGTGCAGGTCATTAAGATGCATTGAAGGGATTTGAACCTAGGGTTGAGAGGGAAATACAATAACGACAGCAATCACAGGTCAAACTACCAGAAGCTCCACAGAACCTTTGAGACCACCTTTCAAATGGCGGTCGTCCTCAAGGATGAAGAGGGTTTAGCCACTCATCCTCCAAGTTGTCATCATCGGAGGGTGTTTGGCTGCCCAGAAAGTGAGAGAAAGTGAGGAAAAAGAGATAAAATAGAAAAGGAGCGGGAACTGCTGAAATGTTCCCACCCAGCAAAATTATATTAATGAAGGAGATGTCTCTGCCTTGTCCCCAGGGCTTTTATAGTGAACCCCGCTTTCCTGAGTACTAAAATAACATAGCAAACACTATTACAATGGGGCCAAAGAAGAAAACCAAAGGGAACAAAATGGATAAAGCTGGCGGGGAAGGTGAATAGTGCGGGAGGGTGAACAATCTTGCGGATGCAAATTCCGCGGGATGAGCAGTCTGACCCTCACGAAAATTTCGCGACCTGGAAATTTCTGTAGCTCGATTTCTTGGCATTTTATGCTCTTCTTTCCTTCTGGTCTCTAATCTACAATGCTAAGTTTGACTCGAATTCTTTATGCTTGGATTGACTCAACAATTTTGGGCATAAATAGCTTGTAAAAACTGCAAAATTTTCCATAAAATGCGATCAGTAGCATAGACGGGACCTTAATGTGCCAATTGGGTTAATTATGTTGATTAGTACATAAAAAGTACTCAAAACACACGCGAAACGGGGTTGAAAATAGCACTTTTGAGCACTAATCCACACCCCCAACCTACACATTTGCTAGTCCCTTAGCGATGAAAGAAAGAAAAGAAAGAAGAGCATCATAACGATATGAAATAATGTTCATAAAAATGGTATTTCAAAAAGGTTATGAATGAGTAATGCCTAACCCTCGATGAGAATCACTGAAACCCTTGCCCAATAACTATCTCGACAGAATGAATGCCATACAAAATGAGTATCAAAAGAGCCTCCTTCTTGGTGAATCAGCAGACTTCCACCAGCTTAAGTGTTTGTTTGATGGATTCTCGTAAATAATACCAAGCACTCTTCCCAAACTGACTCTTTGCCTCCACCTAGGACATTAACCAACCTAAATAGATCAGGACCCACTTTTATTCCACAACTATTTTTATGTTGTAGGGTGTAATCTTGAGGAATGTCGACCTCTCCCACGAAGTCATGTAACGAGGGATCTCTGGAGTGACTCCCGACCCGATTAAGGCTTAGGGCACCAAGTCATAAGGATCTTTTAACCACTAACTCTTTAGGTTTCATCCTGGACTTCGAATGATTTCGAAACTCAAGCACCTACAACTCGCTAAACCTCACCCGTTCGCCCCGTATGGCAATGGCCCAAGTGCAGACTCAAACCAGTTAGCTTAGGGCCATAAGTTTTAAGGAAACTTCGCCCGTATACCCCTCGGAAGCAATATAAGAAACCCGAGGAACTCATGCCAGATACCAAATATATATTAAAGAGAGAGAGAGTCTAAACGCCTAACGTTAGGCTGACTTATGGAAGTAAGAGGTGAAGGCGGGCGGCCAAGCAGCGAAGGAGGCTAGCCCCGGAGGAACGAAGAGTCGCCCGTGAGGAACGCGATCAGGGGCCCTTGAAAACACCTCAGTGCCCGCATCAACCTCATCCTCAGAAGCATATTTTTCAACCTCCTACGTCGAGGAAAGGCCCGGAAGTTGAACTGGAGTGCAGGAAAGCTTGGGAAGCAGACGCGTTGAAAGGCAAGCCACCTGAAAGCCCATTAGGTACAGGCCTCATCTTTAAGCTCTCTTATCACTTAAGCCCTCGGCTAGCTAGAGCCTCACAGCACCATGAGGTCCATCACGAAACTGGAGCTCCTTCGTCGGGCATTCCACGAGGAGTTACGCCTCGAGAGCCTCTTGAGGTGGGCTACTCAGGCCGTCATCTTGGCTTCTGAGGTCACCCTTGATGGCTGCCGGCGATTAGTGCCTAAAAAGTACAATTTTGAACCACATGTTAGATAGGTTTTGAGGTGTTTTTGCGCCGTAATCATGTCGTCGTCCCGATTGAGTGTTCGAGTCTTCTTAGTATCACTTATGCTAGTTTAGGAGTTATTTTTGGTATTTTGCGGGTTTGCACCTTTAGAAGTTGATATCGAGATGTATGTGAATCATGAAGTTTGAACTCAGTGTCCGATATCAAACCCGACCGAGATCAATGAAAAACTAAAGTAGTGAAGAAAAATTGATGCGTAGAAGGCGGGAAGCGATGCGTGAAGATCGACAAATCCCGGGAATTTCGCTAAGATTGCGAAAATTCATTTAGGATTGCGAATTCATGACCTTAGCGAGAATTTGTGATCTTAGCGAAAATTGCAATTACTAAGCTAGACCACGAAAATTTTCGGTAGGCCTTGTTCTAAGCGGAATTTACAATATTCATTACTCACGAAATTTAAGCTAAGCTAAGCTGAGGAAATTTAAGCTAGCCTAACAAAATTACTTGACCTTAGCGAAATTTTCTATTTTAAGCTATGCATGGTGATTTTAAGCTACCTAATAAATTCTTGATCTTCGTAGAAGATTCTTGCCTCGTCGTGTTTTGTATTAATGCTAACCCGACTCCAAATTTGGTGTATTACTCTCTTGTCCTTCTTGCAGAATTTGTAGGCTTTTGGGTATTTTCATGTATTGAGGTGGCTATATAAGCCTCCTTTTTGCCAATCAATAGAGGATTTTGGGAAATGATAATTTGGGGAAGAAGATTTTTTGTAAGTTTTCATTTTTGTAAATAAAGTCACAAATATTTAGTTAGGGTTTATTTTCCTCTCTTCTATATCCTCTTTCCCTTACTTTCTAGGCTTCGAACACCCTCTTGAGGATGGCATCTCAGAGATGCTTGAAACTAAGCCTCCTTTCTTTGAGGAAGGAAGCTAGCTTGGTGGTGGGGCATATGCATGTTGTCCTCTTGTCTTGAAAGTCACGGTCTTGTATTTATGGCCCTCATCTTCTCAAATTAAGGTTGAATAGCTTTGAATGTTATTGATTTGTGATACTCTCCATGCTTTAGGATACGGTGCATGCTTATTGCTAGATGCCTTGTGGTTCATTAGATGGTCTTCACGAGCCTACGAAATGATATTTAATGCTAGGGTTTTTCAAACTAAAAAAGGGCCATAATTTGCATCTCTTTGTGTTGACTTAAATAGGAGGAGTTGTTTTTAGGGTGAGATTTGCTAGTTAAACATAAGATCAGTTATGCCGGGGTATAGGTTGCTTGTCATAGCAGAGGATAAAACAAAGACACTTGTTTGCCTAACTTACCAAGTTAGTGACCTAAATCTTCAAAGTTAACTTTTTCACACTTTACTTTTAGTTTTACAATTTCTCGGTTTTCAACCTACTTCCTTGTTTTTTGAAGCAAATCCGAAAAGTCGAATAAGCCTTACCTTCTTGCACTTATGCGAATCATTTCTAGGATGAAAACCCATCCGTGTTCGACCCTAGACCACTATCTTGCGGTAGCTTGACTACGGTAGTAAGACAAGTGTATATAAATTTTTGTTGATTTTGGCTTCGACTCTTGTGTACGAATCAAATGGCGTCGTTAGGGGATGGTGCCAAACTACTAATGGTAAGTTGAAGTGTACTTGTGATCAACATCACAAGTGGAGGTAACCTTTTTACCCCTTTTTTGTCACTCGATTTAGAGCGCGAGTTTTCTTCACTTTGCGATGGCGCCTTGTTTTTGCTACGATCGGTTTAATTCTTGTAGTTGTTTAACCTTTTTGTAAGCTTTGTTGGTGCTCTTTGCTGTCTCTACAATTTGTAATAGGTTGTTTATGCAACAGGTGGGATAGAGACACATCGGGTAGTTGCATAGAATGAAGTACTGGCTGACCGAGTTAGTGAAGTCGGTGTACATGCGATACCGTAGGATCCAGTACGAGGAACAGTAGTGACGAAGACCCCGTGAATCAATGCCTATAGAACCATGAGGATCACATCCACCCTCCTAGAGTTAGTGCCTAAATCTGTATCATTCCTCCTGGCGAAGATGTAGCGGTGAGGCCATATTTGAGTACCCACACTCCCCACGTATCATGGTATGGAAAATGAAAATTCATACACACACTTTCGTATTAGGGATTTTGAGGAAGTGCACTTTACCTTTAAGGAAGGTCGATGGACATGGATTTTACGAAGCTAAGCTTCATTCCATTGACTCTAAAGGACAAGGCGAATAGCTCCAACTCATTGAGGCTAGAGGCAGGTCTAGAAATTGGGGGTACATTTGCGGGGCGGGAGGATCACGAAGAGTTCTTCGATTGCTCATAAGACCAACAATTTGAAGAGACAAATTTATACTTTTGCAGCTCATGATGGTGAGAGATTTTACCAGTGTTGGGAAAGATTTATGGAAACCATTAGTGCCTGTCCACACCATGAGTTTAATACATGGATGTTGGTGAACCACTTCTATGGTGGTATGTCTCCTGCCATGAAACAATTGCTGAAAACTATGTGTGGGGGTAACTTTTTGAGTAAACATCTACGATGAAGCTATGGATTTTTTGAACTATGTAGGCTGAAACCTCGAAGCTTGGGATGAACCTAGTCTAGGGAAGTTGTTGAAAGATTGGGGCCATTGAACCACCCAGAGGGAGACAAGTACGTATTTTCTGAAGACACAGGGATAAAAGCAAAATTGATCAGTTTAACTCAAAGATTGGATGATCTGGAAATGAAAATCCAGCAAGAAATACAAATAGTAAATGAGTTATCTTCATCGATTTTCTTGCTTGATTTTTCGATCAAATAGTACCACACGAGGAGCAGCGCAGAAACATGCCCATGCCATAGAATCAAAATAAACTACCCATGATGCTCCATATGGTAACACTAACCCTAATTGGAGAAATTGTCCAAATTTGTCATGGAAATCAAACCCTTGCATATGCCCCTCAAGAACCTGGCTTGGCTGATTTAGTTTCCATTTCAATACAACTTGACCCTTATCCACTTTCATCTCTGTTGAGCGAGTGATCCAAAATTTGAGGTAAGGTGGTAGGCAACTTTGTTGAGGAACAAAAGGAATCAATGTGCAAGCGCTGCAAAAGGATTGATGCGGTGAAAAATACGAATAAGAAGAATAGATGGGCTTGAGGGCTTAATCTAAACCCGAGAGAAAATTGATAACCTACAGTATTCGATCACCAAGATCCAACAGTTAATGGAGTACGAAGAGGAAAGGTTCCTTCCCAAGCGATTATAAACGAAAGGGGAATCCATGAGGTAGGATCATCCGACAATTCGAGAATGGATGAGGTGAAGGCTATAATACCTGAAGTGGAAAAGAGGTTGATGACCACATTGCCCCGAAACTTTGTTGAAGAATCGGCGGGGGAGAAGAATTGCGATGCGAGCATATTCTCTAAAGGAAGGATTGATAATCTGCATACCACCTGCATTTCCCTGAGCACTTAAAGGTAAGAAGAAGAGCGTCTCGTGACCAGGGCATTTTAGGAGTCTTAAAATGAGTGAAGGTTAACATACCTCGTGGACATAATCAAACAAGTCCACTGTTTATGCAAAATTTTGAAAAGATCTTTGCCGCGATCAAGAAGGGATTAGGCATTGAGAAGAAGGCATTTCTCTTGAACAAGTCGATGCCGTAATCAGCGAATGCCACAGTAATGCAAAGTCAGGATCTCCCGCAATTTCGATCAATATTGGTGGGAATTGCATAGATAAGTCATTGCGGTTGGGTGAGTGTGAACTTTGTCTGCGTATTCATTGCTCTGGCTTGAGTTAGGTTTAGGTGAACAACTACTGACATCACCTTATCATTGGCCAGATAGATCGGTTAAAATCCACTAAGGGGATAGTTGAGGATGTCTTGGTGAAAATAGGCAAATTCTACTGCCATTAGATTTTGTGATGCTTGACAACGAGCTGATAGCGAGTGAACCGATCGGGTACCAATCATCTAAGGAAGACCATTTCTTGTACGGCCCGATGCAATCATCAGCTGCCCAGAAATGAGTCATGCAAGCTTACCTTTGGTAACATGACCTTGGAGTTGAACATATTTCATTTGAACAACAAACATAAACTTACAGAAATGAAAATCAAATTTAAATGAAGTTGTTTTAAATGGTCGACATGCGGGAAAACAAAGTGTCGGGAATTGCAAGGAATAGGCGACGAGGAGATGAAGAGATATTAGTCCTGCCTTGACACCCACACTACAAGCCAATTGATCAATTCAAAATCCATCGCGAGGACCGAGTCAACAATTGGACGCCCGACACTGTAAGGTTAGCCCGGGCTGCTGCGGGGGTTGAGAGATCATTCTCCTTGACCCTCCTTGAGAAAAATTTTGAAATTAAACTGGTTTGGTGTTCCCAAAAACTGAATTGCAGTTCAACATTTTTACTTTTTGTTTTAAATCAGTCAATTTTAATACTTTTGGTTATTTTATTTTTAGAAAATTTTTAACTTAACAGTTTTTCATATTTAGTAATTTTGTATACATCTTATAGTATTTTTGTATTAAATTTTAATTATAGTTTTATATAATAATTTTTATTATAAATTTTAATTTCTTATAGTATCAATATATAACTGCGAAATTTGATTTACGGATGGAGGTGAAACGAGGTTTAGGCGGAGTCGCTAAAATAAGCGAAAAATGGTGTAGGTGGACCCAGCCGGCTCTGCCCAACTATTTAAACTGGGAGGGGTTGGCCGTTAGATCACTTCATGTTCTCCCTCCCCATAGCGAGGCGCCTGGTCCTTCACTTAGCGTTTCTTGAGCCATCCATGCCTGACGTAGTGGTTCTGTAGTGCGCTCCTTGCCGGCGGGTGGCGTGACCCGGAGCCACCACCCACATTGGCCAGGTGGGGAGCCACCCGATCTCTGGGAGGCCGTGACGAGCCAGCCACAATGTCGAGCCCTGCGACTCTGCGCCTGCTGTGCATTCTGTTCACTACCCGATGGCCCGGCCCCTACGACCAGCACGTGCTCACATTCGCGCAGCTGCGGCGCACCCTGATTGAGCCACGGTCATTCAACGTACCGGGCTTGCCTGCTGCTTAGTATGCTTGCCACTGCGAGCTTTGGTAGGCTTCAACTGTAGGTGCGCACGACCACGATTTTAAATGACTACGGGCAGCCCGGGATCGAGAGGAGTTGACTGGAGTGTCACTCCATCTTTGCGGCGGTGCCAATGACTCACACAGGTCTTCCTCGTGTTCAGGATCGGAGGAGGAGCCTCTGGCGACATCAGCATCTTTGGATGTGTTGGCTGCCGACAGCGTGATCCTGAGACCCACCATACCCGCGGTAGTGAGGTGAGTTGGAGTTTCTTTATGATTTTGTATAGTTACCGGCTTTATCAGCGCCTGCAATTTTGATTAGGATTAAGTGTATTAGCCATAGTAGCGTTGATATTTTTTGTATGTTTAGCTTTGGTGTGCATGTACTAGCCATTTTGGCTATATCAAAAGCTATTAAGTTTATATCTATCTATTTTGTACATATCATGTTTTTGTGCCTTTACCATGGGTATTTGTTTTCTTTTTCAATTGAACAAAAGTGAATTGCTACAATTGAATGATTGAATTGCTTTGTTAGGCAATTGAATCACTTGTTTGTCACCTTTATGTTGAAGCGAATTCCATGCTTGAAACAATTTTTGGTCAATTACAGTTCCAGCATGCTCAACTTGGAAATTTCTCCCTTATGCTAATTCACACCTTTGCCTCAGTTATTTGATAGAGGTGTGAATTTGTTTGCTTCCTTTCGCTTTTTACTGCTAGGCCTTAAGCATGTTGTGACTAGGATAGGTTTGTGTGCCAATACTTGAGACCAATGTTGTCTTCCCGAAAAAGAAAGAAAAAGCAAAAGAAAGAAAGAAAGAAGAAAAAGAGAAAAATAAAGTAGTGAAGTTTTGCCTTGAAACTGAGCACGGTCAGGGTGTAATGGCGAAAGCCTTTAAAGCCAGTGCTACTAGTATAATTGGTTGGGAGTCATCGATTTAGTGTTCGTTACATGGGTGGATAGGTAGAGTCTAACGATTTGTAGGTGCTTGATTTTCGAAGTCATTCGGAGTCCGGGGTGAAGCCTTTAGAGTTAGTGGTCAGTGATCCTTTTGGCTTGATGCCCTAAACCTTAATTGGTTGGGAGTCATCGGTGGACCCCCGTTACACGGACTTTGGTGAAGTCGAATTTTTAAGCATTGCATCCTACAATGTAATTGAATAAAGAAAGAAGTGCGTAGCTATCCTTATCTAGGTTGTTCAACAGCTTAAGGCCATGTCAGTGCTAGGTTGGGGGGAGGGGACAAATTTTTCAATTTATTGGCGTAATCTGGTTATATAAAGAACTATTAAACTTCGGTGGAAATTCAAGTTGAGAATCGTGGATCCAAGATTGACCTAGAATTATTCTTAATATCGTTTGGTTCTTTCATATCGGTTTACAACTTTGATATCAATTTTTCATTTTAAGACAATGTTTATATGTACATGTGTACCTTTGAATCATAACCTTTTGAAAATCACCACATTACTCCTTTTGTTTTTGCATTGCTAGGGACTATGACGTTTCGGTTGGGGGGATGTGATTAGTGCCCAAAAAGTACAATTTTGAATTTATATTAGATGGGTTTGAGTGCTTTTTGCGCACTAATCGTGTCATTAATATGGTGAAGTGTTCAAGTCTTCTTAGTATCACTTATGCCGTTTAGAGGGTTATTTTTGGCTGTTTGCGGTTTTTGCACACTTTAGAAGTTCAATGTCCCTCGAGATGTATGTGAATCATGAAGTTTGAACTCAAGTATCGACCATCAACCAGCGAGAATCAATGAAAAGCGAGAGGCGAGTGAAGAAAAAATTGATGCGGTAGAAGGCAGGAGAGCAATGCGTGAAGATCAATGAAATCGAGAATTTTGCTAAGATTGCGAAAATTTATTTGGGATTGCGAAAATTCGCAGCCTTAAGCGAAAATTTGCAATCTTAACAGTACATTTTCGCTAGACCCTGGAAATTTAGCTGAGCCTTTGTTCCTAGCGAAATTTTTAATCATTTTCGTACTACGTAGAAAATTTAAGCTAAGCTAGCGAAATTTACGTAACTCTTGAGTGCAGTACTGTGAGAATTTTCTATTTCGTATGCATGGTGATTTCGCTACCTAGCGAAATTCTTGATCTAGCGAGGGAATTTGCGCCTCAAATGTTTTTTGTATTTAATGCTAACCGACTCCAAATTTGGTGTATTACTCTTGTCCTTTAACTTAGCCAAATTTGTAGGCTTTTTGGTATTTTCATGTATTGAGGTGGCCTATATAAACCCCTCCTTTTTTTGTAATCAATAGAGAGGATTTTGGGAAGCAATAATTTGGGGGAGAGAAGATTTTGTAAGTTTTCATTTTTGTAAATAAAGTCTCGTATTTTAGTTAGGGTTTTATTTTCCTCTCTTCTCTCTCCTCTTTCCCTTACTTTCTAGACTTCCAAACACCCCTCTTGAGGATGACTCGAGATGCTTAGCCCCAGCCTCGGCTTTCTTTGAAGAGGAAGGAAGCTGGCTTGGTGGTGGGAGCATGTTGTCCTCTTATCTTGAAAGTCACGAATCTTGTATTTATGGCCCTCATCTTCTCAAATTAAGGTTGAATAGCTTTGAATATTGATTTGGCGATACTTTCCATGCTTTAGGATACAGTGCATACTTATTGCTAGATACGCGTGGTTCATTAGATAAGTGCTACGAGCCTACGAAATGATATTTAATGCTAAGTTTCAAACTAAAGGGCCATAGCTGCATGCTACCGTGTTGACTCAAATAGGAGTTGTTGTTAGGGTGAGGTTGCTAGTTAAACATAGATCGAGTTATGCGGGGGACTATAGGTTGCTTGTCATAGCAGCGGATAAACAGGACACTTGTTAAATACTGGCTTACCAAGTTAGTGACCTAAATCTTCAAAGTTAACTTTTTTTCACACTTCACTTTTAGTTTTTACAATTTCTCAGTTTTGACCTACTTCATTTGTTTTAGGCAGGTAAAGTCGAATAGAAAGTCTTACCTTCTTGCACTTATGCAAATCATTTCTAGGATGAAAACCCATCCCGTGTTCGACCCTAGACCACTATCTTTGCCATTAGCTTGACTACGGCGTGGTAAGACATAGGTGTATATAAATTTTGTTGATTTTGGCTCAGCCCTGCGCCAAGCGCAGATCAGCGACTCCTCTATGGCCAGCGCGGCAATGCCGGTGATAGCCCGCATCCTTTTAGGCCTCGCGCAACATCCTCGGTACGCCTCGCGCCAGAGAGCATGTGCTTCATGTCGGACACAGTAAGCTCACGAGGTTCCTCAGTCAGTTCCCTTATCTGGGCTTGAAGACTAGCCCTCTCGGAGGTCAGGGAAGCAACCTTAGCCTTGTAAGTTCGCCTTGAGGCGAGACCTCGTGGGTGGCCTCCTTGCCAAACCTTTACATAAGTAACCACTGTAAAAAAAACAACAAACAAAAAGCAAAAGTCAGCTAACCAAGCGAAACAATAAAGAAAAGATCGTGAAGCACTTGGACGTACATAGGCGGTTTCCTAAAGCAGAAGAGCCAAAGCCTCCTCGACGGGCAAGGCACCCACCCTCCTGAGGTCGGAGTCACTGATTCGTGCCACAGTAGGGGTGTCGGAATCAACAATATTTATATCCTGGCTCCTACTTTGCTTGGTAACAAAGCTCTTGCCAGTATAGTGTCCCCAGGAATTAGAACACAGGGATGGGTTTTCTTCGCACAAATGACTTACAGTGATATGAAAACTGGTGAATTAGGTTTTGGATTTTAAGGTTTTGTAAAAACATGGGGGTTTTGATGGTGAAAACTGGAAATAAAGATGAAGTAAAATAAGAAAAAGAATAAAAGATGTCTCCTTGAAGTATCAGGATACTGAGCTTAGGATTATAGGGCAACTGAGGGGTCCTCGGGTTCATTTCCTTGCGTTGGGATGATGACATATAGTCATTTCCCTAACCGGATTTTCATTTAGCTATAAAACCTAACCCAAAATATTTATCCTTTTGAAAAATGGCATCCTGCGGCCATCGATGGTCCGCAAACCGATGAAGAATAAGTCTCTGGACTCCCACTTTCAATGGAGTCGTAGGGTAACTAATGAATATCGGTGGATCTAACAATAAGCATCCCTTTGAACCTGAAAGCTGCAAATAATAGCCATTCAAGGAGAGGATAAAGCCTACGGTTAGAAAGGGAACAGTGGCGCGGTGGATACTGCGTGAAGAGCAGTGGACCTCCGGTGGCTTCCGGATCCTGCGCGGTATACCGCGAGGAGGAAGGGTTTTAGCCGCTCATCCTCCGAGTTGTCATCCTCGGAGGGTGTTTGGAAGCCCAGAAAATAGAAAAGAAAATGAAAGAAAATGAAGCAAAGAAAAAGCGGGAAAACGGGAGAGCTAAAAGCTTCTCCAAAAATTTATTGATGAAGTGATTGATTGTTACAAACGAAGCTCTCACCTATATAAATGAACTAGGAAATGCAACTAGACAAGAAAACTGTACGAGGGTGAAATAGAATAAAGCAGGGTCAGTGTACAAATGATGAAAATTCCATGCTGTGTTTGCATGAAGTAGCTATGATAAGTGAAAATTTTCTATCATAGCGAAAATTCTCTATATAGTGAAAATTCGCTATATAGCGAAAATTTCGCTATGATAGCGAACTTCCAACGTAGTGCAATTTTGGCACTATTCATCCTTTGTTGACTCTTTGTTCCATTGCTCCACCTAACGCTACTCATCGATTCATGTATTTTTACTTTCTTTTCCTTTTTCTGATATTCTTTTCTTCTGATTTTTGATCTGTAATGCTGAGTTAGACCAGAATTCTTCATGCTTGGAATGACTCGACAAACTTGGCATTAAAAGCTTGCAAAAACTGCAAAATTAGCCACAAAATATGATCAGTAGTACGATAGGGACCCGAACATGTCAATTGGGTTAATTATAACAATTAGTACACAAAAAGCGCTCAAAACCTATTAAAAATAGGGCTCAAAATAGCACTTTTTGGGCACTAATCACACCCCCAGACACATTGCTGGTCCATGCTTGATGAAAGAAAAAGAAGAGGAAGCATCTGAAAACAATATGAAATAATGTTCACAAAAATGGTATTTCAAAAAGGTTGTGAATGAGTAATGCCCTAACTTTAAGTAAGAATCATTAAAGCCTTGTCAATAATTATCTTGAGAATGAATGCCATACAAAATTGAGTATCAAAGAGCCTCCATCTCGGTGAATCAGCAAAAACACTTTTGAAAATCTAAGTGTTTGTTTGATCGTTCCAATGATAAAGCGCAAAGCTGCACTCTCCCCCAACCTAGCTCTTTGCCCCTGACCTAGCACATGCTAACCAACCTAAATAGATCAGGACCCACTCTTATTCCACAACTTTTTTTTTGTTGTAGGGGTGCAATGCTTAGGAATCGACCTCTGAAAGTCCGCCAGCGGGGATCTCTGGAAGTGACTCCCGACAAATTAAGGCTTAGGGCACCAAGTCATGAGGATCTTTCAACCCTGCTCTTCGGGTTTCACCCAGGACTTCGAATGATTTCGAGACTCGGCGCACAACTTGCTCAACTCCACCTATCCACCCGTGTAGCGAGCCGCGGTCGGTGGCTCCCGACCCGATTGGCAGGGCGCCGGGCTTTAAAGGCTTTCGCCGTACCCCTCGGACCGTGCTTTCGGGTTTCAAGGCAAGCGTTGCAATTTTCTTCTTTCTTTCTTTTTCTTTTCTTTTCTGTTCTTTTCATTTCGTTTTATTTTGGAAGACATTGGCCTTCTATTCATGGGGGTCCTTGGCTTTATTAAAGGTCAAGCGAAACTAGGGTAGGTTGTGCAAGTAAAGGAGGTTGCGCTTGGAGTTTTCGGCCTATCATTGAAACCTAATGTGTTGGTGTGTGTGGTTAGCTAAAGGTGGAAGAAAAATGGTCGAAAGCAACAAGAGTTCAACTGATCATCCACTCAACTAAGCATGAAACCAATCTAACAACAATAGAATTGGACAGTGCTTCAATTTTTCAAACTACAGGTTAAGCAGAACAAAAAAAAATATTTGGATGCAAAATGGGTCCAATTTTTGAAAAACTAAGTTGTATAGTATAACAGCTTCACAAAAAAAGAAACCCAACAAGCCATTGAACATCACAAAATGGGCTTGCTCAAAATAGTAACAAAAATATAAGTGCAAAAACCACTTCCTTCAAGCAACTCTCCCCACGACAAATATCTGCATTCTTAGGCAATGGGGCTCAGAGATTGGAAAGTTAGGGAAGGAAATTATTCCCTCATGATGAGATGTGATCTTTTTGGATAGGAGACTTTGAAAACTTTCCATCGACACCTTATTCACTCCGTTTGGGCTTCAAATGAACAAGTTAGAAGAAGAAAAGAGAGAAAAAAGAGTGACCAGTTTGAGTATTTTGAAAATTTCACTTTCATAAAAATTTTAGAAGTGTTATTTCTGGCTAGATTTAGATTCTACACTCTCTAATCTTTCCAACGGTACCAAAAACGCCTAAAACGGAGTTAAGATGAAAAAGTTATGAGCGAAACAAAATCGAAATTAAGTATGAATTAGTAGCGAAAATTTATCTATCGAAATTCATGCTTGAAAATTTCACATATGAAAGACTAAACTGTGTCTGAAATTTTCGCTTTACACATAAGCATTTTTTTTTGAAAAATAAAATAAAATAATTAATAATAATAATAATAATAATAAAATAATAAAAATAAAAATAAAAACTTTTTTTTTGAGAGACAAATTTTTTTGATAAAATGAAAAAAAATAAAATATATATATATATATATATATATATATATATATATATACTGCTATATATATATATATATATAATTTTTGAAAAAACGAAAAATAAAATAAATAAAAAAATTAATTTTTTTGTGTGGTACAACGATTTTATTTTATTTTATTTTTTACACTTTACTGTTACCTATTTTGTCTTTTCTAGGGAACATCCGTACATGATTTTCGCTATGTAGTGAAAATTTTTGCTATGCTTGATAATTTCGCTATTGTGTGAGCCCCCAGATTATTATGTGAATTTACGCATACTTGAAAATTTACATGAACCTAGAAAATTTATTATAATCTTGAAATTCTCCCTATTTGCTCAGTTGCTTCGATCTTCATTTTGCTTCAAAATTTTCACTAGAACTGTAAAAATTAATACAAGAAAATTAAGAAAAATTACAGAAAAGTAAAAACAAGCTAGAATAGTTAACTTAAAAAATTAGGAAAATCTAAAAAAAGAAAACTTATAAATCCAAGTAAAAAAAATAAAATAAATTAAAATAAAACAAGAAAATTAAAGCAAAAGTGGGGAGGTATGCTCTGAACCCTCATAGGCCTTTGGAGCTACTAGAGGCGGTGGAGCTTAGAAATGTCGAGGTTCGAGATTGCTCGAATCGAGCCATTTTAGAACCATCCACTATGCCATGCAACATAAGAAACTGCCAAAGTTTTTGATGTAGTGGCAAAATTCTGTACAGTGGCCACTAATCTCTTGAAGTTTTGCATGGCGGCGTGATGAAATTTGGACTTAACTTTGGGAGGCAGTGTAGTGTGAATTGTCTTTGTTGGCGGGGTGTGCTTTGGAGTCTGAGAGACAATGGGCTATTGGTGAACTGGGTAGTGGGCTTTTGGGGCTCTTTGCTGCTTCCTTTCCATTACTTTCCTCACTTTCTGACAAGGGAAGGATTTCTTCTTCTTTTCCATGGCCCATATCTTTGCACCCTAATTGTGGGGCATCCTGTAGTTCCTCAAGAGGAGCTTCTGTTGGTTCCTCTTTCAATTCCTCCTGAAGTTGCGATTGAGCTGTTCACGAAAATAATTATTAGTCGGGCACCGCTTCCTCAGTTACTCCTCCTCTTGATGAAACAGGCGGTTGTGAGCTTTGAGATGGATTAACTGCGAGGATGTCAAATTTTTAATCAATTTAAAACTGGAACTCATCGATTCCTTGTTCGAGAGCTCTACATTGTGTCGGTTTCTTTTTGATTGGCACAGACTGATCAACGGCCTTTGCTCCCTCTATGAAATTATCCACTAGTTTGCTCAAGTTCAGGATGGCTTGTTCAACAGGGGATGGGGTTGGTGGTTGCTGCTGCTGAGAAGTGGGGGCATAATATGGAGGTTCAGGAGGTGCATATTATGGAGGTCTTGGTTCCCATGAGGAATTTGTGTGATTCCCCCAACTATGGTTGTAAGCACTACCATGTGGTGAACTTCGTCCATTGGTTTTCTATAGTCCCTCATGGACTATATTCATTTGGATTCCTCTCCCACGGGTTCAGCGACTTTGCCATGGGTGGTTTTACGTAATCCCTCGTGGACATGTGGCTCTAGAGTTTCTTTCTCCACGGGGGTACTCACTGTCTGTTCTCCCCCTTAGGTGTTCCATTTGATTCTGGATTCAAGCCTTGGAACATGGATTGCTATGAGAAAAAAGCAGGGCAACCTGAGACGACACAAAACAAATCAGGGCAACTTTTTTTTTTTTTTTTCATAGTGAATTGAAATAAAAAAAAATAGCCGGCTAATATAAAGGGATACCAATACTTGTGATGGGGATCCTGAAGTGTTCACTTTGACCGTCAAATGCACTTAGGCACCATCCCGACATGGCGCCATTTGATTCGTGCCTGATAGAGTGTCGGAATCAACAATATTTATATCTAAAAGCTCCTGCTGGCTGGCCCAGCAAAGCTGCTGCGGTATAGTGGTCTGAGGTCGAACACGGGGATAAGTTTTCTTCGCACAAATGACTTACAAAGGATACTAAAAACCTGTGAATTAGGTTTCGATTTAAGGTTTTGCAAAATAGGGGGTTTCGACAGAAAATCGGAAATAAAATGAAGTAAAATAAGAAATCGAATAAAAAGATGTTCTCTCAAGCATCAAGACATCGAGCCAGGATTCTAGGGCAACCAGGGTCCTGATTCATCTCCTCCCACGAGATGACATATAAATAGCTCCCAACTTATCTTCATTTGAATATAAAACCTAACCCAAAATATTTATCCTTTGAAAACTATGATTCATCAAGCAACGTTATCACCGACAAGAAGAATAAGTCCTCTTGACTCCTCAATGGTCGTAGAGGGTAATTAATGAATACCGCTGGACTAACAATAAGCATCCACCTAACCCCTAAAAGCTTAATAACAATAGCCACGAAGGAGATTCAAGGATAAACCTTACAACATAGAAAGGAACACAAGGACGGCATGGATGTACTCGTGAAGAATAGTGGACCTCCGCAGCCTTCAGATCCCGCAGATCCAAAGAACACCTTTCCCGTCTGGGAGGAAGTGGTTTTAGTGAGCCATCCTCCGGAAGTCACATCCCTGAGGGTGTCAAGGCACTTGAAATAGAAAAGAAAATGAAAGAAAACACAAAGAAAGGAAAACTGGAGAGCAAAAGCCTCCAAAATCTATTGATGAAGTGATTGATTGTGCCATAAACCTGACTCTCATACTACCAGAGTGAAATTACAAAAAAACTAGAAATTAAAAGCTATAACAGGGTAGAAATGAGAAAACAAAAATGTGGTCGCTTCAGATGACAAAAAATGTATAAAATCTGCCATGCCCGCAATTTTTATATATAAGATAGCGAATTTTCCAATAAGAGTTAAATTTTGGCACTGCTCATCATCGTTTGGCTCGCTCCATTACTCCTTGCCGCTACTCATCCGATTCATGTATTTTGCTTTCTTTTCCTTTTCCTCGATATTCTTCTTATGATTTTTGATCCGTAATGCTGTCCGACTGCACCCTTCATGCTTGGAATGACTCGACAAACTTGGCATTAAAACTCTAAAAACTCCAAAATTAGCCACAAAATATGATCGCAGTACACAGGGACCCGAACATGTCAATCAAGTTAATTATAACAATTAAGCATACAAAAATCGCTTCAAAACCTATTAAAAATGTGGCTCAAAATAGCACTGGGGGCACTAATCACTGCTGTGATGGAGGAAACAACCCCGACAAATAGCCCGCATGAGAAAGCAGAGTCCCCATCCCCGCAGCCTCAAAGCAACCATGACTCCCGTCACCTCGTCCGGGAAGAATACGAGTAGGAGCGGCGCCTCGCGACGGGGACCTGCACCGGGGCCAGGAGAACCTCAAAGGGGGGCTCATCCGCCCTCCCCAAAAAGTCTCCAGCCTTGACGGCGGACAAAGGCGAGGAAGAGGCCCCCACCTTTAGGATCTTACCCCAGCAGAGAGGTGGGCGGCAACCTCCGCAGCTCCTGAGGCTCGCTCATGCTCCTTCTCTTGCCGCACTTCCAGCAGACCCAAGCTCTCCCGTGTAGGCTTCTGGCAGCAAGGGGCCCAAATAGGAAGGTGAGGGAAGATTTGGGACCCGGAGGCTTCAAGGACGGAGAGGGAGAGGATCTCAAAATGAAGTCGCAGCCCCGCACCAGATGATCCAGAATATCCGACCCGATGAGCTCTAACAGCGTTCGGGCGCACTTCACTAGTTTTCCGCTTCACCACCTCGTCCTCGTAATGAGATCGGGCCGGCACCAAGGCCATATGCGACCGCAAATGGCCGAAGCATCCTATGACCTCTGAAAACTAAAACAAACCAAAACGAAGGAGAACTCACCTAGGTTCTCGGGGGTAGTTCAAACGGTAGGAACACCAAGTGTGTCCTCTCGATCAAAGGGATTGTACTCCCAATGACGGCCACTAACAAAAAAATAACGTTCCTTCCAGAACTTGTGCGAAATGATCAACTTGGCGTTAGAG
Organism: Tetrastigma voinierianum; assembly: GCA_016808115.1. Lineage (NCBI taxonomy): Eukaryota > Viridiplantae > Streptophyta > Magnoliopsida > Vitales > Vitaceae > Tetrastigma > Tetrastigma voinierianum. The sequence continues at coordinate 336,861 of JAEQBH010005213.1, forward strand.
CACTTGGAGATATAAAGAAAGCCATCGGCGGCCTCCTTTACACTGAAGAAGTCTAAAAGTAGGGCAATATTGGGAACACCCAGCTCATTCCTGTAAATCACTAATACCCACCGTAACACCCTGTAAGTCGGGAAAGCCGAGGGGGCGCATCAAATGTCAGAGCCCTTTATAAAAGGATGCAAGGGGAAGCTGATTCGTGCCACCTGTGAGGGGGTGATCCGAATCAATAATATTTGTATTCTATTTTCCTCCTACTCGTAGTCAAGCTACCGCAAGATAACGCTTCAGTAGCTCTAACATGTGGATGGGTTTTCATCTTACAAATGACTCGTATTATGATTCAAAATGGTAAGGCTTTCATTTGGATTTTCGGATTTGCATTAAAAAGTATGGTTGGTGGTGTCACTAAGCTAAGTGAAGCAGTTTAAATTAAGATGTAAGAAAAAGAAATACCTTGAAGCTCGGGTCACTAGTTTGATATGATGCGGTTGTAGAGGTGTCCTCGGGTTATTTCCTCGCATTAGGACAAATGACATATAGTCATTTCCAAAACCAGATCTTTGTTTAACTTTAAAAACCAACCCTTAGTAACTATCCTATCTGAACCAAAGCATTTACTAAGCATTTAATGTTTCAGCAGTTGAAAATACAACATTTAACCTACTTTCAATGGTCAGAATGACATTCAGAAAGAATGTCGCTGTATCTACCATTAAGAATACACTCCGAACCCAAAGCATGCTATCAATTGTAAAGAAAATACATTAAATAGCTTTTAAAACCTAGTTTGGAAAGTTTGAAACACAAAAATGCGCACCGCTTCATGAAAATGTGTAGGAACACCCGCAACCCTACATCAACCAGCTCTAGCAACCCTCCTCTTCAAGGTTTTATGGCTTACCAAACATCCTTTGAGCTGGCTATCCCCAAAGGGGTGTGTTTCAAGTGCCCTAGAAAATGAGAGAAAGAGGAGAGAGAAGAGAGAAAATGGGAACCAAAAACAGGGGCTGAGCAAAAGCTGCGTGAAATGAAAAGTTAGGTTACAATATGTCCATAACATGGCTTATATAGCCTTACAAAAGATGTGAAATACCAAAATAACCAAAATAATATGATTACATTGAGGGCAAAAGAGGAATTACACAAAACGGGTCGTTTTGGACTACAAAATAGGAACAAGATTTTCGCTATAGTACGTTGAATTTCGCTATCATATAAAATTCGCTATGATAGCGAAATTTCGCTTATCATAGCGAAAAATACAAAAGATACAAATTCAAATTTTGCTAGGCACAATTTTACTTATGATAGCGAAATCTTCGCTATCATAGCCAAAAATGTGGCATAGTGAAATTTTCACAGGATCATGCACCACAGACTGCGAATTTTTCACTATCATTGCGAAATTTTCACTATGCCATAGCAAAATTGCTGATCTTTCCTAAATCCTTCAGCTTTCATTTCTCCTCTTCCAGCTTGAAATTTCTTCCACCCAGGCTTGATAAAATCCTCGAGAATTCACACGAACTCAGCACAAAACAACAAAAACATGATGCCAAGCTTGATATGGTGGTGGAGGCTCACAAAACCTACAAAACTACCGCTAAAACAATCTCAAACAAAATCGGGTGAGTACTAATGGACCCGCACATGTCAATCCACTTAAATAATATGATTAGTACGTAAAAACACTCCTAAAACCTATCTTTAAATAGGACTCCTGTAATAGCACTATACCAATCACACTCCCCAACCGACACGTTGCTGGGCCCCTTAGCAATGCTGTAAATAATAAAGGATATACAAAGTGTTTTTGCAAAAGAGTATGTTGTTCAAAAAGTGTGTGTACAAGTGAGGCTTTACCTTCAGTATGAAAAATTTAGAGTCTGTACAAAAACCAATATGAGAGAACAATAGCCATTTAGGAACAAGTTTCAGGGCAGCATCAATTCCAAGGAAGTCAACCTAAACTTCCACCAAAATCTAAGTGTTTTTAGGTAACCAGTTTGAATCAATAAGTTGCAAAGCTATTCCCTCCCCAACCGTTACCGCTGAATTTAAATTCTACGACCAACCTAAATAGATTCAAGCACTCTTATTTCTTACTTGGATTGTATTATGTGGTGTACGTCAAACCCGACTTCACCAAAGTCCTGCAATCTGGGTCCACCAATGACTCCCAACCAATTAAGGTTTAGGGCATCAGGTCAAAAGACTACCACCACAAACTCTTCAGTTTCACCCTGCACTCTCGAATGATTCCGAATCCAAAGACCTACAACTCGCTAAACTCTACCCATCCACCGTGTAGCTTAACACTAAGTCGATGACTCCCAACCGCTTGAAGGCTTCAGGCACCGGCTTTAAAGGCTTCGCTATATACCCTCAGACTCTTCTGTTCGGGTTTCAGCAACAAATTGTCACGGCTTTCAATTCCTCTTTTTCGCTCTTTCTTTCTTTTGCTTTTCTTTTCATTGAGAAGACTCTTACTGGTCTTCTTTTATGTAACAAAAACCTATTATGGGTCACAAATTTAAGGCCTAATATAAAGCAAAAGGAGGTATACAGCTTCTCAACCTAATGAGGAAAACTGATGTGCACTGTGTGTGTTTAGCTAAAGGCGATGCAGATATGGTTGACAATTTTGGAACTCAATCGAATTAAAACTTGCTATCATGCATGGAACTGTTCAAACATTATGGTAGCATACAAGGCTTCAATTTTTCAACTCAAGGAAAGAGCAAAAACACAAAAATATATGCACAAAATTGGTTTGCAAGAGTGTAGAAAAATTTAAATACTGCTATAAAGCTTTTGATATAACCAAAGTGGCTAGTACAAGCTAACATAGCTATACATTAATAAAGATCACTGCCTACTCATCTACAATACATGATCATATACAATCCTATACAAAATAAGTAGGCAGTTAATAAAGCTAAAACAAAACAAAATGTGATAGATGACACTTCCAACTCTAACTTTCCCCCCAACCAAAGTATAACCATATCTCCACGGGGTAGGGAAAGCTAGAGAAGGGAGTGCGACCACCTCACTCTCGTGGTGGTGTAGACGTCGGTGGATCCGTCGCCGTAGCCGTCGCAGCATATCCAAGCGAGGTCACGGCCACGATACAGCTACAGACCGATCTCGAGTAGGGTGGGTCAGCTCTATCGCTTGACTGGTGAGAGACCGAAAAATTAAGTAATCCAAGAAGCATGGCGTGATTCTACGCAAGAGTGACCTCGGCTCGGGCCATCCGCTCATCTAACGACGCCTGAGTAGTAGCAAGTGTGCAGACAGCATCCATAACAGCAGATAACTCCCTAGAACTGACAGGGACATGCTCTGGTGACTGCTGCGATGTGGAGGAAGGGGCCACGTCTCGGAGGAGCCAAGCGTAGGAGGAATTGGAGGGGGTGGAATTTGGAACCGAGGTCCTTCCACTCCACCTCGAAACAGTCAAGCCAGTTCTCGACTGGCTCTCCCGCAACATCATCCGCTGCCTCCTCCTGCTGCTGCATAATAATGGATAGTGGCATATATAGAGACCGCTCGGTGGATAAAACCTGGGGACAACTCACCCACCGCTCAAGGCGTGGCTCCTCAGGGAACCCCAGATGCTCTAAGACCTGGCTCAGCAACCTCGACATCAACAAGGGAAAAGCCTTCACCCGAGCCAGGTCCTTGAGGTGGACCTTCTCCTCAAAATGCAGCAATGCGGTCATAACGAGCTCGGAGGGGCTGAACCAGAATCCCTCGGATATCTTGTACAGAGCCTCAAGTATAGCTCCCCTGCACTGTACATAGTGCTGAAGTTGGAATAAGATGGTCCGGAGTACGTGGTCCACCAGGAGCATCTGTAGGAAAAGATGCCGGCGGAAGAGTATAGGCCCGGCAATGGTATCCCGAGCGAGGGAGCGAACCATCTCTCTCTATGATGGCTGAGGCCACCGCCGATAGTCTGTAGAATTCGACTACTAGCACTCTAATGCGGCCGTATTACGCCCGTATCTCGGAGTACCTCAGGCGCTGGGCCGATACCGAACAGATCTCCAACGGACTAGGCACTCCCTGGGATGTCATAGTGTGATAAAACTCAAGCACACCCCGGGGATAGAAAAACTGCCTCGGAGTCATAAATGGGAGCATTGAATACTGCCGGATCAATCGCATCGAATCTCTGAATCGCTGATCCGCGGTCAATGCCGGTATATCATAATATGACTCCATATGGAAATCCCGGGCACGAAGATCTACGCTCCGAATCGGACGTTGCATCAGTCACCTCGATCCTCAGCCGGGATAACTGGGGCGACAAAACCCCGATCACTTGAGGGAGGTGACAGCCCGGGCCTAGACCGCTACACTCACCCGGCCCGATGTCCGGCCCGCTTGAAGGCGGCTCCCGCCGTGGTCTCGGATGCACTGGAGAAGGGGCCCGAGGTCCCACCCTGGTCTAATATTGCCTTGGTGGGGGCTGAGAAGCCTGAGCCTCCTCTGACATAGAAGCAGAGGCCAATGCAGGTGGTGTCTCTACAACTTGGTCCGGTGAGCAGGCCAGAGCCCCGGATGTGCCCGGAATCGCCTCCCAGGCATCAACCCACTCACCGTAACGATGGCCCCGACGAGGCCAATTGGCGACTGGAGCTAACCACGCAAAAGGAATCGCAGTGACGCTATACTTGAGAATCTGGTACAACGGCGCCTGACAGAGCTGAGGCAGTCAGCCACCAGAGGGACTCTAGGCTCGGGCCAGATACGGCTTCCATCGCTTGGTCTGCTGGCGAGGGCGAGTGGGCGGGGCTGGCAGGTGCATTGTGCGGCAAAAGCCAGGAACGAAGGCACTGAGGGGCTCGCAAAGCGGCTACTTAGAGGAAGGAAATTGAAGTGAATGGAATTGAAAAATGAAGTACTGGCAAACAACTTGGCAATGAAAGGTCCCCGAGGTGGAAGTCGGAAGAGTCGCAGAATGAATTTCGCTATTATCGCAAATTGAGTGCCCGCATCACTTCATCCCGTGAAAAACAATAAAATTTAATAGATAAAATTAAAAATAAAGTAAAATAAAAGTAAAGATAAAATTACTGAAAATTAAAATTTATATTCAATTAAAATTAAAATGTTAAAACACAAAAATTAAATAAACTAAAAATTGATCAATTAAACTTAAAATTAAAATTTTTGAGCTATGCTGGTCTCTAAGGGAGACCAAACCAGCTCATCCGTCTGTCCTCGTCTATGGAGGATCACAAGAGGTCTTTAGCCCCAGTATCTGTGGAAGTCGGCAGCCTACCTTCATGCCTGCCTCCTTTGTGTTGAGCTTCTTTCACTGTGTGCCAGCGCATCATTGGCCTCAAGTAGAGCGACTGATGCGGTCTGATTTGTTCAATTGCTTCACTTTCCTTTTCAACTGACTCTGCAGCTTAGAGCACTCGTTTCGCACTCGACCAATCGAGAACCCATCAAATTCCCCACCATCTCCATTAGCTTATGTCATACTCACAGTGGAAAAATATTGAGCTCCAGTTGTCATATTCAAATGGAGTCGTATGACCTCCATTCCCGACAATTGATTATCGTATTGAAGTGGCCAAAATTGCCTTTCCTGTGATGATTGGTAACATGATTAGGCCCAACCGAGATTGGTTCCCAGATCGAAAATTAATAAAATCACTGATAGTAGAATTGTCCACCTTTTACCAAAACATCCTCAACTATCCCTTTAGGAATTTTTACCGATCGATAAGCTACGATGAGTGATGCTGGGTAGGTTTAAGCTTCCCAAACCCAACCGCTTATATACTCGACATGGCGAGGGTTTACACTACTCTCAAGTCCAACAAAGGCTTTTCTGTTTAAGTTCCACTAATGTTGACTCAGACATTGTGGGGGATCCCGATCCTTGACCGGTCTTTGGTTCTCAATAATGGCAATCGAATTCGCTCTCGTTATGAAGGCTTTCTTTCAATGCCCAACCCCCTTTGACCGTGCACAGTCCTTCAAATTTTTGCATATGTCGACCTCGCTTAATCATGTCGGAGGAGTGGGATATTCATCTTCACTTCGCCTTAGCACCTCCCAAATTTCTATTGATTGTGATTTTTCTTGCCTCTAAGTGCTTGGAGGAAATGGAGGCATGTTTCTTCATCAGCTTCCCGATTATTATCCTCTCGGGGCTCTGGCCTTTGCCTTTTTGTTTTAGCAATCTTGCAATCGTCGCTTCACCCTTTCCACCTCAAAGTGATGATAGCCTTTACTTCATCCATCCTTGCGTTGCTGGAAGAACCTATTTCATGGACCCCCTTCGGATTCGGCAGTGTCTGGGAAGGGAATCTTCCTTTCTCCTGTACCTCAAGCAAATTAGTAATCCTGGTGATGGAATACCGCATTCTCACTTTCGACAAGGCCATTCCTGCTCCATCTATTCTCTCGGTTCAGTGGTGCTTTCCACAAGATCAATTCTTTGAGCCAATCAGACATTGATTCCTTTGTTCTTCCAACAAAATCACCTACCACCTTGCTTAAATTTAAAGAATTTGTTCAATGTATTATTTATAAGATGGCTATGGTCGAGATGAGGAACCATACCGTTGTTTCCAGCAACTGTGGAGGCACATGCTGTGGGATTAGGCTTAAGAGAGATTAGGTGATTCTTCCAATTGGGATTATATGTATTTCCATATAGCATTAGGTTGTGGCTTGTATCAGTCTACCACATTAGCATGCTATGTCATCAAATCTCTACTGGAGGAGCAATTGGACAAAGGTTCTCTAGTGCCTAGTGGATTTGTAATTGAAGCATGGTTCGCCCGTGGATTTCCTGCCATCGTCTCATACCATAGCCTTTTTCCTTCCAGCTCTTCCACCTTCTTAGCCAAGGTTGATATCTTTGCTTCATATCCCATATCCCTCGTAAAGTGCAAAATGCTCTTTCAGCGGGTGAAGGCCTCACGCCTCCCGGGTTTGGTTCCTATCCCATCCTCGAAGTTTCAGCCACATAATTCAAAAGTCCATGGCTTCATTTGGGTGCTTGCTCGTGAAGTCCTCCACACATAGCTTCAGAGTTGCTTCACGTAGCTTGAGACATACCACCATAGAAGTGATTCACAAGCATCCAAGTGTCAAAACCATGATGTGGACATGCACTGATGGTCTCCATGAACCTCTCCCAGCATTGATAGAACCTTTCATTGTCATGGGTTGCAAACGTGTAGATTTGCCTCTTCAAATTATTGGTCTTGTGAGCACTGAAGAATTATTTTAAAAACTCTGCCTACAGCTCTGCCTAGCTTCTAATGGTTCTTGGTCTCAATGAATTAAGCCATATTTTGGCTTTGTCTTTGAGGGTTAATGGGAATGCCTTCAACTTCAACAAGTCCATATCGGTTGCACCCTCCTTAAAAGTTACGCGAACTTCCTTAGTAAAATCCCTGATGTGTGTATGGATTTCATTTTCCATACCATGAAAAGCTGGGAGTAGGGCACCAAATAAGGTCTCACCGCTACATCCTCAGTGTGTAGAAGGATGCGGTGAAGCTACACTCACTTTAGAGGTGTATGTGGTCCCTCATTGATCTATATGTCGTTGATCTAATGGGATACCTGGCGTCGACTTTGCTGTTCCTCGTGTAGAGGATCCATTTTGTTTACTATGCACACTGATTTCACAACCTTGCTCAATTGGTGCACTAACTCTTTGTAGTCTACCTGATATATCTCTATCCCAGTGATGCATAAACACCTGTGACACAAAAAGAGACAAAGCAGAGAGCAACAAAAAGACTTGCCAAAAGGATTAGTGTTAGCTAAATAATAAAATGACTGTAATGATGAAAATTGCCCAGCAGAGACTGCTGAGTAAAATAAAAACTTAATATTCTAACCAATGAAATTCAAAAGGGTTGTGGGCATCACCAATACTTGTAATGAGGATTACAAGTACATATCAACTCATCATTTGTAGTTTGGCACCATCCCCGACAACGACGCCATTTGATTCGTGCCATAGTAGGGTGATCTGGAATCAACAATATTTGTATCCTAATTTTCCTCCTACTGCCGTAGTCAAGCTACTGCAGTATAGCGGTCTAGGGTCGAACACAGGGATGGGTTTTCATCTTACAAATGACTCGTATTATGATTCAAAATGGTGAGGCTTTCATTTGGATTTTCGGATTTGCATTAAAAAGTGTAAGGTGGTGGTCACTGCTTGGTCAAGTAGTTTAAATTAAGATGTAAGAAAAAGTAAATACTGAAGTTTTGGGTCAATAGTTTGATATGATGGGTTGTAGAGGTGTCCGGTTATTTCTCAGATTAGACAAATGACATAGTCATTTCAAAACCGGATCTTTGTTTAACTTTAAAACCAACCCTTAGTAACTTTCCTATTTGAACTAAAGCATTTATCGAAGATTTAATGTTTCAGCAGTTGAAAATACAGCATTTAACCTACTTTCAATGGCTCGTATATGACATCTAAAGAATGTCAGTGTATCTACCATTAAGAATACACTGAACCCTAAAGCATGCCAAGTATTGACCAAAGAAAATACATTAAATAGCTTTTAAACCTAGTTTGGAAAGTTTGGAACACAAAATACGCATTCGGCTCTATGAAAACAGAGGAACACCCGCAACCCCATGATCAACCAATCCTAGCAACCCTCCTTCTTCATGTTTTGAGGTTTAGGCTAAACACCCTTTGAGTTGTCAACCCCAAAGGGGTGTGTCATGCCTCAGAAATTAGAGAAAGAGGGAGAGAGAAGAGAGAAAATGGGAACCAAAATGTGGGCTGGAGTAAAAGTCGCGTGAAATGAAAAGTTAGGTTACAATATGTCCAAAACATGGCTTATATAGCCTTACAAAAGATGTGAAATACCAAAATAACAAAAATAATATGATTACATTGAGGGCAAAAGAGGAATTACACAAAACGGGGTCGTTTGGATTACAAAAAAAGGGAACAAGATTTTCGCTATGCACAAGGAGCATCATAGCGAAAAATTCGCTATGATATTGTGTTACGTGCATAGCGAAAATTCAAATTTTCGCTTATGCAATGTGAATTTTCGCGCAGATAGCGTAATTTTCGCTATGATAGTGAAATTTCGCTATCATAGCAAAATGTGGTATATAAATTGCGAAGGATCATAATTTCGCTATGATTGCAAAATTTTCGCTATCATTGTGAAATTTTCGCTATGCCATAACGAAATTGCTGATCTTTCCTGCATCCTTCAGCTTTCATTTCTCCTCTTCCAGCTTGAAATTTCTTCCACCCAGGCTTGATAAAACTCTGAGAATTCACACGAAACTCAAAGATAAAATTCAAGAAAATACATGCCAAGTCAGATATGGAAGGAGGCTCACAAAACCTGCAAAACTACCAAAAAATCTCAAACAAAATCAGTAGTACTAATGGACTCGCACATGTCAATCGGCGACATTATGATTATGACGCAAAAAGCACTCAAAACCTATCTTAAATAGGACTCAAAATAGCACTTTTTGGGTACTAATCAGAAGTAGAGGCCGTTCTCGAACGCCACCTCAAAAAAGCACACCATCTTAGGCACTTGAACAACGTAGGTGATCAGCACATCAGGGCACCAAACCTGGACCCCAAACGGGGCCCACGTTTCTAAAAGATGGGCGCCATACAAGGGTCTTAACCTGACGCCCACGGTCCCAAGATTCTATATGGCAACCCTCAAATATTTAGAGCCGCTTAGGATACCGACTCAAGACTTTGTCTTTACCCCATCCAGAAAAGGAGGCCCCCGGGGCAGCCCTGAACCACACCACACTTAAACTCACTGCTCTCCCCCGTTAGTCCGACCCGAACTAGACGCCTCAGCAGGATTACTCCCTATGCGCAAAATAGAGGAGCGACTCCATGGAGGTACGCAGGGTTAAGCAAGGAAGAAAGGGAAATCAAAGGAAATGCAGAACCCCAACCGAGCACGCCCTAGAACCTCGCAAGACTTCGAAACCAAAAAGACAGAGGAGAAGAAAAGACGTACCAAGGCTAGAAACAAGACGAGGGACACCAGCCCCAAGTGAGATATCAAGGACCACCAAAAGCAGTCTTGAACACCAGTCGGACAAGATTCAAGAAAAAAGGAAGCACAAACTTGTAGAAGTAAAAAAGCTTCGAGAACAGGGGAACAAAGTACAAATGGTAAGGGGACGTTTTTAAGGAAGCTAAGAGCCACAGCCGAAATAAAAGCAAAAATCTAGAAGCCATCATATCACAAGACATGGGACGGCGGCAAAGCCCTAATCAAACCCTTCCTGAGTAGCCACGTGGGTATCATGCCTGATCCAAGAAGCGATACAACCCTTGCCTACGCCCGCTTAGTCAAAGGCTAGGGGGGCAACTGATGGGGTTTGAAATAATAGGCGCCCAGGCCCAAGACGCAAGCCCAAACATCGGGATTAAAAACGGGCCCAGACTAGAAATAGGCCCTTAATGGTATCCCCTAAATGCAGACCCAAAACAAGGGCCTAACTCACCCCTTTAAAAGACCGGTAGCCCAAGGAATCCATATTAGAGGAAAACACCCAATCTCCACCAATCAGGAAAGTAAGATATTTCCTAATTATTTCCCATCAATTATCCCTTATTAGTCAGTTTATGTTAAGGAAAAAAAATCTCCCACCTAGTGGGAGGAATATTGTATCATCCTCCAACAAGGAAAGTTATCATGATCATCCATTATAAATACTAGGCCACCCCATCTGAAAGGTTAATGCACTTATGCAATAAAACTTCATTCCCTAAGTAGTTGGATCTTCTCTCCCACCGAAAGAACTCAATTTCAGTAATGGAGAGGCAACGAACGAGCCTCTCGGCCGATCCTTTTGTTTCTTGTTTCAGAGAAGCCCAACGCCCGCAGACAACCGCTAGTCAGCCCAAGAATTCCAACATGCTCAAGCCTACCCGCTTAAAAGTATCATCGATATAAAAATAAAATTTTGATATTTAATTTTAGTAAATACTTATGAAAATTTAAATATATTTAACGTTTAAATTAATTAATTTTATTAAATAAAATCTAAATTTGAAAATCTATTACTCTTCAACGATTTCAAATGATTTTTAAGAACTATACAAGACATATGAACAAAGTGTACAAACAATGTACAAATCTATTATTCTTCAAGGATTTCAATTGATTTTTAAAAACTAAAATGATTATTTCCTTAACTTAAGGATGGAAGACATCCTTATAAAATATTGTTGTGACGCCCCAAATCCGGGGATCTCGTTGACAACCCGTTGATTCAAGCCACAGTAGGTGTACTGGAATCAACAATATTTATATCCTAAAATCCCACGCCGTAGCCTAGCTACCGGCAAAGATGCTGGCTCTGTTAGTTTAACTCGTGGATGTATTTTGCGGCAAAATGATTTGCAGTTACTTGGCAAACAGATTTCCTAATTGATTTGGGGTTTCTTAAAAGTTGTGGATTGATGGTTTGAAAACTGGAATGTAGTGAAATAAAGTGTAAGAGAACTCAAGTCTCTGCCACCGGGCTTGGGGTCTGGCAATGTCCTCGATCCTTTCCTAAGGAGGATGACCTATAGTCATTTCGAACCGATCTTCGCTTGGCTATAAAAAACTGAACCCTAAATTTTTTCTCAATATACAGATACTTGCCAACCATTAATGTTTCAAAGGGAAAATGTGTGTCCTTCGACGATCCCGGCAGAGGCAAATAAATGGCAACTAAGTGAGCATCAGTGGATCTAGCAATAAGTATCCACTGAGTCTTAAAAGCTTGCCAAGTACTAGCCACTCAGGGTACATCACTAGGATTTAAGCCTTATATATGTAAACATAAATGATAATAAATGTCTCAAGGCTGGCAACAGAGTGATTCGTACATAGTGTAAGGATCAGAAATAAACAAAATTTGTATCCTAAATTTCCTCCTACCGTCGTAGTCAACCATCACAAAGAGGCTGCTCTAGGGTCGAACTCGGGGTGGATAAGTTTTCTTCATGCAAATGACTCACGTAGGGCTCAAACCCAGAATTTAATTTGGATTTTGAATGATAAAACAGTAGTAATTTGCTGGGAAAAATGAAATTTAAATAAATAAAATGTAAATGAAGTCTCCTTAAAGTGTCGTGCCATCGGGATTTAGGCTCTAAAGGTCATCGAGAGGTTCTGTCCATTTCTCGAAGGCTGAGGATGACATATAGTCATCTCCCGAATCGGATCTTCATTTAGCTATAAAACCTAACCCAAAATAATTATCCTTTTGAAAGATGGTGTTTACTGAGCAGTAGTGGTCACCGATAGTGAAGAACAATTCTCCCTAACTCACCTTACAATGATTAATAGAGGGTAACTAATGAATCTCAGTGGATCTAGCAATAAGCATCCACTGAACCCTAAAAGATTACCAAATAAAGGTCATTCAAGGTGAATCTAGGGGATTTTAAACCTGAGTTCAAACGAAACACAAACCCGCGATATGCATCAAGGTGAAGGAATAATGGAACCTCCGCCAGCCTCCGTATCTTGCACCCAAAGAGCCTTCGCTTCAAGAAGGAAGGTTTAGTTTGCATCTTCTAAGTTGTCATCCCTGAGGTGTTCAGCAAGCCCAAAAGAAAAGAAAGGGAAAGAAAATGAAACAGAGAAGAAGTGAACGTGGAGAGTCAAAGCTTCCAAAATTTATTGCCGACTTGATTGATTGTTACAAACCTTGACTCAGCTTATATACCAGCCAGAGCAAGGAATTACAAACAAACCAAAACAAAAGCTATTGATAAGGGTAGAAAGGAGAAAAACCAAAAAAGGAGTCGCTTGATCAAAAATGTGGAGCGTATTACTTTCGCTATGCATGCGTGATTTGAAGCATTTATAGCGACAATTAAGCAGGATAGCGAAATTTCGCTATCATAGCCAAAAATTCAACATAGCGAAAAATTGATTTCGCTATAATAAATCATTTTCGTTATGATAGCGAAAATTCCAGCATAGCGAAATTTTAGCACTGTTCATCACTATTCCATTACTTCCTGCAGCTACTATTCCCACTGCACTATTCCATTTCTTCTAGCTTTGATATTCTCAATTCCCGGCTTACTGAAATTGATAAATATACATATGAAATTGATGGAAATCAACCCGACTTTGTTATGATTGGATTGACACGACGATTCGTCTTTCCACCTCCCGCAAAACTACAAAAACAGCCCCAATGCACTGAATAGTAGGGACCTTAATTTGCAAATCAGGTTGACATCGATTAGTACACAAAAAGCACTTAAAACCTATAATAAATGTGGTTCAAAATAGAATTTTTCGCACTAATCACACTTAACCCACATTAGTCCCTTAGCAATGAAATAAAGAAAGAAAGAGGAAGCACAAAACAATAAATAAAATAATGTTCACAAAAATGGTATTTCAAAAGGTTGTGAATGAGTAATGCTCTAACCCTAAGTAAAAATCAACAAAGCCGTGTCCAATAACTATCATGAGAGAATGAATGTCATACAAAATTGAGTATTAAAAGAGCCTCCTTCTTGGTGAATCCTAACTGAAACTTCCAATTAAAATCTAATTGTTTGTTTAACTAGCTTCCTCAAAATAAATCACAAACTGCACTCTCCCCAACTTAACTACTACCACAACCTAGTATGCTAACCAACTTAAAGAGATCGTGACTCCACCTCTTATTCCACAATTCTTTTGTATTGTAGGGTGCAATGCTGAGGGAATCGAATTCACAAATGTCCATGTAACGGGATCTTACCGATGACTCCCAAACTAATTAAGGCTTAGGCACCAAGTCATAAGGATATTTCGACCACAAACACTACGTTTCACCCGACCGAATGATTTCCCGAAACTCCAGCACCCTACAACTTGCCAACCCACCCATCCACCCGTAGCGAACACTAAGTCGGCGAATTCCCAACCGCAGTTTAGGCACCAGGCTATGCTACTTTCGCTATATACCCCCGGACTGCCTCGTGTTTCAAGGTGCGTTTAATTTCTTCTTTTCTTTTTTTTTTTCTTTTTCTTTTTCGCTTCTTTTTATTTTGGAAGACACACTGGCCTTCTATTCATGGGGGTCCTTAACCTATTAAAGGTGGTCAACGAAACTAGGGTAAGTTATTGCAAGGCTTAGGAGGCTAGGGTAGTTTTCGTGTTATCAAGAAACCTGATGTGCACTGTGTGTGGTTAGCTAAAGGTGGAAGAAAAAGGGTCGAAAGCAACAAGAGTTCAACTAATCATCCACTCGACTAGGCATGGAACCAATCTAACATCAATAGAATTGGACAAGGTTTAAATTTTTCAAACTACGTGTTACATAACGCAAAAAATGGGTGCATTTTTCAACAAAATAGTTGTATATATGACGCTTCACAAAGCAAACCAAGCAGTCACTAAACATCACAAAATGGGCTTGCTCAAAATAGAAACAAAAACATAAGTGCAAAAACCACTTCCTTCACTAACTCTCCCCCCCAACTAAATATCTCATTGTCCGCAATGGGGCTCTGCAGATTGGAAAGTTAGGGAAGGAAGTGTTACCTTCTTGATGAGATGTGATCGTTGTTGGATAGGAGAAAAAAATGTTCTTTCTAGCTATTTTTGGATTCTACACTCTCTAAGCTTTCCAACGGTACAAAAAACGCCTAAAACGGAGTTCGAATGAAAAAGTTATGAGGGAAACAAAATCAGGAGACAAAAGAGTGGGGCATAGCGAAAATTTTCGCTACCATAGCGAAAATTTCACATAGCGAAATTTTTTCAAAAGGAAATTTTCGCTTATGTGTGCGAAATTCCTTCGCTTATGTTCATTAGCGATTTTTTTGAAAAAATAAAATAAAATAATTAATATACAAAAATAAAATAAATAATTTTTTTTAAGAGAAATTTTTTTTTTTTCACTTTTTTAAAAACGAATTTTTTTAGGAGACAATTTTTTTTATATAAAAATAAAAATATATTTTTTTAAATAAAATAAAGTAATAATAATAAAATAAAAATAAACAAATAAATTTTTTTATTTTACTTTTACCTAACTTATTGGTTCAAATTTTGTTCTTAATGGGACCATCTCAGACGCTTTCGCTACATAGCGAAATTTCGCTATGATAGCGAAAATTCCACTCCTTCATTTCGCTATGTGTGCGAAAATTTCGCTATGGTTGCGAAATTGCCCCTGCTTCTGCTGATCTTCATTCTGCTTGCTTCTGCTTGCAATTTCTTCAATCAGGCTTCAAAATTTCCACACAAACTGCAAAAATTGATACAAGAAAAATTAAGAAAAATTGCATAAAAGTGGAAAACAAGCTAGACCAAATATTAACTTAAAAATTAGACAAATATATGAAGAAAATTAAAGAAATCAAAATAAAATAAGATAAAATGAAATAAAACAAGAAAAATTAAAACAACAAGTGGGGGAGACTTTGCTCCCCCAAACCAATTCTTAAGCCTTGATGTCAAGGCTGAACTCGGGCGAGCTTAGAAATGTCGAGGTCCGGTGTCTAGTCCGAACCAACACCCAAACCATCCACTGTGCCATGCGATGTGAGCAGCTGCCATTTTCTTTGAGGCAGTGACGAAGGTTTGAACAATGGCCACTAGCTTCTTGAAGTTTTGTATATAGCAAGGATGTGGTGGCCTTGCGGTGGGTGCTCAAGGGTTTGCCTGGATTGTGGGATGTGAGGGCGTGATATAATCGGAATCAGTAGGGGTGTGGGTAAATTGTTCTTTGTGTTCTTCCACTCCGCTTCCTCGCCAACAATGTGGGATTGCTTCCTTCTTCTCCCATAAGCAGACAACAGCACCAATGTTTGAGGATTCAAAATTTTCTATTAGCCTTCAGAGCTACTCGACATCGCTCCTCTACCATGTTGTCACTCGTGCACACTCTCGATTCTCTTCCTCCCCGATGAACAAGTCGATTAGTGAGCTTGAAATGGAGTATTGCAAAGGTCCAATTTGCTCCATTTCTCACTTTTGAAGTCCATCAATTCTCTTGTTTACTTGTTTTCCATAGTGTCAATTTTTTGACTTAATCGAGCATCATCAGTCTCCTCTATGCTCTCCTTACAAAGTTACCCACTAGCTCAAGGTCTCAATGGCCCGCTCAACTAGATAAATTCAATTCAGGTGGTTGTGGTGGTCGAGGAGCTGGAGTGTATACCGTGGAGGAGCAGTGGGGCATAAGTCGAGGGAACACTATAGACGAAGATTCATCCATCGGGTCTCTATAGTCCCCATGTAATCTATTCGTTCGATTCCCCTGCGGCGCCGACTCCGCCTACAGAAGGTTTCAACTCTCATGGACATGTATGCTCTAGGCTCTCTTCACAAGGTACTCACTATAGTAGCTCTCCCTTAGGTGTTCCATTTGATTCTAGTCTGGCTCCACTCATCATGGATTCCCGCAAAGAAACAGTAACACAAGACAACACAAACAATCCTCGCAAAGACTTTTCTTTTCTTTTCTTTTTTTTTTAAATGAAACTAAAAGAAAATGACAGTGAAATATAAAAGAATTCACCAAGATTGTGATGAGGATCACAAGGTTCAGCCAAATGGCCAATGTACTTAGGCACCATCCCTAAGTAACGACGCCATTTGATTGTGCCACACTAGGGTGATCCGGAATCAACAAAATTTGTATCCTAAATTTCCTCCTACTGCCGTAGTCAAGCTACTGCAATATAGCGGTTCAAGGGTCGAACTCAGGGATGGGTTTTCTTCATGCAAATGACTCACAGTAGGCTCAAACTAGTGAATTTAATTTGGATTTTGGGGTTTTGATAAAAATAGGCGGTGTAATGGTTAGCAAACTGAAATTTAAATAAAATAAAATGTAAAAGAAGTCTCCTTAAAGTGTCAGGCTACTAGATTTAGGTTCTAAAGGTCACTGAGAGGTTCTCGGGTCCATTTCCTCGTGTTGGGGAGGATGACATATAGTCATCTCCCGAACCGGATCTTCATTTAGCTATAAACCTAACCTAAAATAATTATCCTTTTGAAAGATGGTGTTTGATCAAGGCAGTGGTCACCGACAAGAAGAAATACCCTCCCGACCACCTTACAATGATAAACATAGGGCAATTCACGAATCTCTGGATCTAGCAATAAGCATCCACTCCGAACCCCAAAAGATTACCAAATAAAGGTCATTCAAGGTGAATCCAGGATTTTAAACCTGAGTTCAAAGGAAACACAACCGCCGCGCACTGGAAAATTGTGGGAACCTCTAAAGACTCTCCAGATCTTGCACCCAAGAAACTTTCCGTCTGGGCTGAGTGAGTGGTTTTAGCGCCATCCTCTAGCTCGTCATCCTCGCAGGGTGTTTGGCAGCCCGTAAAATAGAAAAGAAAGGGAAAGAAAAAATGAAACAAGAGAAGAAGCTGGAACCCGAGAGTCGAAAGCTTCTCCAAAATTTATCACGACTGGATTGATTGTTACAAACCTTGACTCTAGCTTATATACGCTAAAACAAGGGAAATTACAAAACAAACCAAAACAAAAGCTATTACAAGGGTAGAAAGGAGAAAACCAAAACGGAGTCGTTGATAAAAATGTGAGCAGCATAATTTCGCTATGCAAAGTGAGCTGCCATCATAGCTTAAAATTCGCATGATAGCAAAATTTCGCACCGCTCTCATCAATGCTCCGCATTGCTTCTCACGGCTACTATTCACTTCACGCTTCCATTTCTAGCTTTGATATTCTTCATTCCCAGCTTGCTGAAATTGATAAAAATACATATGAAATTGATGGAAATCAACCCGACTTTGTTATGATTGGATTGACACGACGATTTGGCTTCCAATTCCTGCAAAAACTACAAAAACAAATTCTAATGCGATCGCAGAATAGTAGGACCAATGTGCAAATCAAGACTAGAACGGGATTAGTACAATAAAAAGCACTCCAAAACCTATAAAAAAATGAGGTTCAAAGAACTTTCGGGGCACTAATCAGGAGGACAAGGTTTTACCTCAAGAACTTTGACTCAGCCGAATCTCCTCTTCAATGACGAGATTTAGCTACATCTCTTGAGTTGTCATCCTCAAGGGGTGTTTGTCTTGTGAGAAATTGCAAGAAAGGGAGAGAAAATGAGGGAAAATCACCAAGGAGGGAGAGCTAAAAGTTTTGGAGCCACCTTATTGATCGGAGTGCGATTAACCCGATTTTATAGCTGATTGAGGCTTATATACTGCTCAGAGTCAAGGAAATTACAAAAAAGTATGAAACAACAAAATTACATTGAGACGTTTAAAAAATCACAAAAAGCAGTCAAAAAGTTGGTCAAACAAAGAACAGAAGCTGCGAATACCAAGAACCTACTTCTAAATTTCACACGCAACTTAGAATTCCCAGGTTGCGAAAATTCGCAACACCGCAAAAACCCCACTGGCCCTCTCCTTCTTTATTTAGCTCCAATTGCCTTCTGACTTATACATGTAGCTTCGAGTTCGGCTCAGGTTCTTTGTATTTGAGTTGACTCAATGATAATTGTGTAATTCGCTTGCAAAACTAGAAAGATAACCACAAAATACTATCAGTGGTATAGCTGGGACCTTAGTGTGTCAATTGGGTTATTTAAGTTGATTAGTACACAAAAAGTGCTCAAAAACTACAATAAATAGGGCTTAAAATAGCACTATTTGGGCACTAATCACTCCCCGCAACCGACACATTGCTAGTCCCTTAGCAATAACAAAAAGAAGGAAAGAGTAGGCAAGTTATGTCGCGGCAAAAGGAACTAGATTCTCAAAAAGTATGGATAAGTAATGCCCTACCTCAGTGTGAATCACCGCGACCCTGCAAACAACCATCTCGGAGAAAGAATGCCACACAACCAAGCTCGTAAGAGTATCCAAACCCAAGGAACCCACTTGAAACTTCCACCAAAATCTAAGTGTTTATGTGATCAGTTTTTAACAATAACATGCTAAGCTGCTCTCCCCCCAACCAAGCTACTGCTAAGACCTAGAACATTGACCAACCTAAATAAATCTGGCCCCACTCTTATTTCATATTTCTTTTTGTATTGTAGGGTGCAATGTTGACGAATAGACCTCACCAAAGTCCATGTAATGGGGGTCCACCGATGACTCCCAACCAACTAAGGCTTAGGGCATCAAGTCATAAGGATCTTTCGACCACTAACTCTTCAGGTTTCACCCCGGACTCCGAATGATTCCGAAACTCCAGCACCTACAACTCTCTAAACCTCACCTATCCACCCATGTAGCGAGCACTAAGTCGGTGGCTCCCAACCAGTTGGTTTAGGGCACCAGGCTTTAAAGACTTTCGCCGTATACCCCTCGCACCGTGCTCGGGTTTCAAGGCAAAGCGTCGCGGCTTTTCTATTCTTTTTCTTTTTCTTTTTGGGAGAATTCATTTGCCTTCTTTTCTTGGGGGTCCTCAACCTATTACAGGTAGTCAACGAAACTAGATAGGTTTTGCAAAGTAAGGGAGCTATGCAGTTTCTCAGCCTATTTGAAGAAAATTGATGTGCATTGTGTGTGGTTAGCTAAAGATGGCAGAAGAAGGTTGAACACCATGAGACTTCAATTGATCATCTACTTAATCATTCATGGAACTAATCTACATCAATGGCATTGGGTGGTGTGTCAATTTTCCAACTTGCAGGCTAGGCAAAACCCAAAAAAAAAAAATGGGGAAAAATGGTTGCAATTTGAATTAAGAAAATGAGTTGTATGGTATGTATAGAAATGTATGTCACTATGTGTTCAGCTTTTTTTTCAAAAACAAACAAACAACCTTCACAAAAATGAGCACACAACAAGCCACTAAACATACAAAATGGGTTTTGCTTTAAAATGCACAGACTCAAAAGTGTAAAAAAATGATATCAAAAGTGTAAAAGTCACTTCCTTCGCTAACTCTCCCCCTAACCAAATGTGACATTGTCCGCAATGGGGTCCGGATTGGAAAGTTAGAGAAGGAAGTGCTACCTCCTCGCCAAGAGTCGGCCAAGAGCCCGTCCCGTCTCTGACGGGCCGAGGTGCCAAGGGTTGAGTGGGAAACTGCGACCGCCGCAGCTGCCAGTATATCAAGGGAGTCTAGGCTTGCATCGAAAGGGGTACCGGGTCCTACCGAGAAGGAGAAGCGACGGTCGCATAGATGGGGAAATCACAGGTAGGCCTAGGTGACTCTGAATCTGAATGAGGATGGCCTGATTCTGTGTGAGTATGGCACTGGTTTGAGCCATGACAGCCTTAGTGCTAGTCATCCTCTCCGCGAGGGCCGTATGGGCAGTCGCAAATGATGCTGATGTGGAGGAGAATGTGCAGACTGCATCTATGATGGTAAGAAAGTCCCGGGTGGAAATAGTGATATACTGTGGAGGCGGTGAGGAAGTGCTAGGCCCAGCAACATCTGTAGGGGTGGCACTAGGGGCAGAGGGCTTTTGAGGTGCAGAGGACGCAGGAGTAGTGGCCAATGGAGCAGGAACTGAGGATGCAAGAACTGATGTTCTTACGCATGCACCGAGGTGGTCAAGCCTCTACGTAGCTGTCAACTCCGACCAGTCCCCGCCTGGATCCGAAGGCGGAGGTGATCGAACGGGCATAATCTACCACCGGACAATCGTGAAGGATGGCCTCGATCACGGGCGGCGCGATATCCTAGGTCAAGAAGGAAGCCGATGCTGTGCTCTAACACCCGGCATAGAGTCTCGGAATCGAAGGTGTGGACTCGGGCCGTCAAAAGTCTGCGATGAACCTTGTCTTCAAAGTGGAACAAGGTTGTCATGATAAGCTCGGCCAGGCTGAACCAAGAACTCTGAGATATGGTATGCAGCGTATCGGCTCTCTCCTCTAGACTATATGCTGGGAGGGGGAAAAAGACACCGCTTGTGGTCTATCAAGAGCATACGCTGATGGTCGCCTTCTCCCGAACAAGATGGTCCCGATCACAAGGCCCCGGCTAACGATGAACCATCTCCCCGATCGAGGGATAGGGCCACTGCCTATAATCAGCCGAGTTGGCAAGGACCACCGGCAAATGAAATGAATGGCCACCTATGGAGAAATGAATCGTTGTCGGATTGGGCTCTCGCCTGGAGGTCATCGTGTAATAAAAATCGATGACTACTCAAGGGTAGTAAAACTTACGCGGGGTCATGAATGGCTCTAGGGAGTACCTCTACACTAGGAGCATCGAATCTCAGAGCTCCAAGTCTTTGGAAAAGGCCGGGAGATCATAATGAACCTTGTCGTGCAGATCCCTCCCACTATAATCAACATTCCCTATAATAAAGCCGTTATGGAAGAGGCCACCGATGATGCAGGCTGGGACAGTCCGCAGGAGGCTTCAATAGGCCTCACGGGGCAGACCGTGGCCCCGAGGCCTGAGCCGGGGTGGACTCTCGTGGCCCGAGGTCCCGGCTCGGGATGCTGGGGCCCTGTGATATCTAAGATGTGCTGAGAGGGTGGGAGGGGGCCAACCTGAGTGTATCTCCTTAAGGCAGGCAGTACAAGGGGACTGGAGGAGCAACAGAGGAGGAGCTCCACAGGAGGACTACCCCCGAGCTATGCAAGGGTAGACATAGCGACTACGACAATGGCAGCAACTGAACAACGCGGTGACGGGGCAAGCCGGAGGTGCAACAACAGCTGGTAGGGCCTAGATTGAGTCGCCACAAGGGGGTGCAGGAGGAGGGCGCACCCTAGGCTCAAGGTGTGCTCTGTATTCCTCACCATGGTTGGGCAAGAGAAGGAGAGGAGGTGGAGAGGGGGACTTCAAACTGGAAATGGAGATTTGAAATTCAAAGGATAACATGGAGGTATATATAAAGAAGGGGGTGTTAGTGAAGGGGTTTTGCACTAAGGCCCTTAAATTACTGGTTTAAAAAAATTCAAAATTAATGGTGGGTGCAGGAAACGAAAAGGTCGCAAAGTGAAGATGAAAAGGCATCAACAAGGGAGATGACTGCGTGTGTTGCGAAAATTCTCAACTAGGAAATTTCCAAGCAACCAAAACAACTCCCCCTGCCTACTACAACGCTTGTAAAACAGAAAACCAAAAATTATGAGAAGGCATACTTATAAGTGAGAAAATTTGCAAACGAAAATATGCCAAGAATAAGGGGATCGAGAAAATCATAAATAGAACTACAAGAATAAAGCAATAAAATTCTAACAAAAATTTTAGTGACTTCGAGATACCGTTAGTTACCCCCGTTAGGCGCTTTCTGAAATCATGGAGGGTCAAGGAAGGGATTCTCCTTGTCCGCCGAGTGCTGCACAAGATAAGGGCTTCAAATTTCATTCATCGACCTCAACACCCTATTGTCTTTGGAATTGAACAGGTCTACTGATCCATTGAGATAGACCTCCTGGATGGTGAATGGCCTAGTCCATCTTGATTTAAGCTTGCCTGGAAAGAGGTGGAGCTTGGAGTTGTAGAGCAACACTTATCTTTTAAATTTTTGAGTCATGGCATCATTCTCGCTTCCATCTGCTGATATGAGGAGCCTCACAGACCCGCCCCGCCCATATCCAGTTCGCTCTTCACGCCCACCACGCCTTATACTAATTTCCACTGTGCAAATGACATGCTTTGCCATAAACTAGGCGATAAGGAGACAAGCCTGCACGGTCTTGTAGGTCAGTTTCAGATGCCCACAAAGAGTCCAAAGAGCCTAAGAGGCCAACTCGTCTCTGCTAGGAGTTCACCACTTCATCATTGTCTTGATTTCTCGCCGGGCTAGCTCAATCCCGCCACTACCTTAGGGTAGTATAGGGTGGCTACTTTATGCTTGACACCATACTTAGTGAGGAGGCTCTCAAAAGGTTTGTTACAGAAATGCGACCCTCCATCACTAATTATGGCTTTGGGGACCCCAAATCTAGAGAATATGTTCTCTTTTAAGAATTTTAGTACCACCATGTGGCCTGCTACTCTACAAGGGACTGCTTCAACCCACTTTGACACATAGTCAACTTCCACCAAAATGTAGAGGTATCCAAAGGAGGAAGGGAATGGTCCCATGAAATCGATGCCCCATACGTTGAATAGGTCAACTACCAAAATCAGGTTTAAAGGCATCATGTGACGGCGGGAAATTTTCCCCAACCTTTGGCATTTGTTTCATTCCCTGCACATGGTATGGGCATCCTTGAAAAGCGAGGGCCAATGAAACCTAGACTGCAGCACCTTCCTGGCAGTTTTCTGGGAGGCGAAATGGCCTCCACATGCATTCTCAGCCGGCAATGGCCGAGCATTCCTCATTGCCTCGTCTGTGCACACACTTTCTCGATTATCCGATCAAGACAAGATTTTGTACAAGAAGGGTTCTTCCCAATAATAGGAGTGAATTTTTGCAAAGAAGAATTTCTTTTCTTGTGCTTTCCAATCAACTGGTAGCTCCCTTGTTGCCAAGTAATTTGCAATGTGGGCATACCAGGGTGTCTTCTCAAACAGAGTGTGGACTCCTCAAAGAACTCATCATTGATTGGAGGGCTGTGAGAGTGTTGTGTGCTATTGTTAATCTGGAGAGGTGATTGGCAACAACATTTTCCACACCTTTGGTCCCCGATCCGTGTGTTGAACTCTGCAGTAGGAGAACCCATCCGATAAGCCTAAATTTCAGCAATTTGTTCGTGAGCAGTACTTCCAAGGCCGACTCGATCCGTGAATATGATTATGTCCACCTAACCAAATAAACTTATCTAAGGCATAGACCACCGCTAAAGCAGCTCCTTTTCTGCGGGTTGTGTAATTCTATGCCTCATCACGTCTTCGCTGCGATAATAGACCACATAAGGCTTTCCTTCTTCCTTTGCCCGGAGAACCGCCTCCAATGGCGATCAAGCCAGACGCACATCACCTCGAAAGGTAACTGCCAGTTGAGGGTCCTTACTACTAGTGCAGTGGTTAAATAGGCCTTGAGCTCATCACAGCTCTTTTGGAAATCTCAAAGCTCTTTTGGCAGTCTGCATCCCAAATGAATCTAGCATCTTTTTCCAGCGGTTTGTAAAGAGGCTAGGCAATTTTTGAGAAGTCTATAATGAACCTCCAATAGAAGCCTGGATGCCCAAAGAATTGTCTTATTGTCTTGACATTTGTGGGGGAGGGCAGTTTGGAAATCAAGTCAATTTTGCCTTGTCAACTTCAATCCCTTTTTCTGAAATAATATGCCCGAGCACAATTCCCTGGTTGACCATAAAATGGCTTTTTTCCCAGTTCAATACCAAGTTTTTCTATGCACTGCGGCAGTGATAGTTTTGTGTTGATCAGCATTCTTCAGCTCCCTCTCCATAGACTGTAATGTCATCCATGTAGACCTCCATAATGCGCTCTACCAGATCGCTAAAAATACTGACCATGCATCGTTGGAACGTGGCAGGGGCATTACACAAGCCAAAGGGCATTCTCCTGTATGCATATGTGCCAAATGGGCATGTGAAGGTGGTCTTTTCCAAGTCTTCTGCAGCAATTTCAATTTGAAAATATCTTGAATAGCCATCCAAGAAGCGTTAAAAGGCACTATAAATCCTCTGGCAAACCGATCCATGAAGGGTGTAGGAAGTGATCCTTTCTTGTCACCTCATTTAACCTTCTGTAATCAATACATACTAACCTGTGGTAAGGCGGGTGGGCATCTCCTCTCCCTTTTCATTATGCACATTACATCTGTGATTTTTAGCAATAACTGGCTAACTCACCCAGTGCTATCCGATACTGTGGTAGATGATACCACTTCGCAAAGAGCTCTAGGACTTCTACCCTAACCACTTCCTGCATATGGGGATTTAGTCTTTCCCGCGTCGCTTTACCGATTGGGCTTCTCCTCCAAGTATGTGATGTGGGTGTAAATTGCTAGGCTAATACCTCTCGGGATCGCAGTCTTCTGACCCTAGGCCTCCCGCTTGTCTCCCTAAGGATGTGCAGCAGGCTACTTTCCTATGAAGTGCTGAGCAAAGAGGAAATGACAACTAGGCACTACTCCTGCTCTTCCAAATAGGCATATTTTAATTGCACAGGCAAAGGCTTAAGCTCCAATTTTTAGGGTTCACTGGTTCCTTCCTCAATCATCAAAGGTAGAATTTCTTGTTTTTTTCTCCAAAGGCCCCGCAGATAAGCCTTCATGTCCTAGGCTTCCCGCTAATTTTATGAAAACTCAGCCACTCTTCTCGCCAAGACATCCTCGTGATCCTCCTCGTTGGTCACCTCGCTCTCTAGGATTGTGTCAATGATGCAAACTTCTTCTAGGCCATCTTCCACTGGTTGCATGTGCTTTTTACTCAAGTGGAAGATGTTGAGTTCTAGGGTCATGTTTCCGAAGGTGAGTTGCATAACACCATTTCGACAGTTGATAATCGCATTGGAGGTGGCCAAGAATGGTCTCCCTAGGATGATAGGCACATAGTTGGCCCCTACTATAGCTGGTTCTATATCAAGTACAACAAAATCTACTGGATAGTAGAATTTGTCCACTTGGATGAGAACATCTTCCACTGTTCCCTTCGATATCTTTATGGATCTATTTACAAGAGACAATGTGATGGAGAAGGGCTTTAGTTCTCCCAATCCGAGCTGCTTGCATACCAATGGGAGAGATTTACACTTGCATCGCTACTCCAACAGTTTTTCCACACATGCCTCCAATATTAACCGAGATGGTAGGGACAACCTCGAATCTTTATATTTACTGGGAAATTTGCATTGATGATAGCACTGACTTTAGCTCAATGTGAAGGCCTTCTTGTCAAAATTAGCCCTTCTTTTCATTGTGTACATAAACATCTGCACCTGCATATGTGGGGACTTGTTTGATCATATCGCTGTGGGGATGTTGAATTTTACTTGTCTCAGCACTTCTAGTATTTCAGCCTGATTGATAGCTTTTTTCTTAGCCTTTAGTGCTTGAGGAAAATGTGGGGGTGTGCTATTTTTCACTACAGCCTCCCTAGTCAATGATTAGTGCTCAAAAAGGGCTATTTTGAGCCCTGTTTATAGTAGGTTTTGAGTACTTTTTTGTGTACTAATCAGCATAATTAACCCAATTGGCACATTAAGGTCCTAGCTATGCTACTGATCGTATTTTGTGGCAAATTTTGCAGTTTTTACAAGCTATTTATGCCAAAACTGTAGAGTCAATCCAAGCACAAAGAATTAGAGTCAAACTCAGCATTGTAGATCAGAGACCAGAAGGAAAGAAGAGCAGAAATGCCAAGAAATTGGAGCTACAGGAAAATTTTCGCAGCATGCGAAATTTTTGCAGGTGCATTGTTCATCATGTGAAATTTTCACAACATGCGAAATTTTCGCAGGTTGCACTGTTCATCATACGAAATTTTCATCATGCAACACCGCTCACGCCTATGCATCGCTTCACTTCTCACACCGCTCCTCGCCGCTTGCTGAAGTTTTTCCTTTTTGTTCCTCTTTTGATTTCTTCCCATTTTGTCCTTGTAAAATTTAATTGATTTTGTTGATTTGGGTAATTTTGCTTGTCTTAGTGGCTATATAAGCCAATTGTACGCACTGTAATGGAGAGACTTTTCCAGGAAATAAACTTTTGGCGCGAAAGGGCTCCAGTTTTTCCCGCTTTTCTTCTTCTCTCCCATTTTCTCTCACTTTCTTCCACTTTCTCGACTGCCAAACACCCCTTGTGGATGACAACTCAAGGGATGGTTGGCTAAAACCCCTCCATCCTTGAAGAGAAGGGCTACTGGGTACTAGTTTTGAGGTAAAATGATTGTCCTCCTGTATTTCATGCAAGCATTTATGGCTATTTATGTCTCTGTTTCTCACAATAAGCTTAAATTTATTAAATATACCCTGATTAACCTGTATTTGGCAAGCTTTTTGGGTTCAGTGGATGCTTATTGCCAGATCCACCGGAGCATCCTGCTAGTTGCCCTCTATTAGTTACTCGTAGGGGTAGGTTTTCAGTGGAGGCGTGTTCATTGTCTAGGAGCATTTATGCCTATTATAAATGCCATTTTCCAAAAGGGAAAATTATAAAGTTTAGTTTTTAAAGCTAAATGAAGATCCGGTTCGGGAAATGACTATAGGTCATCCTCCCTAACGCGAGGAAAAGGACCCGAGAACTTCTCATTTACCTAGGACCTCTAACCCAATAGTCCAATGCTTCAAGGAGTTCTTTTTCTCAATTTTATTTCGTTTCATATTTCAGTTTTCCAAACAATACCCCTCACTGTTTTTACCAAACCTTAAAATCCAAAGTGAAATTCACCATTTTGAATCACTGTGACTCATTTCGCATGAAGAAAACCCATCCCTAAGTTCGACCCTAGAGCCGCTATACTGCAGTAGCTTTGCTACGACAATAGGAGGAATTTAGGTTATAAATTGTGTTGATTCCGAAACACCTCCTGTGGCACGAATCAAATGGCGTCGTTTCCGGGGATGGTGCCTTTGTGCAAGTGAGAAGCTGTTGAACTTGTGATCCTCATCACAAGTGTTGGTGAATTCCACCCTTCGCTTTACTTTATTTCCCTAGCAACACTGTTGCTGGGATTTTAAATTTTTACACCGCCCGCATTTAATTTTCCTTTATTTATAACTAACAAGAACTCCTTCTTAGGTAGCATCGCTTTGTTTCGCGGCCGTGGTCTCGGAGTCGCTCACAGGAGTTTATGCACCACTGGGATAGAAACACAACAGGCAGGCTAGAGAGAATCAATGCCCTATAGGAGCAAGGCCTTGAAGTAAGCCTGAATAGTGGTCAGATGGAGCCTCTACCTGAGGAGCAATAGAGCCAACAGGGTGTGTAGGGGAACCCTAATGCCTACAGGTCAATGAGGGACCATATACACCCACCAAGGGTGAGTGCACCCTCACGATTGCACCTTCGTTGAGGATGTGATTGTCAGCCTTATCTAGTGCCCTTCCCAACTCCATGGTGTGGAAAATGAAAATCCATAGACACAAGATCCGGGGATTTTGAGGAAGTCGCTTGACTTTTAAGGAGGGCTTAATTGATATGGAATTGCTGAAGTTGAAAGCCTTCCCCTTAACCCTAAAAGACAAGGCCAAGATTTGGCTTAATTCTCTAACGCCAAGAACTATCAGAAATTGGGCAGAACTGCAGGCAGAGTTTCTGAAGAAGTTCTTCAGTGCACACAAGACCAATAGCTTGAAGAGGCAGATTTATACATTTGCAGCCCATGATAATGAGAAGTTCTACCAGTGCTGGGAGAGGTATATGGAGACCATCGCAGCTCGTCCTCACCACGGCTCGGGATACATGGATGTCGGGTGAATCACTATGATGGATGTCCCCGCTGCGAAGCAGCTGTTAGAAACCATGTGTGGAGGGGACTTCCTGAGTAAAAATCCTGAATAAGCAATGGATTTTCTGAGTTATGTAGCAGAGAGCTCTAAGGCATGGGATGAACCCAACCCCAGGGAAGCATAAAGAATGAGGCCTGCATCCGGTTCAAAGGGAGGCATGTACTCACTCCCAGAAGACATGGAATTGAAGGTGCAGCTATCTACCTTGGATAGGAGGGTGGAAGAAATGGAAGGAAAAATACTACATGAAGTCCAGGCAGTGACTGAAGTCCCTCTATAGCCAAACTATGCTTCATCTGTCAATCAACTGAGCATGTGGGAGAGCAGTGTCCTACCATTCCAACAGTAAGAGAGATGTTTTCTGATCAGGCAAATTTTGTTGGTCAAAGCAAACCACCACCCAATGCCCCATACAACAATACATACAACCCTAACTAGAGAAATCATCCTAATCTCTCTGGAAGCCGCACCTCCAGCCTTATGTCCCCCCTGTGTGCATGACAACAAAGTGGTTCCCCATCTCAACCACAGCTACCACCAACCTCATCTCTTGTTGAGCAAGCTATTGTAAATTTGAGCAAGGTGGTAGGTGAGTTTATGGAAGAGCAAAAGGGAATCAATGTGCAATTGGCCCGCAGAATCGAGCACGGGAAAGCACCCCGAACAAAAAAAAAAGATAGACGTGGGCTCCAAAGTGATCTCTAATCAAAAATGTATTAACTGCAGTGATTCCATCACCGGATTACCAACTGGCCGGAGGTATTGTGAGCCAGGAGATTCCCTTCCTAGACACAACCCAAATCCTAGGAGTGCATGAATTGAGCTATTCCAAAGAACCCGCCCCAAAATTGATGAAGCTAAAGGTCGTTATCACTTTGAGAGCGGTAAAGAAATGAAAAATTGTTCAAACCTCGTTGAGAAGGCCAACCAGGAAAAGGAAATGAGTCGATCAAATAATTATTAAAGAAGATTCAATGAAGAAAAGCATGCCCTCCATTTCCTCAAGCTCTAAAAGGGCAAAAGAAGGCCTAAGCAAAGCTGAAATTTTGGAAGTATATGTGTGAAGGTCACATCCCATCATTTGACATGGGATTAAACAGTGTCCTGAACCTATTCCAAATTCTTAAAAGACCTATACACAGTTAAGAGAGGGTTGAATGTTGATAAGAGGGCCTTCCTAATGTGAGCAAGTGAGTTTTATCATTCAATGCAAGACCCTATGAAATACAAAGATCCAGGTCCCCACCATTTCAGTCAACATCAGATGACTCAGACAGATAAGGCACCGCCGGATTGGGAGCCGTTGTCAACCTCGCTGCCATACCTGTACAAGCAGCTAGGTTTGGGAGTTTAAAGCCTACCAACATCACTCTATCCTTATCCGATCGGACAAGAAAATCTCTAAAGGTATAGTTGAGGATGTCGGTGGAAGGTAGACAAATTTTATTATCCAAGTGGACTTCGTGAGTTCCGAGCACGGTCAGTGGCAAGGCACCAAACCAAGTGTGCCCATCATACTGGGAGGCCATTTCCTGGCCACATCTAGCCATAATCAATTGCCGGAATTGAGTCATGCAACTTACCTTTGGCAATATGACTTTGGAGCTAATATTTTCCACCAAGGCGCACACAAATCAAGAAAGGACAGGAGCAAAGAATCGATGAAGTCTCACCGATCGCTCCAGTGCGTGGAAAGTACAAAGGCTCACAAATTGTAGGAGGAATTGATGAAGAACGGTGAAGCAGTTGATGAAGAGTTAACTACATCAGTCACTCCTCCAACACCACTGATTCCCCCAAGACTCACCGCTGTATAGCAAAGCGAAACAGAGGGCCGTAAGCTCAACTCGATGCAAACACCTCACAAAGGCATGGAGGATTCTCCTTTGACCCTCCATGAACCGTATGGCTACCTGAATAGAATGGTTTCAAGTAGCAATAGAAGCACTCAATTTTGTTAGACTTTTCTATTTTATTTTTTGATTTTTAATTTTTCTCTTAGATTTTCTTAATTTTTAGTTAATTTTACTTTTTAGCTTAATTTTCAATTTTCTGCAAAAATTTTTTGTTTGTTTGTTATTTTTGCCGTTTTTGGAAAATTTTAGCTGCAGTGGGAGGTGGAGCCCAAAAATTTCGGAACCTGTGAAAATTTTGCAGGCTGCGAAAATTTCACATGCCGGCAATTCTCATGGCGGAAAAGTTCGTATGTTACTTGAATTTTGCACTACTATAGCGCGCGACTGCTCATGTATTATTTTTTATTTTATTATATGTATATATATATATATATATATTTAAAAAAAAATTGTCTTTTTGAAAATGTATATAAAAAATAAATAAATAATTCTTGGTCTTCTTGAAAAAAAATTAAAATTAAAAGATATATATATATATATATATATATATATATATATATATATATATATATATATATATATATATATAAGGTTTTCGCACCTAAATTTCGTACTTAGAAATTTTTCGCACGCCGCGAAATTTTCGCATGCCGTGAAATTTTAAGTAGCTATAATTTTTTCAAGAACCTAATTTTTTGTTTCGCTCATAACTTTTTCATTCAAACTCCGTTTTAAGAGTTTTTGGTACCATTGGAAAGCTTAGAGAGTGAAGAATCCAAATATAGCCAGAAATAATTGTTTTGAAATTATTATGAAGGTGTAATTTTCAAAATGCTACAACCGGTCATTTTTTTTCCTCTCTTTTCTTCTCCTAACTTGTTTATTTGAAGCCCAAACGGAGTGAATAAGGTGTCGATGGAAAGCTTGTGAAGTCTCCTATCCAAAAAAGAGTACATTTTATCAAGGAGGTATCACTTCCTTCTCTAACTTTCCAATCCGAGCCCCATTGCGGACAATGTGACATTTGGTTGAGGGGAGAGTTAGCGAAGGAAGTGGCATTTATTTATGCTTTGTTACTATTTCGGCGTTCCATTTTTCATGTTCAAAGTGGTCACTGGCTTTTGTGAAGCTGTTATATTATGCAGCTTAATTTTTCAATTAAAAAATTGCACCCATTTTTTTGTGTTTTGCCTAGCCTGCAGTTTGAAAATTAAAACATTGTCCAATTATATTGATGTTAGATTGATTTCATGCCTGGTTGAGTGGATGATCAGTTTAACACTTGTTGCTTTCGACCCTTTTTCTTCCACCTTTAGCTAACCACACACTATGCACATCAGGTTTCAACAATAAGCTGAAAAACTGCCTAACCTCCTAAACTTTGCAAAACCGACCCTAGTTTCGTTGACTACCTTTAATAGGTTAAGGACCCCATGAAAAGAAGGCCAATGTGTCTTCCAAAAGAAAAAGAAAAAGAAAAAGAAAAAGAAAAGAGAATAGAAAAGCCGCAACACTTTGCCTTGAAACCCGAGCACGGTCCGAGGGGTATATGGCGAAAGCCTTTAAAACCCAATGCCCTAAGCCAACTGGTTGGGAGTCACCGACTTAGTGCTCGCTACATGGGTGGATGGGTGAGGTTTAGCGAGTTGTAGGTGCTGGAGTTTCGAAATCATTCGAAGTCCGGGGTGAAACCTGAAGAGTTAGTGGTCGAAGATCCTTATGACTTGCCCTAAGCCTTAATTTGTTGGGAGTCACTCCAGATCCCCGTTACATGGACTTTGGTGGAGGTCGACTCAAAAGATTACACTCTATAACACAAAAGTTGTGGAACAAGAGTGGGTCCCCGATCTATTTAGCCAAGTTAATATCCTAAGTGTAGTGAGTCATTAGGGAAAGTGCAATGAGGAAGTATTATTGAGAACTCCGATCAAACAAACACTTAGGTTTTGGTGGAAGTCTCTGGTTGATTCACCAAGAAGGAGGCTCTTTTGATACGCAATTTTTTATGGCATTCATTCTCTCGAGATAGTTATTGGGCAAGGGTTTGAGTGATTCTCATCGAGGGTTAGGCAGTACACATTCACAAAATTGAGGGACTAGCAAGGGATTCTCATCGAGTGATTCTCAATTTTGTATGCTTTCTCTTTCTTTCTTTCTTTCATTGCTAAGGGACTAGCAATGTGTAGGTTAGGGGGTGTGATTAGTGCTCAAAAAGGGCTATTTTGAGCCCTGTTTATAGCAGGTTTTGAGTACTTTTTGTGTACTAATCAGCATAATTAACCCAATTGGCACATTAAGGTCCCAGCTATGCTACTAATCGTATTTTGTGGCAAATTTTGAAGTTTTTACAAGCTAGTTATGCCAAAATTCATACTGAAATAATCCAAGCACGGCGAATTGTGAGTCAAACTTCAGCATTGAAGATCAGGAAGGGGAGAAAGAAGAGTGCAAATGCCAAGAAATTATCAGAAAATTTTGGCAGCATGCAAAATTTTCGCAGGTGCACTGTTCATCAAGCGAAATTTTCGTAGCATGCAAAATTTTCACAGGTTGCATTGTTCATCCTATGAAATTTTCATCCTACAAGACTGCTCATAAGTTCCCGCACACTGCTCACTTCACACACTGTCTATATCGCTTCGCTTGAAGTTTTTTGGCTTTTTGAAAATTCCTCTCTTGATTTCTTCCCATTTTGTCCTTGTAACAGCTTTAATTGCTTTTGTTGAATTTGGTAATTTTGCTTGTCTCGTGGCTATATGTCACAATCAGACAGACCGTAATGGAGAGATTCTTCAAGAAATAAACTTTTTGGCGCAAAGGGTGATTCGTACTACGCAGGTGATCCGAAATCAACAAAATTTGTATCCTACCTCCTACTGTCGTGAGCAGTTACTCGCAGATAGTGGCCTAGGGTCGAACATGTGGATGGGTTTTGCAAAAATGATTTACCTAAGCCCAAAATTGTGAATTAAATTTGGATTTTCAGGTTTGTTAAAATGTTGAGAGTAGAATGGTTGTGAACTGAATAAAGTGAAATAAAATTTGAAAAGATATCCTTGAAGTCTCGGGCCACCAGTTTAGGGGTTCTAAGGACCAAAGATGTTTCCTGTCTTTTCCTCGTGTTGGGGATAATGACATATAGTCATTTCCCGAACCGGATCTTCATTTGGCATTAAAACTTAAACCCTGAAACTACTCCCTCTTGAAACGTAGCATTTAATAAGCATAAATGTCCCCTGGCTACCAAAACACATCCTTACAAAAACCATCCCACAAAGAATCCAATAGGAGACAATCCATCCGATGACAAGTGGATCTAAAGATAAGCATCCACTATAACCAAAAAGCTTGCCAAATACACGTTAGTGAGGGTAGGTCTAGAAGATATTAACCTAAGGTGGGATGCAGGGACTCAAATACCCATAAATGCGTGCATGAAATTTAAGAGAACATGTGGCTTACCTCAAAATCTTCACCCAGTGGCCCTTCTCTTCAAGGATGAGGGGGTTTAGCCAAGCATGCCTTGATTTTTCATCATCAAGGCGTGTTTGGATGGCGAGAAAATGAAAGAAAATGAAAGAAAGTGAGAGAAATGAGAAGAAGCGGGAAACGGCCGAGTTGAAAGCTTCTCCCCAAAATTTATTGTCAAAATTGATTGATTGTTACAAACCTTTACTCTAACTTATATACGGCTCAGAGTAAGGGAAATTACAAAAAAAACTTAAACTAAAAACTATTACAAGGATAAAATGGGAAAAAACCAAAAACTGTTACAAAAACAACAAAAGCGTGTAACTGCAGGAAAGGTGAAATGTGAACAGTGGCATGATGAATAGTGG
Source organism: Tetrastigma voinierianum (assembly GCA_016808115.1). Classification (NCBI taxonomy): domain Eukaryota; kingdom Viridiplantae; phylum Streptophyta; class Magnoliopsida; order Vitales; family Vitaceae; genus Tetrastigma; species Tetrastigma voinierianum. Next base: position 370,857 of record JAEQBH010005213.1, read on the forward strand.
CGGGCAGGAGCAATTTCACAGGTTGTGACCAAAATTTGCTTTGCTTCATTTTTCTCTGCTTTTCGCTTCTTCTTTCCTCTTGGTCTCGATTTCACGATGTTGAGTTTGACTCGCATTCTTCATGCTTGGATCAACTCAACAGCTTTTGCATGATTAGCTCGCAAAACTCCGGCTAAATTTGCCACAAAATACGACGCAGGAATAGTAGGGAATTTTAATGTGCAAATCAAGACTAGAATGATTAGTACACAAAAAGCACTCAAAACCTATAATAAATAGGGTTCAAAATAGAACTTTTTGGGCACTAATCAAAGGGCTCCAGTTTTTCCCGCTTTTCTTCTTCTCTCCCATTTTCTCTCATTTTCTTCCACTTTCTCGACTGCTAAACACCCCTTGAGGATGACAACTCAAGGGATGGTTATTAAACCTCCATCCTTGAAGAGGAGGCCACTGAGCAATCGCTTTGAGGTGTAAAATGATTGTCCTCCTGTATTTAATGCAAGCATTTATGGCTATTTATGTCTCTGCTTCTCACAATAGGCTTAAATCTATTAAATATACTCTGATTAACTTGTATTTGGAAAGATTTTTGGGTTCAGTGGATGCTTATTGCTAGATCCACTGATATCCGGTTAGTTGCCCTCTATTAGTTACTGTAGGGTAGGTTTAGGAGGCGTGTTCTCACTTGTGGCACGAATCAGTCACCACCTCTTCTGGTTCAGCCTCTTTAGCCTCTATCTGCTCCACTACTTCTGGGGTGCCGGGTTGTTTGAGCTCTTTACCACTTCTCAATGTGATAATTACCTTGACCTCATCCATCCTGGAATTTGGCTCACTGGAGGAGCTCACTTCATGCAATCCCTTGGGATTTGGTTGTCTGAGAGGGAAATTTCCCTTTTTCCTGCACTTGTTGTTGGATGGTTAGCCTTAATATTGAATACTGCAGGTTGTCATATTTTTGGGAAATTTCAGCCTACAGGCTGTCATGCTTTTAGGAAATTTCTGAGTGCATGTTGTTCATTTTCTTGTTGAGTATGCTTTCCATTGTGTCAATTCTTTGATTAGCTTGGGCATTCACGCTCTTTGTTCCTCCATTAAGTTGCTCACCACCTTGCTCAAGTTCATAATAGCTTGTTCAACTGGAGATGAGAATGGTGGTGGTTGTGGTCAGATGAGGATCCCATGCCGCACAGTGCCAGGAGGCCATATGGAGGAGGTTTTGGCTTCTAGGAGAGGTTTGGGTGGTTCCTTCTACTGGGGGTTGTAGGCATGGTTGTATGGGGTTATGGTCAAGGCCAGATTGCCTACAACATCGGGCTTGTTCAGCCATAAAGTCCCTCATGGAAGGAACACTTGGGCAATGCTCTCCTTGATGCTTAGTGGACTGATAGTTGAAGCATGGTTGGTTAGGCATAGATGCCTCAATCACTGCTCGTACCTCATGCGGATTTCTCATTTCAAGCTCTTCCAACCTCCTAGCCAAGGTGGACAACTTTGCTTTCACCTCCATATCCTCTGAGAGTAAGTATATGCCTCCCCTTTGATTTGCTGGTGGCCTCATCCCGTCCGCCCCGGGATTAGGCCTATCCAAGCTTTGTAGTTTCACCACATAATTGAGGAAATCCATGGCTTCATCCGATTCTTACTCAGAAATCCCCTCCACACATGGTTTCGAAAACTTGTTTACGAAGTGTGACATCCCATCATAGAAATGTCGACTAGCATCCAAAAGTCAAACCATGGTAAGGGCATGCACTGATGGTCTCCGTATATCTTTCCCAGCACTGGTAGAATTTCTTATTATCATAGGCTGCAAGTGTATAAATTTGCCTCTTCAAGCTATTGGTCTTCCGTAATCAAGAACTTATTCAAAACTCGGTCTGCGCTCGCCCAATTCCCGACGGTTTCGTCTTAGAGAATTAAGCCAAATCTTGGCTTTGTCTTTGTAAGGGAAGGGCCAACTTCAGCACCGATATCAATTTCACCCTCCTTGAAGGTCGTGCAAACTTCCTCACAATATCGGATGTGTTTATATGGATTTTCATTTTCCATGCCATGGAAAGTTAGATTAGGGCGCTAAATAAGGCTCGACAACTACATCCTCTCAAGTAGGAGGCACAATGCATGAGGGGTGCACTCCACCCCAAGTGGGTGTGTATATGGTCCCTCATTGACCAAAAGAGGGCATTGGGCTCTTCACTCTACCGACTCCTTGTTGCCCTTAGGTGGAGGATCCATTTGGTTGTTGTAACCACTTCACAAATCTCGTTTCATGGAGCACTGTTCTCTAGCTTCCCGCCTGTAGTGTTTCTATCCCAATGGTGCATAAAGTCCTAAGAACACTACACAACACAAAGCAAGAAACCAAGAACAAAGCTATCAAAAGGGTTAAAGTCGGGTTAAAATTAAAACAAAGAAAACTGATATACACAGTGTGGGTAAAAATCACTCCCCCAGTCGAACCTGTTAGGAAATAATGGTAAAATGAAAAAGGAATGAGAATTCACCAATACTTGTGATGTGGATCACAAGTTCAACAACTTCTTACTCACACTAAGGCACCATCCCCAGCAACGGCGCCATTTTGATTCATGCCATAGTAGGTGTACTGGAATCAACAATATCTATATCCTAAAATTCCTACTGCTATAGCCTAGCTACTGCAATATAGTGGCTCTAGGGTCGAACTCAGGGATGGGTTTTCTTCGTGCAAAATGATTTACAGTTGATTGAAAATGGTGATTTCACTTTGGATTTGGGGTTTCTTATAAAAGCAATGGGATTGATGGTTTGAAAAACTGGAATGTAGTGAAATAAAGTGTAAGAGAACTCAAGTCTCGCCACTCGGCTTGGGGTTCGCAACCGAAATATCCTGATCCTTTCCTAACATCGGGAGGATGACCTATAGTCATTTCCTCGAACCGATCTTCGCTTGGCTATAAACCGAACCCTAAAAGTCTTTCGCAATATACAACATTTATTAACCATTAATGTTTCAGCGTTGAAAACCTGTCCTTCGATCTAACCTCGCAGAGGCAAATAAATGGCAATCTAAGTGAGCACGTGACGAAATAAGTATCCACCGAGCCTTAAAAAGCCTGCTGGCACCGCCACTCAAGGTACATCACAAGGATTTAAGCCTAAAGTGAGATGCAGAAACATAAATGATAATAAATGCATGCATTGGCAATAGGGAGGACAATGTTTTACCTCAAGAACCTTGACCTAGTGACCCTCCTCTTCAAGGATGAGGGAGATTTAGCCAAGCATCCCTTGAGTTGTCATCCTCAAGGGGTGTTTGGCCGATGAGAAAGTGCAAGAAAGGGAGAGAAAATAAGGGAAAATCACCACATGAGAGCTAGTGCTTTCGCGCCAATTTTATTGATTGATAGTGATTGATTGATTTTACAGAGCTTGACTGAGGCTTATATACTGCTCAGAGTCAAGGAAATTACAAAAGTATGAAACAACAAATGACATTGAGGATAGCTTGGTAAAAATCACAAAAAGTGGGCCAAAAGTCTATGAAATGAAGAACAGGCGGAAGCTGCGAAATTTCGCTATTTGCAAAATTCGGCAGTTGCGAAATTAATACGCACCCCGCAGTTGCAAAACGCAACACCGGCAAAACCTCTACCTTAAGCTCCCTCTCCTTCTATATTTAGCTCCACTGCCTTCTCGACTTGTACATGCAAGCTGAAGTTCGGCTCGAGTTCTTTCAGATTTGAGCTCTAATTTAATGATAATGGTGTAATTGGCTTGCAAAACTACAAAGATAACCACCAAATACTATCAAGAGATAGCCTTAATCTTTAGTGTCAATTGGGTTATTTGCTGATTAGTACACAAAAGCGCCAAAACCTCGTAATAAATGTGGCTCAAATAGAACTATTTAGGCATTAATCACCGTCAACCCACGTAATTTGATTTATATGATCCGATACCACACCAAGCCAGGTCTCATTTATTGGGATCCATATTTTTCACAAAAACTCCGATGAGTCTCCTTTGTTCTGGGAGCCTACCTAACATACAATCAGATAACAAAGATATCATAACTCATCCGTGGTCTCGATTAAAAGTAGTATCGACCATTAATCCATCCGTCCATATCCCCAAACAGGTATATCCCTTATCGGACCCATCTCATTCACATTTAAATCTAAATATGAAATGAAACGACATTTGAGCGAATCTATAAGTGAGTCCATCACGACCCTCTTACTATAATTAATACTTTTAATTATTTAGACAAACAAATTCCAAAAGAATTTAATTACAATTATTTTATACAAATTATTTTTACAAAATGTTCTTAGTTGCAAGATCGCGCCACATCAGCCTTCTTCATAATCACGATCTCGTTGAGCGTCATTCCCCCCCGTGACACATCCCTGCACCAAAGGGGTCCCACAACGGGGTGAGCAATACCAAGAGGTACCTCCCACAAGGGCTACTCCCCACCTATAATGCACATGTAATGGCAACCATGAAAACGTCCAATCACATTCCATATAAAAATAATACAATCCTATATGAAATATTACGTGTCATGCATGAGATGAGACTCCTCATGCCCACAACTCGAGTCCCGATTGACTCCCTCACACCTGCAATACCAAGTGTGAAAACTAGTCATTGGTTTTTCACCCAATGACTCAACCCATTGGACAACCTTCCAACGTTTATTCAATTTTACTAAATCCCGTGTGTTTATTCTAGTTGCAAATTTCCGGGGTTTCACAGCAGGCTTTACACGCCTTTCGACACTTTTGCGAACTTTCATCACTGGATACATATGTCTGACCAAGAATAAAATTTGGGTCTTTCACTATGGGGGGGATCTGCCCTATCTTGCTTCACCCAAACACATGTGATTTATTATTATTGTTGTTTTACTCCAACTCCGTCTTTAATTCGACGCCGTCTCCAATTTTGAGCTTCTCACTACACATTCACCAAGAATGGTGAATAACCAATACCATGCATCCACACCCGACTCGACGCGATGTGACCATGCATATGAAATGCAATCATGTTATTTCATGCTATGTCATGCTACATGCAACTTTTATAAAACATATAATTTCCATTCCTCACAATTCCCATGTTAATACATCACGCAAACACATAATAACATGATTTTTACAACACACCTCCAGATATTATTTATTCAACAATACACACAAAATGACCTTAAATTCGACCTATAAAACAGTGGCACCTCTCGTCCCTTGACGCACTATGAACCATTTTTTTTTCAATTCATCAATAAATTGGCTAATGATAATAAAACACACAACAAACCCAAAGGCATCATCCCGGATCAAAATAAACCTCAAAGATAAATTGACTACTCCGAAATCGCTTCAAAATCGCTGAACCGACTTTCTTCAAAACAATCTGAACAGCCTGACCGTCTCAAAATAATTTGTACTTAGTCTTGACCGTCAAAACAACTTTAAAATTTTAAAATGATACACTCAAATTCCCAAGATTTGGACTGAAATTTATGGGCCTCAAGGGCCTCAAAGAAACCCCAAGCCACAAATGGCCTTTGTGTTGAAATATTTAAAGTAAGAAAATTCCCACCCTTGGAGTTTGGATGAAACCCCTGATTTTGGTACCCACACATAGCTCGATGCGTGACCAACTTCTACCTTTCTCCTATGAAAACCTACGGTCCGATCAGTAAATCTTAGGAGAGATAAGTTAAAACCCTTTTTCCCTCTCCTCCTCCATCACGCCTATTTGTGCCAAAAAATGGCCCTTTTTCCCTTTTTGACTTTTCGTATTTATTTATTTTTTCCTTATTTTCTTTTCTTATTTTCTGTTTCACACCTTTGCCACATTTCTCTTAATTTGACACTTGCCATCGTGAGCCATTTAAGAATGCGCACCATATGTCATGCCATGTGTCTCCCGACACCCGATGCCTTGAAAAACGTGAAATTTCGACTGTCTTGGAATTAAACGAAATTTGACAGGGTAACTAGATTTTGCGAGACGAATTCAACAGTGAAGTTCGTTTCGCCATCCGAGATATAGAAATTTTCCGGTTTTCAATCGAAATTACCGTTTTACCATTTTTTAGAGAAATTGAATTTTTCCCCAGTTTTACAATTGCATGATCTCACATTCATCCTATGCATTTTCTTAATCTCATACATATTAATTTTATAAACTACTTTAATTATAATTTATGAAAAATGTATTTTTATTAATTTTCCTTTTCTTTTTGAACTATAAAAATGAAAAGATGTCTATGCTCACATTTAGTATCAAGACCTATGAGATTTGTTATGATGTACAAGGTATTTATACTGATTGTATAAGGTATATAAACTAAGTGTACAAGAGGAACAAGTTTACTCTTCTTCATGGATTTCAATTGATTTTTAAAAATAAAAATGATGTCGGACATTTCTTATAAATATTGCTTGATGTCACACTCATCTTATGCATTTTTTAACCTCATACATATACATTTTATAAACTATTTCAATAATAATTTGTGAAAAATAGATTTTGGTTCATTTTTTCTTTTTGTGAACTATAATAATGAAAACATGCCTATGCTCGGATTTAGTAATGAGACATATGAGATTTGTTATAATATATAAGGTATTTACACTCCACTCATAAAGGTTATATGAACTAAGTACAAGCCTACTCAATTTTCACACTTCAATTGATTTTTTTCACAACACATTTTGATTGATTTTTAAAACTCAAATCCTTATTATTTCTTTAAACTCAAGGACAAAGAACATTCCTATAAATAAGTTTCATTTTGTTATTTCTATTCATAATAACTTTTTATTTATAATATTATATTATAATTTTAATATTATAATTTTATTTTTTTATTCTTAAATTTTAATAAACCTAATTATTTTTAAAAAGGTTAATATAAGACATTATCACTACTTTTAATTTTATTCAATTTAAATATTAATTAAAATTAAATATTAAAAATGATTTTAATATTTTTTTGTTAAATAGTTAATATTTATATTATTTTTTATCTTTATTTCTGAAAATAATTAACCTGTGGATAATATTTTTATTTCTTCTATTTTTAAAAATTTTAGGTTTACAAAATTTTTATTTTTTTTTCAAAAGAGAATGTTACAAAGTTTATAATATTAAGTATAAAATAAATGAGATTATAGTATGAAGACAATAAAATATTATGAAAAGAAAATACATATAAGGAATATTAAAAATCAAATGAATTTTATTTAAAAATTGAAAATAGAGACATTTATAGGAAAAAGGAAAAAAAAATTGCACATTATAGGCTGGGCCATAGGGGGGATGTGTGTATTAGGGAGAGGTTGGGCTTTTGAAGAAGGGAGTGTATTTGTGTCTCTTCAAAACATGTCCTTAGGTTGAAATTGGGTGGTTTCGTGAAATCTTTATGAAATAGTGGGGTTCATCTTACCCTAAAACATAATTCACCCAAAGATTTAACCTTCCCTCATTTAATCCGGCAAGGATAAAAAGCTAATAAAAGAAAATATATGATATGAATATGAAGAAATGTATATAATAATTTATTAACTATAAATTAAATTTTCTTTTCCTTAAATTCTCTAATAAGTCAAACATTGCATTAGGGTTTACTCACAAAACAATTCAGCAGCAGCGGTGCCCTCAAACCTGGATAATTTATTTTTTTATTTTTTATTTTACAAGAGTTGTAATCTTTTAGTGCAATTAAGCAGGTGAAGGAGGTTGCAAGATAAGCCTAATTGGTCCCACGGACAGGAGATTCTGTCAAATTTTGGATATAAGTTATCACCAATTTGTCACCGCTGTCAGCCAATCAACCATGAATCATTAACTTTTTTTTTTTTGTTCAAAGATGGGTTTAGTTTTGAAAACATTGAGATACTTAAAAAATCAAATATAATTAAAAATTTATGTATTTTAAAACTATTTAATATTGATGCAGTAAAGGAAAATATGTGAAATGAATTTGAAAAAATATATTATTTAATCTAAATTTATTACTTATTTTCTTTTACTTTTTCTTCCCTATGTCATTATTTTTGGATAGTTTTTTTCCCTTGAATTCTCTAGGAGCCAAACATTGCCTTGGGGTTTAATTACCCAATTTTACAGTGCAATTATGCAGCCAGCTGAGATTAAAAGACTGTTTGATACCGTGACAGAGTTGGAAAAGGAAAATCACACCAACGAATCATCACAGTATGTCGCCCAAAAGCCAATCATAACTCTCCCACACATTGTTATCTTTTAAGCTGGTATATCCATTACTATTTCTAGTATATATACAATGTACTAGAAGGTAAGGAAATCTGTATCATCAAATCATCAGGAAAGATGGCTAGGAAGAGGGTTAAGCTTCAGTGGGTTGAGGATAATGCGGCTCGTAAGGCCATGTATAAGAAAAGAGTGAAGGGTCTTATGAAGAAAGTTCGAGAACTGAGTACATTGTGCGGCGTTGATGCTTGCCTAATCACGTACAGCCCGTACCAACCAGTGCCCGAAGTTTGGCCTTCTCCTACTGAGGTTGAACAAGTTGTTGCTTCGTTTCGGAACCTGCCGAAGAATGACCGAATTAAGAAGGTTTTGAACCAAGAAATTTTCATCTGGCAGAGGATACTCAAAGCGAGGGTTGAAGCGATGAAACAGTTGATGAAAAACAGAAAGAGAGAGATCGAAAACCTAAGGACGCAGTGCTTGGGTGGTAGGCCGCTGGAGGGTTTAGAGAGTAAAGATGTTCTAGATTTAACATGGGCCATCGACAATCAGTTGGAGGCAGTGAAGAAAAGGATCGAAAACCTGCTTGGATGTTACCGTTGACGCTCTGGAACAATCAGCCACTTACGGAACAAAAACCTAAATGAAAACTTGGGAAATGAATTGGGAGATGACGTCGACTCTACTTCTGGAGTAATCTTCAGCTTCTTGATTGTGGTTTCGGGTGAACAAATTCGCTACGTGGGCCAGGATATGAGGGACGGATGGTATCTTTTTTCAATTAATATTTGACTTATCTGTTTGGTTGAAATACTATCTAAGATAATGAGAATAAGGTCCTGCGGTTTTATATATCTTTGTCTATCTTAATTATATGTTGTTAGACTGCATATTAGGTTTCATACATATATTACAATTGCTTTTTTCATTTTCATTTTTTATTTTTTCATTTTTTCATTTTTGCACCCATATTCTCTTTTTACAGGAGGAATGGTGTGCCACACACTTTCTATAAAACTCTAAGGTCACCATAAAGAACTAAAAATCAAAGGTTTTCTCTATATATCATGACAAGGTTGAGCCATGGTTAATAGTTAAAATGAGATTGTTGGAGGTGTTGTAGAAGCATTGAAAGGATTATTATATACTATCGACTCTCATCTATACAGCTAGTAATTAGATAATCTACCATTTATAACAATTCAAACTAAACAAAATAGAATCTCTCATTATGAATAAACTATATTTAAAATTTGAGAACTTAAAATATTCTCAAATACCGGAAAATAGAAACTAAATATAGCAAATAAAATAAAATATTCTTCCACATGATTTTAGAAACTAATTATAAATCAATAGTTTCTAAATCAATGTGATTCCAAGTAGCATCGTCAGTCTTTTAAAATGTTTAAATTTGAGTGGCTTGGTACAAATATTTGTAACTTTCTCTTCATATTTTGAAAATTTTAATTGC